>JAWNKY010000339.1:1200000-1708789 GCA_035041765.1 Drosophila algonquin | reverse complement strand
CAAGCCAAATGAACAGTTACCGGACAGAGAACACTACGTACGACCACAAGAACAGGACGACGGACAATTAGGCGGACGGACTATCCTCGGATGGTTGTGAGGACCACTTTGCCCCCCCTGCCTTGGCCACAACATTCCTCTGAAATAATCGTCATGACCCCTTAAACGCTCAGGCAGAACCTACAGGGGCTTAGGAGAGGAGATCATAAGAAAAAATCTAGTTATACATTATAAAGGTTGTATTTATTAAAACTAACTTAAACATAGGATGACGGGGCATAAAACTAGTACCATAAAAAAAATGCAAAGCTAAAACTAACGAGTTATTCGGACGTTACAATAAAACCAATTAAATTTCTGCTCAGGCTCAAAAGAAAACCGTAAACAAAACGGGAGGAACTCTGGCATGAGCCTTCCGCTCCACCAAACATAAAGGTAGTATAAATAACAAGAAAATATGTTGCCAACACTCACCTTGGCTGCGATCCACCGACGAAAGCGCTTTCCGATGGTATCTGCAAGCTGAGGCAAAATTTTACAAAGATTTGGGGGGCATTTCCAGTTTGGCAATGCCCATTGGTGGGTTTTTCTATTTTTGTTCTATTTTTTTTTTTGTTATTACTTTTTTCTCTTTTTGAGCGTGAGAGGCCTGACTACCTTTTTTCTGTTGTTTTATTTTAAGCAATCGTGCTTTGCACGGCTATTCCTCTTCCCCCGCTCCCGATTGTAAAGGCAATTTTCCTCATGCCCCTGCCTACTCCGAATGCTTCATATTTCTTATTTAATTTTTTTTCTTATTCTATTTTTTTTTCCTGCTCTTACGCTAGCTTAAATCTAACTTAGCTGTTATCTTTCTCCCTTTTCTCTTCCTACGCTGATCGACGCCAGCAAGTGCGACTGCTGTTCACTCCCTGCGATGTACGGGACTTTTGCGGGACTTCAGTCCCCTTCTCCCTGCCCTTTCACTTCGGACACCTTACTTTTGTTTCTGCTCTGTTTGCTTTATCTCCCCTTTCGTTCGGGGGTCACTGCCCTTGCCTGTGTACGGGCACCCTTGGGACCAAGCTATCAGCTGCTTTTAGAATCTCGATACTCGGCCCTATCTTGCCTCTCCTACTCTAGGCCGGGGTTACAGCGAGATACGGGCTCAAACTTGGACACTTAATCAACTATTGGAGCCCTCAGCCAACACGCTTGGGGCTCTGCACTCCCGAATTTTAATTCGCAGGCCCGACGACGTCGTTGCGGCTGCGCACGAAAGCGAGAACTAAGTTGTGGGCGCCTCTCGCCTTTCGCTTGCTGCGCTTCGCAACTCGGCTGTTCCAAATCGAGCTGCTTCGCCCGGTCGAGTACGTTGGGTGCCAAACCTAGCCGAAAAAAACAAAACATTCACTGGCCTGCAACTCAACGCATATGCGCGTAAGGGACACCCCAAAAACACAGTAGCGAAGCCGTAGCGTAGCTCTTCCGAATAAGACCAAATTACGGAGTATTAATTTTTCCTTTTTTTTTCTATTAAAATTCTGGAGCAGCCGATGCTGTCCGCTTGCGATCCAAATTTTAAAAGAACGCCATTTCCGCCCCGAGCTGACAAGAGCCCTCTCGGACCAGCCAAGTGACAACCCAAATGTCAACGCTTGCTCCTCCTTTCTCCGCCTGCCACAAGCGCTGCATCACCCCTAGAGGGAGCCACCACCGACATTTGGCCCGTGCCCAGTTTTAAAGCCCTCCTCTAGCGGATAGATAGGCCATAAAACCTTACAGGCTGAGAACCATTGACGATTGCAAAGAAAACAGCTACAAGCCTCTTACAACTTATATAGTTGCAATTCTGGTTTTCATAAGAGCAAATTAAGAAAATATATAGATATATTTTTAAGTTCGTGTCGGCTTCGTCGCATAGTGCGAAATCAGTCAAAATCAGTTGGTAAAGGCAAGCGCTTTTGTTTTTTTGGGGTAATTCAGGAACTCTAGAGCGATTTAAGATTCACAAATTCTAACGAAAAATAGTGTAACAATTGGAGATATATATTAAGAAACCTCTAAATTGCGCTGAATTTCACTTTGCACACGTGGAGTACAATTTTTATTTTATTTCAAATGCAAATTATGTCATGAAAATATCTCAATTCGCTCAGAAGTCATTCAAAAGTTTAAAATGCTCAAAGGCAAGGCCCCACTGTGCGCTGTATCGATATTAGATTTTCAAAAGCGAAGTGGATATTTTCACCAAATCGAATTATACCGATATTGACATCGACTTTTTTGCATCTCTAAGCAGCAGATACTTGGAAACAGCGTGACCATTTATGATATCTTAAATACGTTATGATATTTTTTGATGCCAAAATAGGGCAAAAAGTATTTTATTCTGTGGTATGGTATGGTATGGTATTTCTGAACAATTTAATCGGCGCGGTGATGTTTTCGATGTTTGTAGACCTTTTCCAAGAAGGAAAACCTGCAAATCTCGTAGAAAATTGATTGAGGGTTTTAGTTAGCTAGTAACTTTAAACAGAATGTCAAAATCGAGGAATTTTATTTTCATCGATATTTTTACGGTATATTTTTTAAATGAGACCGTAGTTTTAGGTATATTTCTGAAGGTAGGACGGTATATTGTATCGATAATTCCGCGGTCACACTGCTTGGAATATTTGTAGTTGGAAAAATTAAAATAAGCAATTAAGCAATGTGGAGCGTGAAAACAGTCACACAGCTATTCAAAAACAGTCTGTCAAGCAAGCGCCTTTTCCTTGAACTGAACTTATAATCAAATCCTTCAACATCTTTCAGCAGGCAAGTTGGCAGCCATCAACACAGCCGGCCTCAAGTATTTTGCTCCCCCAATCAAATATCAAAGTATGTGCCTCTAAACTCTTAGAGAACCGAGACTTTATTTACTTTTCTTTTCCTCAGATGTTGAGCAGCCAGAACGCCCCAAACTGCGGATCATGGAGCGCATGCCACAGCTGCCACCTAACCTACGTCCGCCTAAAATGCAAAAACGCCTGCGCTACATGCGTGGTCCAGAACTCGTCCACAACACTCTTCTCCACAAACAGTACGCGATCATAGCCACTGGCGGCGGTCGCCTGCGCTGGGGCCACTATGAGATGATGCGTCTCACCATCGGTCGGAAGATGAACGTCCAAACAATGTTTGCTACATGGCGCGTGCCCGCGCCCTGGCAACCCATCACAAAGAAAGGGCAGGGCCAGCGCATGGGCGGCGGCAAGGGTGCCATCGATCATTACGTAACGCCCATTAGGGCAGGTCGTGTCATCGTCGAAATAGCTGGAAAATGTGAATTTGTAGAAGTAAAGGGATTCCTGCAGCAAGTCGCCAACCAGCTGCCCTTCCAGGCGACTGTTGTCTGCCAGGCGATGCTCGACGAGATGCTGGCCGAAGAAGAGCATCGTGCACGCGAAATCAAAACCCATTCACCATGAAATACGTCATTCAAAACAATCTGAATGGCTGCCATCGATGGCTCTCTCCCGTAGATCACAAGTGGTTCGGCAAGCATTTGTAAATCGATTTAACCCAACTGATCCGTTACGGACCTGACCCAATAAACAAATGAGCTGTTGAGCTTTTATACGTAGGTGTCTATCTGCTATTTTTCTGGATTCCCCCCATTCACTTCAAAAACAGAGAAAGAATGGAAGATTTTTGGGGAAATGTACGAGTTCTATTGCAAACATTTGTTTAATTTTCCATTTCTTTTATGTGGATAATATGTAATGCATCATATATGTAATATGTTTTATGTTTCATGCCGTTGCAGTTGTATTATTATTAATATATATGTTAATGTATGCGTGTGGTAATAGCCTTCTTCCACTGGGCCGGGCCGTCCCATCTCATCATCTCGGAGCTGCCGTCTTTGTTCGGGGTCGTATGTATCATTATCATCGTCACGGGCACTTGCGTGTCCATTCTTACGGACCAGGGGAAGAGGGCAAATGTCCATTGTGTGTGGAATTCGAATGGATCGAATTTTAGCTTGTCGTCTAACAGTCGGTATCGTACCAGGCAGCCAAGTTATTGTTGTCGTTGGGTGGCGTCGGCATGGCATCCAAGTCAAAGTTCAATGCACCTGCATCGATCTCGCCAACGTCCATGTCCATGGAATAGGGTGATGTTGGTGCCCCGCTGGGTGGAACGACAGCACCACTCCCGGCGCTAGCACTGTTAACACCTCCGCTATTGCCAGCAGCGCCGCCACCGCCCACCGGGCTGCTGATCTCCAGACCCTGCATCGAATCTATTGGTAGAGTATCATATCCTGCGAACAAACGATAGGTAGCGATAGAGAATACAGACAAAAGTTAGATTTGTGCGCTTGCCCCTACAAGGATCCTCCCATAAACATTAGCTAAACGTAAACATAAACATAAAGTAAACACATAAATCAGCCGTTCCTTAATCTTTTGCTTTTCCACCAAGTGGCGTCAACTACGGCAGGGCAGCAATTCCCATTCGTTTGGAGCATATGATATAATGACATTCAGACATGTGCATGCACATCGCTTTTATAAACTAAAGATTGATTATATATGAAAATACGTGTATATAGGCATATATTTATGAGTATATAGCTAATTCTATAAGGTTATTTCGGGCTACTTAACATGCAAAATGAACCAGACTGAACCGAACTAAAGGGGTATTCTCCTGGCAACGTTATACGCTGCATATTGCATTATCAAATGAAAGCAAACTCAAGAAAAGTAAATTAATCAAGGACAAAGAAAAATCAATTTTTAAATATTAATGAAAAACAGATTCTCCTTCCTCAGTCAACCAGTAGCCGGCCGTTGTAACGCACCTAGAATCCATGGGTGGAAGATTTTGGAAGAGATAATATGAAAGCTCATAATGCGAAGATTTTCTTGCACTAAGAACAGAATGTACCACGGCAAATCCTGTCATGGTGGATTTGCAAAGTTTTTGTGTGTTGGTGGGTTTTTGTGCCTTCATATGTATGTATGTACCTAAGATCGTGTGAGGTGCGAACATATGTAGTATGTATGAAAGATGCACATGTCCTGTTCACATGGACATGACCCCCCATATATGTACCTATAATCTTGAAATAATCAAGGAAACAGCCACATTGCCTCTTGTTTATGACATGTGATGCATAAATAATTCTCTTGCTGCGTTCAAAACCATGTTTTTTTGTAATTTTCTAATTGAAATCGGAACGAATGGAATGATGTGGAAGCAAAATCCTAAATTTATGCAACGCTTGAGAAGTTTTGGCTTGGACAAAGACGGAAATATCTAGAGAGATCCTGGTGAGGTACGAACTACACAGATAAATTGTCAGGAAAGAAAAAACATTGGATATTCGAATTCATGATTTAATGATAATTAGTAACATCACCGTGTCGTTTATGTTAAGAAATGGAAATCAGATTGAAGAATTGCAAGGAAGATATGGGGCAGGGAGTAGGTATTACGATTGTTGCGTAACCAAGCGCAATCCACGGCGGGGACACAAATAGAAGGCATTTCCATCGCATGCAGCGATTGACTGGGACTATTGGTGGGGTTGGACGAGATAAGTTAGCAGGGGTTAGTGGGTGGAGTGGAGATCACATTGAATAATACATAATTAAGGAGTTTTCAAAGTTGAAATGAACTTAACTTTAGCTTGGATTTGGATTATTCATATGTTATAATTTAGTTTAATTGATGAACTGACGACATGAACTGACACGATTACGATTAAATGTACATATGCATGTACGCATGTAATAAATGTATGGGTGGTGAGGGCAGGGGTATGGGTAAGGGAACGGTCTTGATCTGCTTGCTTGGGCAGGGTGTTGTGTTTGAGGGGTATGGGGGAGGGCGTGTTCAAACACTTTTCAATTATTCTTCTTCATTTTGGTGCGGGGGGTGGTTGACGCAAAGGGTAACAGGGGCTGGGTGGGGGCAGGGTCCTCGAATTGTTGCTTCCTTATGCATATGACATACATACCTTGCTGATGGAATGCGCGACCTCCGTGCGAACTGTGCACACTGGGCGGACCTTGTCCGTAAAGGCCCTCATATGCTTCTTCGGGTCCAAGCATATCCTGTGATTAATCGATTTCGTGTTTTTGTTGTTGTCAAAGTTTGGTGGTTCGGTGTGTAGTTGTGCGTGTGTATGTTGCAGTTGTTTGTACGTGGGTGTGAGTATGCGTGTGTGAGTGATGTATTTTTTAATTTTTTTTTTGTTTTGTTTTTTGGATGGATCAGAAGTGAAAAGTTGTTAGGAAAGAAGACACAGACACAAGTTTGTGTTGCGCATTTTCAGCGAGAGTGATATAGGGGAAGGGAGAGACACGTGGTTGTTGTTGACATTTAGTTTTTGTTTATATTGTGGTGGTATTGGTTGGTGATTCGGTGCGGTGATTCGTCGGTTGTTTCATATTTTACCGTTGCAGTGTTTTTTTTTGTTGTTGTTGTTGTGATCGGAATTGTGTTCGTATAGTTTGTGTTTGTTTTTTGTTGTTGCATTGGTTTTTACAAGTTAACATAAAAGGAAAAGAACAAAAATTAAATAAAAAATGTGAATTAATTACAAAATCAAAATTAACACAAACAAATTTCAAGAAAATCTGATTTCTATGCGAAAATTGCTTTAAATTTATATGTACACTTATGATTTGAGAATGTTGATAGGAAGGAGTTGAAGTTGGGCGAAGTTGAGGGAGGTAAGTACGATTTTTCGATATCGATTGCCATCTACAGACAAATGCTTTTTCTACCTACTTATCGACTAAAATGTATCGATCTATCGATCGAGTTCTCGTAATACAGTAAACGAAAAGAAATAAACAAAATTGTAATTCACACGCATATTGAAATCTTAAGCAAGTCCATGGAATAGCGATTATATTGGTCGATACTGAGTATATAATGCTGGAATAGGTTAAATTTCACAATTTTACAGTTTTATGTACAAAGTTCGCTTCGCGCGGACGTCGAGGGTAAACAAAGAAGCAGATTTAATAAATAAAAACCCAATGGAACTTAGGCAAGGTACACCTGGTGGAATATGGGTACAGGTACAATTTACCCGGCTGGCCTCACTTAGACTAGTGTCCACCCACCTGTAGATCCGGACCCATGCCTAAATCAGCATTGGCCCAAATGTTGTTGTCCTCGCGCAGCAGAGAATTGGTCAGCTCAATAGAGAGACGCTTCTTGTAGTCCTGTGGCTTGTCCTCGCTCATGCGGAAGAGCACTGCGGCGGCGTATGTTGCCACGCCCTCGTTGCGGGAGTGCAGCAGATCAGTGAGCGGGCCGGTGGCTCCCTCCTGTTCAATGATCTCAGCACCTTCCTTATCGGCCGCCAGCTCGCAGAGCACACCGGCAGCCACGCGCTATGTAGAGAGAGGTGACATGTTAGATTAGTCAGTAAATCTTTTGGGGGATTCTTTTCCAGCTTACCTGGATGTTCTCGATTTCGTTGAAGAGCAAGCGCACAAATATCGGAATCACCGACTGCTGGCGTATAAGAGCGCGGTTGTGCGATTCCCGGGCCAGGATATGCAGGGCCCCAACCGTGCCCTCGACAATTTCTTCCATGCGAACGCCGTCGGCGTAAGCAGACGGCTGCTGGGAGCCCGTGGTGGCAATCGATGAGCGTTGCTATAGGAAGACAGTCAGGATCAGTACAAGCGTGAGCAGGTAGGGATAGGATCTTACCCTTTCAGTATCCTGGAAGGCGCGCATTAACAGGCGTACCAAATGATGGATGGCGCCGTGCTCTCGCAGTGGGGCATGGTTGGCCGGACAGAGGGCCAGATTACGAATAAGCCCGATGACGGCCTTGATAAGCGGCCACCTTGATGGAGGATGGAGCAACTTCACAATAACCGAAAGCCCGTAGTTAAGACGGACAGCGTTCTGCGCTAACTCAGAGTCGACGTGGCGCGAAGTGAGATGGCGCAAGGCGCATACAGCCGGCTCGGTGATCTCCTCGCGATCGCCGGCATTAATGATAGTGCGCACAAGTGCGTCGACACCGCCCACCTGACAGACGGTAGCTTTGTTGCGCTGATTGTTGCACGTCAAATTCGAGAGGATGCCGGCGGCACAGGTGACCACGTTGACATCGGTGGAACCGAGAACCTGGACTAGCGACTGCAATAGGGCCTCTAGTCCCTCTACCTTGGTGGCGGCATCCGAAAGATTGCGCAGAGTCCACAGGCAGTTCTGGACGAGACGGGGCGACATGTTGCCCAGGTGCATGGCTAGTGCCTGCATACCGCCGGCGTCCACGATTGCCGGCTTGTTGCTTGAGCACACCGAGAGCACCTTGAGAACGCGCGATGTGGTCCAAAGGAGCTTCTCATAGTCATAGGAGCGCATGATGCGCACCAGTTCGTTGGGGCCGCCTGAAGCAAGTATAATGAGCTTGCTCTCCTGGTTTCCGTAGGCCAGGATCTGCAGACAATCGGTAACGATGGCCAAGAACTTAACATTGTTCCTCTGAAGCAGGGTGACCATTTTCTGAAGGCCGCCGGCCAGGCGTACAGCCATCTTGGAGCCATCCTGATGGAGAAGTAGGTTATGCAGCGTTGTGATTGCATAGAAGAGTACGCTCTCGACGGGCGATGATAGAAGCTTGACGAGGGCCGGAATGCCGCCACTCTTGAAGATGGCTAAGAGACCCTGGCGATGGTGCGACAGATTGTGGAGGGTGCCAACGGCGGCCTTGGTGCTCTCTAGGTCGTTGCTGTTCGAAATGGCACGCACAAGGGCGGCCACCATCTGGGGACTGTTCATAATGGCATGGCGCAGGCTTCCTTCTTGGACAGTTGGTGGACCATCATAGCGGCCTGCGAGACCACCACCTGGTCCTCGTCATTGAGCAGTTTGATCAGCTCAGGTATGGCCCGGGTGGCCAGCTCGGCGTCGTCCTGGTAGTTGATCAGGTTGACCACAGCATGCTTCAGCATCTGCGAAGGCTCCGACAGACGCTGAACAGCCGTTGGCTGCTGCGGGTCGAACTGTGTCGATGGTATCTCGATACCCTCCTCCAGGGTCTCTGGGAACATGGCGGCTCGCACTCGCTGCGAACGCGTCTGGCTCAACTGCTGGTTCATGTCGTCCACCTGGTCCTGTGTGAAGTTCTGAGGGAATCCCGTGTCCAGGTCGAACATAAGCGGATCGCCCTCCATCTCCTCATCCTCTTTTCCCGATAGCGACGGCACCTGGGTGACAGCCCCCGAATGGATACCCGAGTCACCCAGATACGAGTTCTGTTGCCACATCAGGGTCTGCTCCTTGGCCGACACCATTGGTGGCAAGTCCGGCGGATTATATTGATTATTATGCGACACTGCCACAAGACACAGATGGGTAGAACGGGTTAGAGATGGAAAGGAAATTACAGATTTTAAATTATTTATGTACAGCCTCGAACAAATTTCCGTCAACGGATTAAAGAATCGTTGTAATCCCACCGAGCATACACATACGTACATTTGTACGTATGTATGTATACCATCACCCCCTTCCCCAATCCTCACCGCTGGTATCCTTAGAAGCTTTTGAAGAACGACAATGAAGCCCATCCTCAACATAAAGCAACGACTGACTCGCCTCTCTAGTTCAAATTCTCCCCAGCACCACACCACACCACACCAAACCTCACCTCGCCCTCTCTCGAAACGAAGGATTGCCAAATGAAAGGCGACAGTGACAGAAAGTGAACATGGTGCAAAAAAGGCAGCAGACCTAAGCACAAAAAATTTGAAAAAAATGTGAAGCATGACAAATTGAACGCTGCAGGATATTCCAGGACGTTCTTGCACACACATACACAAATACACTCAGAGGAATTGACGGCTGATGGGGAGTTTGTTTGAGAGTTTCTCATTGGAAAGCCAAAGGATTTGAGCGCGTTTTGTTTGCCATTTCTGGCTTAATTATGCAGATTCAGGCCCCCACTTCCTTAGCTTTGTTTCAGTCCTTATACATACATACATACGTACATGTACATGCATATACCGACAAGAACACGTTCACGTTTCATCAGTGCACAGGCCACGCCCACACCCCGGTATCTGCCTCACTGCATTTGCATTTGCATTCGCACATTTTCGTTTCATTTCCCAGATCGATTAAGCGCTTTTTGTGCCTCATCCCTCAAGTGGGGCACAGCAGTGCACTGCACTCCAAAGCAAAGCAGAGGACCACAGCGGCTGTAGCATAATTTATGCGAAGCCTTTACGTAAAAATGCTCCTTGCTGTTTTTTTGCTTACTAATTAAATTCTTAGCAAAAAAAAAAAGAAAAAAGCGCACACATACACACAAAAGGAAGTGGGCATTCACGTCGAAAATGAGATTGAGAGAGGACGAGAATGGAGAATGGGTCGCCACGTGTATGTGCATGCGTTTATGAGTGGGTGTGTGGGTGTGTGGGGGCTGGTGTATGAGAATCAAGTTTCAAAGAGTACAACAATAGCGCACATACTTCGTCCCCGCCCTACGGCAACCGAGTGCAAATGAAGTGGTAACAAAAACACAACACATGAGAGAGAGCGAGACAGATAGAGAGGGGAAAATACATATACGAATGCAGTCTCCTATCATCCTCCGTTATGTTTCAAGTCGCAGAACCATAAAAATCCAGCAAAGCAAAGCAATGGGTGGGTGCGTGGTTCGTGTTTGATCGAGTTTGATGGATGAAAGAAAAAAATGAAAACACCATCCACATAACGTACATTCTACATCTTTAAAAAGTAACCTACTAAGTCGATAATTCCTATTACCCTTTGGTAAATGAATTCACCTATTTCAAACCCAAAGATATTTCACACAAATGAAAAGAGTAGTGAACTTACTTGTACGATTCTGGGCTGGCATGTAACTCATCTTGGCGATTAAAGCGCTTTACAGCACACCTGCAATACAGAAAATATGATTATTTTAACATGTACAATTTCGATGTGAGTGTGTATTTGTTACGTATTTATGCTTTATGCTTGTGTGGAGAAGATATGAAAACAAAAACAAACAAAAAAAATACATGGAAGATGGCCTAAGGTCCATGGTCTCGTTACTCGGTACTCTATTCAGCTATTGGTTATACTATTATTTAATGCAAATGTACTATAGCTTAACCCCTAACTCGAATATCCAAACATAGAATCATTTCTATGTAATTTTATTGTACATTTTTCTTTCTTTTGGTATATTTCACATTTCAGCTTTGAGAATCCGCACACCAAACATAGCAATTCACAAGACTCGCAAACAAACGCTTAGAAATATGGGTAGAATCTACCTGCCGAGGAATTTAAGCCGAGCATTTTGTACGAACCTTTATTACTTTTAAAATCGGTTTTTGCTGTTTTAACACCTCCTTGCACTAACAAATTTTTTATTTTTTCTTTAGAAATTACATCCAACTTTATAAGACACTTGGTGGTAGTCTTTGTTAGAGGCCCAGCAGAAAATGCGTCCGACCAGCTTGCTCATTAGAACGAAATAGACGCAAGTGGCGAGGCAGAACAAGCAGACGCACTTGCAGCAGCAGCACTACACGAGCGCAATAGCGAGTGGGAGCGTGTAAACGAGTGAGAGGAAGAAAGTTAAGGGAAACAAATGGACTGGCCGAAAGAGCTGCTGCTGCTGCTTCAACACAATGCAATGCTGCGCAGTGTTGCCATCCATTCATCAGTTTGTGCATACATACACAGGCAAAAGAATGGATTTGATGGGTTATAGCAACTCTTTGGATACAAAATTAGATAAAGCTGAGATATTTTGTCCGAAAAGCGCTAAACATGTTTGCAACTAATTATTACTTTCTGCCTTTGGCGTTGTTTACTTTCAAAACAGCAAAAACGAAAAAAAACACAGCAGCATAATTTATTGAATACATACAAATTCTGGTTGTGTGTATCCATCTCCATGCACACATGTGAACATGTAGATGTAATGTATGAGTGTCAGCTTACCACACCACCACCTCTGGTTACTGGTTTGCCCTTGCCAACTAGTAGCTTTCCTAAATGTTTTTTATGCTGCACACAGTTTACTTTGTACATATACACATAAAATCCTCACGAATTAGTTTGGGATCTTTGATTAATCCACAATATCGAATTACTCACCGTGTCAGTATGTTTTAATTCTGCTTTAAAGCAGATTTCCTTTATACGCACTTTAAAACAAAAAATTACAGCAAATCCTCGACCTGTGAAAACTAGAGCTGGAGAAATATCGATGTTAACATCGATATAATCGATGTTTGGGTCCTAACTGCAGACATCGATATTTTTCTCAAACATCGATTTTTTTGCAAGAACCTATTTGGTTGAGTTTCAAAAAGATAACGTACAGAGAAAAACAAAGTGAACAAAATTCAAAATAAAATAAAAAATAAAAATTTTTAAGAGTTTTTCAGTAAAGTATGGGAAAAAAACCCTGAATTAAAACGAAATGCGTGCATGTGTGTAACCACATGTTTTTATTTGCATGGTTTTATTTGTTTTAAATGCAATTTATATGCATGTATCAACCCATCCGTATTCCAAATGAACAATATTGCAAATTTACGTAATGAAAAATTATCTTTAAATATATTTTTACGTGTTTTGAAATTGTAGATTCGACAGATGGGAATTTGGACGCCGAGACAGATGATGATACAAGAACTTATGTTCCTAAATAAGAACTACAATGTCTTCTGGTCTTCAAACACCGACTAAGTTTAATCAAAGACCATATTGTCTGACAATATTGTTTATATTGTCTTTGATTTAATGTTTATCTCGAATTAATTCATCTTTCATATTTAAATCATACTGAAGGGTTTTGTTTATAAATAAGTTTTAAAATATAAAAAAGGTCTGATGTTAAAATCCCATTGAAGGATAGTATAGTGTTTATAAATTAGTTTATGATACATATGTATGCACTTGAGTAATAACTCTGTAATCTAATTTGTAGCCTTTATCTTTTTGAAATACACACTACACCCAAACAAGCGTGTGTGCATGTGTGTGGGTGTTTAGCGGCTGCAGGTTTTCATATACAAATATTGTTCACAGTAACCATCTAAGAAAAATTACCAGTTCTAGTACTTACCGCGGGAAAGGGAAAAGGTAATTCTGCTTAATAGCAGGTTTCTGTTAATGAGACACACTTAAATCTTTGAATTTAAAAAAATCCCAAACGTGAAAACTGTGTATATGGCGACGAATACAGAACTAGTGATGGGAAGTATTTAGCAGCGATAGTCCATGCTGCTGGCACTGCCAACCTCTTTTAATTATAATCAATATAATCAACTATCAGCTGTTCAAACCCATAACAACAACCAATCGAAATCGATTATATTCTGAATCGATGTTGGCAGCTCTGATTGCGGTATTTTAAACAAGAAACACCGAAAAATTCTTGAATCAACAGAGGGTGGCCGACTAGAATCAAACAGTGGATCGCAAGGCAGCACAAGTGGTCAAAGGTGGAGAAAATATTAATAACGCTTATATGTATATATGTCTCGAATTAAGTACTACTTTATATATATAACTAGAATATAACTAACGCCGTAGGCGATGGCTGATGAAAAATATTACAGGTAGCGATAACCATAGCTATCGACACCGTGTTGCTATCGAAACGATGGGAGGATTTTTAAATTAAAAGTTTGATAGTTAATTTCACAAATTAGATAACTATGTTTAATTTCCTTAGTTATTTATTTTGATTGTGGGTGGCTCTTCACAAATTTTTACTGATGCCGGAACCAAGTCACAAGTCTTGGGCTGATCTTTGACAGACCTAGTAAATACAGTCTTGTGGCTCTCCTTTCCATCATATAAGCCATAAACCCGAGCGAATCCAAAGTATACACCAACAGTAACAACTCCAATCACCGGAACCATGATAGCAAAGCCACCCAGACATGCAAAGAACATCATAGAGACAATGGTGAGAAGAGTGCCTGGAACAAGAGGCAGTTTAGTAAAAAAAAATCATCCCTAGACTCAGGTTTTCTACCTTCTAGCACCAAGAGGCCCGTAAACGTCATCACCATGGTAGCGATTCCAAAGCCAAAAATGATCAGGAATGGTAGAAGAAATACCAAGCCAGCTGCCAGCAAACAGATGGCAATGTGAGGATTACGTGCGCACCACACCGCCGCAGCTTCTAGCAGCTCGCTTCCACTTAGCTCGTTCATAACAAAATGCCGAACCCGCATCCCTAAAAGTCCCAAAAACGGAGATCATAGTTCTCACTTTGGACTGGAAATAGCTTGCTAGAACTTACACGTCTTTTGCACGGTGTGGAGTAGGAGTTCATGGAATTGATCCTGACTTGGGGCATGCATATTGGGCAACTGGGCATTATTTGGCGGGTTGCTCGGATTCTTTGCTGGTGATTTCTGCGAATTCGCACCTCTGGCTTCCTTCTTTGCTTTATCTCGAATGAGCCTATACAAAAATGCATATGTACATATGTATGTATTAGTGCGTGGAAATAAAAAGTCATTAAGGCAGAGGCTGAATTGAAGCCATCGAACGTGAACTTTGGCTCCGTGCCCACCACTTTTCCTTTTGAGCTGCATATCTCATACCATTTTGTGTGACTCCAGCCGGACGGCGATGATATTTTACTGTAGCGACTCTGGCTATAATTATCCCAAATAAAAAAAAACTGGTGGCACGTACAACGTTGCTAATATTTGAAACTGTATTTTGGATTTTCAATTGCAAAAAATAAACGAAGAACGTAAACATTGAGTAGGCTGCCAGCTGGCTTGCAAACGCGCTTCCTTAGTGTTGCCACACTATTGCAATTTGTATTTAAAATTCTTTGTAGATTCTAATGAAGTAAAAAGCGCAGTCCATTGAATGTAGGACGTTCCGTGATGCGCTCCGCCATCAGATTTTCGCCATGGATCGTCATGCTGCAGCGTAGTTTTGGGGCATGCAGAAAATTGAGCTCTAGGGCGCACTTTCGTCCCTGCACTGGCAGCCAGCCGTACATTTGCGATTCCAGCAACGGAGTCCCCAAGCTCAGCTGCCTCTGCCGCTCCAGCTGTCTCTCCGGTTGGGTGTAGTGCAGGAAGCGCAGGGGCTCCGCCGGCTTCCGGTGCTCGTACTCGGCGTAGAATTTCCGAGTCAACATATACTCTAAGAATGAGGAGCAGGTGGAACAAATGAGGAGATCAAAACGTCTGTCAAGGCACCTTTGCTAACCGGAACGAAGGCATCGTAGAGTCGTATATGCCTGTTGGACTTTCTGATCAGCTCCTTTTCAAAGTCGTACGGCAATGGACGCGGATCGCCCTCATGATGGTCCTGCCCACCTTCGCCATCCTCTTCGCCATCGCCATTCTCCAGAGGACCGCCGCCGCTGGACCTCATCCCGATTGCCTCTCAATTCTCTCAACACAGTCGCACTCGAAGGCGAACCAATTCTGCAACACCGTCTGCACCCCGCCGCGTGTTTCCTTCGTTTGACTTGTTCGTCGGTCTTACTTTATTCACTGCAAAAACATGTCTATCAGTCCGTTCGGCCGTCTGTCTGCTCATTTCATTTTGCTTTCATTTACAAAAATTGCACTCATTAAACTTTCGCTATTGTAGCTGTTGTTGTCGGATGGCAGGCAATGTTTCCAATACTACACACGCATCCCCACGTCTGCACACTCCTCGACATCCACGATACACAACGCACACACAAAAGGAGCCGCGCCGAGCCTCAAGCAGTTGTGGCAGTATGGTGATTGTGGAGGGTGTGACCCACAATCACAGTTCCGTCGACGTCAGACGCCATTACAGAGCCTGCCAGCCATAGCATAGTTTCGTTTTACTTTTTCACTCCCAGCAATCCATTCCCTTCAAAAACTTTCACTTCAACTTCGTTTCCAGTTCATATCATGTCATTGGCGTAATTTGGTACAACCCAAACCGAATCCTTGAAGTAAAAAAATTTCCGAAAATAAATCCATTGAAATGATTACCATTGCGTGTTTAGACAATCGCAGGCGCAGCCTGAGCCTGAACACACAGCCGCAACCTCTGCTCCATGGCGCTGTTGCGCAATCGACTACACTATTGCTTTCCTGGGCCTCTTGAATGTCACCAATATTAGATAATCGAATCTAATTGAATGCATAAATAAAGGTATAAATCAATTTAATTACAATACAGCCAACAACAGTCAATGCAAATAATCAACACGCATACACGTTTTTCAAATACTTTTATGAATTTATGTATATATGTACATACATATGGAAGTATTTACGAACCTTGTTTTTAGTGCTGAACAGAAAAAACAGAAATGATAAGTATTCATGATATTATAATAAATAAATTGCCAAACAATAAAGAAGAAAGAGCATCCCAATAGATTCAGCATAAATCATTTTTTTTTTAAATAAAACGAAATGGTACGAAACTTAACCAAAAACTTCCCAAAAACAACGAACAAAACGAAAACTTTTGGGACGTAACTATATTTAAACAATTGAAATAACTATTACTGCAATCCCTTTCAATTGTAGTTTGAAGTCAACATCTCAAAAGTTGCTATTCATTTTTAAAACAAACCACTTCTACGTAAAGTGTACCAATGTCAGTTATTAATCCAAATTTACAATTCTGAACAATACAATCAACATCCGAAATAATCTAAATTGTAAATAACCAGGCAAAAATTAGTTGTAGCTTCAGCCATTTCCTTATATACATATTCCAAATGCAACATTTACCAATTTTATACAAAAGATCCTTAAAACGCTCAAAGCACTTGCACGTTTTTCTTGAACAAAAAAATTAAATTAAAACTATAATTTAGTTCGGTTTAGATCGGATCAACCTGAGTGGGAAATACAAAATTTCATTGAATTTCTTTGAAAAGAGCCCTCCTATTAATGGTCTTATTAGCCTTATAATGAAAACTAAACAGGAATGGAATTGAGAAATTGGTCTATGCAGTCGCAGATTATATGCAGACGGCACATCTAATAGATATGCCTTGAGGTTATAACATAACTTTTCAGATGTGAATGCCTTCTAACTAACTAAATACATATCTACAGATCAGTCGTGCTTAGTTTTTGTGGTCAGTGTCGATGTCGTTGACGAAGACGATGACTAGTTAGCTCCATACTACGTCACGGGGTAGAACTCTCGGTACGCAAACTGCTCGATAAATTCGGGGCGCTGACAGGTAAAAAGCTCATGCGGGTTCTCATTGTGGGAATGCTTTTCTAGCGCCTTTCGGGTCTTCTCCTGCAGCAACCCCTCGTCGAACTTCACTCGTTGCACAGTGGTCTTACGCAGTATCGTCTGCACGAATTGTGACCACACCGATCCCTCCTCAGACTCCACCTCTTGCTCTTCAGATTCTTTCTGCTGTTTCAGCTCAGGCTGCGGAGCCTTTGCCCTGTCATCAGTGTTGGTGATAGGCGCTGGTGAAGCCTCCATTGGCACAGAACCTGGCTGAGCAGTTGCTGTCGCGACAGCTTCGGCCTTCTCCTTGGTCGGCGTCAATTTTAGCATGAGGGTTTGCAGGCGGTCCACCGTCTCGGACATCCGCTTCCGGAAAGTCACGAGGCGTCGTGTGTACTTGAATAGTTCCCGCTGCTCGTGAGGCTTCAGTTGGACGACCTTCAGGGTGCCTAGCTCGACAGGATCGAGCAGCGGTGAGAAGCTGGGCGTTGCTTCTTTGGTGCCCATGAGGTAGATGCGATGGACAAATGCCTGCATGGCGGTGGTGTTCATCCTGGCTATCTCATAGCCGATGCAGGCCTTAATGATTGTTTGGTCAATATCGTCTACTTGCGAAGTATAGTTTTCATGCGTGATGGAGTCCGCCAAGGCGGCAATGTCCAACTGAGAGTGCAAAGGATCCTGCTGTCGATCAAGGCTGTCTAGGACCTCGGCCAGATGACTGCGCATCAACTCGCCGTTGGCCTGAAAGCTAAGCAGTTGCAGGTGCTGAATGAGTAAGATGTTAGCCGCGTACTGCTGCTCCAGATCGTACAGCTCCCACAAGGACCGCATGCGCTCCTCATACTCTTTCTGAGCAGCTGCTCCGAGGAAGTTGCTGATGTTGCTGTCGTATAGCTGCAGGCCCTGGATGAAGGCCACATCCATCGTAAACTTGCCCATAAAGGCCAGCACATAGTTGACGGCGTCTGTCGCACTATCAAAGTTCTCTCGGCGGCGGGCAAAGAACTCATCTAGGTCGCTGACGGTCAGCTGGTTTCGCAGCACCTTGATCTGCAACAGGCTTTGGTTGAGTTCACGCTCCTCTCGTATACGCTCGAAGTTGCTCACCAGCACATCCCCCACCGGTTGTTCAAACTCATCGAAAACTTCGATGTCTACGGCCATGGTGGTGGAGTGTTTGCTTGTTTCCTGGTCCCGATCTCGATCTCTATTGGGGATCGGCTCCTCATCATAGTCCCGCGACTGGCACTGAGGCACCCAGTGCTCTTGTTCGGCCATCTGGTGCTCGCGACTGCGCTTGAAGATCGCATTAGCGCTGAGCCGCTGTAGATCCAGTGAGTCGAATATATCCTCATTGTGCTCGTGGCAGCAGTGAAGAGCCGACATGTCCATGGGGTGTGCTTCCGTGTTAAAAATGTAGGCGCCGGCCTGTACGACGCACACGTTCTCCTCCGTTTCCACCAGCTCACCCTGCGCTCCGTCGCTGTGCAGAAAGTTGTCAACGTCAAATAGCAGATACAGGTACTTGCTCGTCTCAGCCAGGAAGAACGACTCCATCCTATTCTCCTTTTCATGCGTCAGCACATTGCGAATCTGTCAGAAGAACGAAAATAATCCACGGGTAGAATCAGCTATACTATGAGCTATGCTTACCGTTGCATACCCACACTTAGTCTTGGCACTGAACTCGAGCGATTCCAGCACACGCTCGCCAAGCTCGAGCAGGTATTCGTTCTTAGTGGATCGATACAGATACATGGCCGACTCTATTAGCTCCGGTCGAAGCGGGTATACCTCGCGATCGGGGGACGCCTCACCGGCGGCAATGTTGTAGAACTCGGGTAAAAATCCGTATTTCTTCCACACGCTGATGTAGCGCACGATGGTGCGCATGGCCGGCTCGGTGTCGCCGATGATGCTGAGGATGCCGGGCCAGAAGGCCTCGAGCGACTGGAAGACTGGAAGAGTGACGTGGCCCTTGTTCATGCCTACCCACACATACCAGTCCTCCTTGCGCATGTACTTGTCGATGGCAGCTCGCGCCTCGTGGAAGAGCTCGAGAAGCTCCGGCCGGTTAAGCAGTATAGCAGCCTTTACCAGATACTCGAATAGGGAGTCGACGCCCGCGCCGATGCCTGAGTCGAGGGCTGTCCAGCGGCCGCTCTGCACGTCAATGTGATTACCGAATAGGCCGATGGGTGATCGGTGCTCCCAGAGGGCATACACGGCTTGCAGCGCCACTTCCTCGTAGATTTTGTTGCCGGTTAGGCGGCTCAGCGTGCCGAACTCAATGAGAAAGGTGCCCACACCAGCCGTGCACGTTACCGGAGTCTCGCCCTTGGGAACACCGTAGCGGAGATTCACCGTGCCGTAGGGCATTCCTGTAGGTCAAAGGCGGGCAGTAACCGTCGGGCCACGTCCTCGGCCATGCGTAGCAATGGCCTGCGCGGCAGGGCCAGCCTGGCTCCAGCCCGACGCCGGCGCGACGCGAAAGTAGATGGGCGGACAGCAGGCCACCCACAATACGGATGTTTGTCTCGAAGACGGAGACGTTGATGTCCCGGTCGAAGTTCATATTTTTTGTGAGCAGAGTGAAGACTCGCTGAAACTCGGTGAAGTTGCCCATAGTGGCCAGTGTGTCCAAGGCATCGATTAGCGTAAGCGAATAGCTGCCCCAGGTGTCGTGGCCGTCGCATGTGAGTGGGCGTAGCTCGTCATAGTTGGAGGCGTGCGTCAGATAGCCGTCGTAAGCGTGCTGGAACATACGCCGAACATCCTCTCTAGGCGAGTGGCACGAGGAGGGTAGAGTGTTGAACGAATATTGCCTCTACTAATTACTCACCGCAGCTCCAACATGCGCGCCCGTGTGTAGTGTTTCTGTGAGATTCCCTGAGCCACCAGACCAAGTAACACCCACAGATAGCATATCACGTACAGGTTATTGCAGACTTTTTGCATATTTCACCAAGCTGATGCATTAATCTGTCAGTCAATGAATACTAATCCAATTATGAGCATTCTCAATATGCTAAAGCCAGAATGAGGCGGCCGTGTGATGTGGATGCGGCTGTGTCTACGTTATGACAAAACAAAAATAATGAAATTTTCTTTCGTCATACTTCGAGCAGATACTCTTTCGATTCTGTATACATATGCACAATATGCATTTACAACCGCTGTCACACTTTGTCACATTAAAAATGATTCAAATATGACTCCATCGTAAATGAAAATACGTTTGTATATTCCAGACATTTTTTAATTGTATATATTGCAGCAGAGGGATGACGTACATTACCAACGAACAGATATGGTTGTAATAAGGGTACCAACAGCTGTTGATACCATATAACTATCGGCCGGGCGAGCTCTGCAGGAGTTTAAAATTTTAAACAAACATACATAAAAAAATAGATGCGAAAAAGCGTGTTATTAATTAAATCAACGTCTACAGTGTAGATTATTTGAAATTTCTCATCGATATATTTTTGATCTACTGCGCCACACTCGCGCCTTTTCTTGAGACAAGGTGGCAGCACGAATTTATATTTCTCTGCTGGCCATTCAAAAGTGTGTGTTCTTTACGAATTGTGTAGTTTATTCAAAATAAAGGGGTTTTAAAGTACAAAAAAAATTGCGAAAACTATATAAAGTAGTAAGTAAACCAATATAGCTCTTATATATTTATCAAAACCTTGTTAGACTGTTGAATACGATTCGATTTAAGCAATTGTTTGTCCTGCAAACAACTGGACCACTTTCTGCCTGTGTGCCGAGCTAATTTTTTAATATGTATTTTCCTTAAACATATTCCTGCGAGTGATCAATAAATCAAGATTAAAGCTTAGGGATTTATCTCTGGAAGCTTTCAAACGATTTGTGTGTCAAGAGACAGTGCATTGTGCAAAATGCAATTGTGTGCAAAGTGTTGTCCGTTGGGCAAAAAGTAACAACATAGTCGCCCACTCCATGTGGGCTCGGGTTTAAAATGCCCCAAATGCTATGAAAGAGTTCGCTATTGCGTTCAAAATGATCTTGTTCATATTTTGTGGCATAGTTTGTGGAAAGTGTGTAAAAAACCATCAAATTATAAACAATTGGAGTAAAATATTAAATTTTTGGAGCAGGGTTGTCGCCCCTTCCCACGCTGCTGTCGCAATAATCGATTCGCGAGTGCGGCAACACTGAAACCTATCGAAAATCTTACCCCACGGTCGATAAGATATTTTCGTTGCTTTTTTTTCTTCTGCCTCAGTCGTACAAAAGAGGGAAATATGTATAAGAAAGTAGACAAAATCAATTACTAAAATCAATTGTTTTAGTGCGTGTGTATCGACCATTAATTGTGCTATTCAAACTTGTACGAGAGAGCAACAGTTCGAAGAAATAAAAAACAAAATGGAAATATTCATAATATGAAAAATTGTCAGCAATAACAAAAACAGAAATAACAACAACAATAACAGCCGCAGAAGTAAAAGCAATATCAACGTGTGTGTTGTAATTGTTAGCCAGCAGCAGCACGTACGAGGGGTAGTGTGCATATGAATTAGAATCGTGGGACGACAGCGACGACATTGAAGTTCGCTCCTCTCTTACTTCGCTGTACACGCACAGTTTGGAATGCAGCAACGCAACAGCAGAAGCAGCAGCAGCAGCAGGATAAACAGCACTAGACCGAAAAAACAGCAGACGGATGTGGATGCGGATCAGGATCAGGATCAATCAATATTCACAATCAACCAGCAATCGAAACGATAAAGTACCAATACTCCAGTTATACATCGAGCCAGAATCGGAATAGGAATCGGGAAGGGATCACGCGCCACCCCAATACGGAAAACAGAGAAATGTTAGCGAAATTCTAAGTTATATACATATCTACAATTATTGTTGTTGGCGCGTTTGCCGATGTGTGTGCGCCCATGTGTGTGTTGTGTGTGTGTGTGAGTTCTAGTGCCTATTTTCTGTGTCGTTGTATGTGCGATTGGAATCTAGGTAAATGTGTATGTGTAGGCCAGACAGACATACAGACAGCCAGCAATCCGTTCGGCTTGGGTTGTGGCGATGCCAAATAGTCTCGTCTGCTCAATTAATTTATCGTGCCTCAATTGCTGACAGCCCCGATCCGATCAGTTTCCATGCTAATGCATTCCCTGCCATTCCAGTCGTCCGTCCTTAAAAATGACTGCGGATCCAAGGTTGCCCGTGCCCGTGCCCGTGTCTGCTCCCGTCTCCAATGCAATGCTATTGTATAACCCGAGTTGGATCGGCTCCAATCTCTTGTTTATCTTTGCCATTCTATTAGGTAGGCAAAGTACAGTAACAGCTGGCAGCAGCAAACTACATACGAATACGAATGCGTGAATGAGTGGAACCAGTGGAAGTATGACCAGGGGGGAAAGCTATCTGATTCGATTCCGATAACTCAACAGCTAGTAGTATAGTTACCCGTTAAAGTTAACTGTTATCTTGGAATGTGCAGAGAAGAGTACATTTAGCATTCGGATTCATGTTACAAATGGAATGGAAAGTAGAATGTGGGGCTCCTCGGGAGTTTCAGTTTTAGTCCCGTTCTTTTCCCCCAAAAGTTAACGGTTAACTGTTAATTGTTATGCAATTTAAGCCCCCTACACATACAAGTATGAAAGTGCAAAGCAATTGGTCACAATGAGAATATTAATGGCCTCTGGTCTCTGGAGGCAGCTCTCACTGTGCGGCCAGACTCTACTCACACATACACAGGCGCGCACTCGAAGTTTAGCAAATGTTAACTTAAGAATACTTCTTACAGAGCCCAGAGAAGCCCCGAGGCCAGAACTAGAGGGGAACGAAGGCGCAAGGAAGGATACAGTAAGAAGAGGAGTGATTGGGGAACAGGAGTAAGGGTAAGGGTGGTGTGGGAGTCACCATGGTGAGTACCAATTTGGTGGTGCCGGTGGTGCTGTGGGGACCCACGGCGCCCACACACTGCATCTCCAGTGTGTTTCTTTCGGACGACCAGTGCACCTTGGTCACCGGCTGCTACGACGGACAGATTTGCCTCTGGCAGGTGGAGCCAAGTACATTAAAGATGTCGCCCCGCTGCCTGTTGGTGGGCCACTCGGCTCCGGTGCTTTGCCTGGTGCGAGCTTCGCTGCTGCCCGAAAATAACTTCCTGGTGAGCTCTTCGGAGAACGGCGAGATGTGCACCTGGGACCTCATCGACGGCAAGTGCATGGAAGCAGTCAAGCTGCCGCAGGTGCACACACAGATTCAGAGCTATCACACGGCCAATAGCGAGGATATTCGTCTCTTCTGCATTGGCTATTACGCCGAGATCATGGTGATGGACCCGTTCAGCCTGGAAATAATCTATGTGCTTAGCTCCAAGGTGAAGCCAGACTGGATATCGGCCATCCACGTGCTCCGTCCCATGCGGCGCAAGGACGACGTAGTCCTCGCCATCACCACCACGGGTACAGTAAAGGTGTGGACTCTGACGGGAAACGAGAACAAGCACGCGGAGCCCATCTACGAGAACGAGTCGAAGGAAATCCGCTGCCTCAACGCCATAACCATGAACTGCTGTGCCCAAAACCAGCGCACTGTGCTCTTGGTGTGCACCAAGTATTGGCAGATCTACGACGCCGGCGATTTCACTGTCCTCTGCTCTGTAATCGCGCCGGCCCGCGAGCGTTGGCAAGGCGGCGACTTCATCACATCTGACCGCGTCATGCTCTGGACGGATGAGGGCAAAGGCTACTTATACAGGCTGCCCGCCAACTGCATTCCCGACAACAAGGAGTTCCATTCAAAGAGCGTCGTCCGGGATGCCCCTTACCTGTACTACGTGCTCCAGCATGCCGGCGATAAGGTACTCTCCTGTCCACCAGCCATGAAACTGCTGCTGGCCGGAAACAACGGAATGGGCAATGGAAATGGCAACGGCAACGGCAATGGTGGACAGCACAACCTACTGCGGGGCGACTCAGAGGGGTACATCTCGGTGTGGAATGTGCCGGAGGTACCACTGGACAACATTAGTATACTGCAGGCCAAGCAGATGCCGCCGCGCGTCCTCAAGCCACACGTGTGCACTTCTCTGGTAGAAGCATGGTCCATTATGGATCCACCGCCGGTGGGGATACTGGATCAGTTGTCGAGGATCACAGAGTCTCCGGTGAAGCTCACCTCGAGTATATACTTACCGCAGCAGAGTCGTCTGGTTATCGGGCGCGAGGATGGCAGCATTGTGATTGTGCCAGCCACTCAGACGGTGATGATGCAGCTGCTGGTTGGCATCAAACAGAACTTTAGCGACTGGCCGTCGCACCAGATCCTTTACGGGCACCGCGGCAGGGTGAACTGCCTGCTCTGCCCCTCCATGATCCACTCGCGATACGAGAAGTCGCACCTGCTGTCCGGCGGCATCGATTTTGCCGTCTGCCTCTGGGACCTGTACAGCGGCAGCATGCTGCATCGCTTTTGCGTGCATGCGGGAGAAATCACTCAGCTGCTCGTCCCACCGGAAAGCTGCAGCCCGCGGATCCTCAAGTGCATCTGCTCGGTCGCCTCAGACCACTCGGTCACTCTTGTCTCCCTGCAGGAACGCAAGTGCGTTACTCTGGCCAGTCGCCACCTGTTCCCCGTGGTGACCATCAAGTGGCGGCCACTAGACGACTTCCTCATCGTAGGTTGCTCGGACGGTTCCGTGTACGTGTGGCAGATGGAAACCGGCCACCTGGACCGCGTGCTCCACGGTATGCTCGCCGAAGAGGTGCTCTCTGCCTGCGACGAGCAGGCAGGCGAGGATGGGGTTGGCGGTGGCTCTTCCGGAGTGAGCGGTGCCTCGACCAGCGAAATGGGCATGGCCAATCCGGCGGTTCACTTCTTCCGCGGCCTCAAGTCGAGAAACATGAACGCCATCCGCCACGCCACCCAGCGTGGTATCACCCAACTGCAGCAGCTGCAGGGCCACAACCAAGGGAATTTCGACTTCCTCATGAAGCACCGCAGCAATCCACTGGTGATCCAGGGACTGCGCACCAACCCGAAGGACGCCGAGAGCCACATCCTGTTCTTCGATATCGAGGGACTGATCTTCGAGCTGCACAGCGAGGAGTACGCCCAGATGACGCCGGCCACCTTGGAGGCGCTTGGGGTGCATCTGCAGAATCCAAAGGATGGCAAGTCGATGCACTTGGACGCGAGCAAGAAGATTGGGGACTTCTTCAACAAGGTGAAGAACAAGGCCGTGGACGTGGAGAAGATCCTTAAGGACAAGGACAAGCATGGACTTGTCCAGAAGTTTAAGGAGAAGACGGAGATCGTGGAAAAGAAGGTTCAGGCCAAGGTGGAAAGCTTGCAGAAGGCGGTGGAGTCGCACGAGGAGCAGCAGGACCTAAAAAGCAAGATCGCCTCTAAGATGGAGGTCACCCACGTGATGGAGGTGGCCCAGCTGCTCCTATCGCTGCTCCACTCGTGGGGCCTAGATCCTCACCTGGACAAGATGTGTGAGACGCGGCTAGGTCTGCTCCGTCCCATAGTGCCAATTTCGTACGGGGTACTCTCCAAGGCAGGCTACATGTCCCTGTTGCTGCCTACTTGGCAGAACAACTACGACATTCCGCCAGGCCTCCAGCTTCCTTCCAGTTCCAAGAAACGCCCGCTTCCGGAAGAGCTGCAGCGCCTGGAGCACCTGACCGCCATATTCACTTCACGTCTCCACTGGGAGCTCAGCACCACGCTAACGACTAACCACATCCTAGCGCTGGTAGCCATGTCGAACACGCTGCTGTCGATGAGTGCCGCCTCCTTCTTGCCGGACAGCGAGAAGCACAAGAAGCTGCAGCGCCTGGCACAGCGGACCGACTCCACGCTGAGCAACGAGGAGGAGCGCGAGGAGATCCTCGCCCACCACATTTCACAGATCAAGCATGCCTGGAGCCTCTTGGCCACCCACCACTGCTTCCTATTGCCTGACAAAATCGAGGCCCTCGAGCCGAAAATGTTCAAAAGACCCCAGGTGGAGATGATGGTGAAACGATGGCAGCATCATTGCATCGAAATCCGCGAGGCTGCCCAGCAGATCCTGCTCGGTGAGCTCACCCGCATGGGCAAGAAGGGGCGCAAGCAGCTAGTCGAAAGTTGGGCTCAGTACCTGCCCCTCTACACCCACACTGAGCCCATCGTGGGGGCCCAGCAGCAGCTAGCAGTCCTTAATCAGAGCTCGGGCGGATCCCATGGCAGTGGCGGGGTAGGAGGCAGCGGCGGCAGCAACGGCACCCACTCAATTGGTGGTTCAGCTGCAGGTGCTGGCGCAGGGGGAATGTCTGGTGCGGAGCAGCATCATGACGAGGACTATGAGGAGGAGGAAGAAGAGATCATACGCAAGCCGTCTAGTCTGTCGGAGCTGAAGCGCAAACAAACCACAGCCGTCATCCTGCTGGGCGTGATCGGGGCAGAGTTCGGGCAGGACATCTCACAAGAGTCACCCAACCACCGCGGGAGCATCAGCCTCGCCACTGGTTCAACCGGACAGAGCGGAGAGCGCCGCATATCGTCCGTGGTGGAGGGCTTCGGCATAGCCAATAACCTGGCCAGGCTCACTTCGATGGCCCTGGCTCACCTACTATATGCACCCCCCTCGCCCAAGCTGCCCCAGTACACGCCTCTGCGACGAGCGGCCATCGACCTGTTGGGAAGGGGCTTCACGGTGTGGGAGCCATATCTGGATGTGTCCAAGGTGCTGCTCGGCCTTCTGGAGATCTCGTGCGAGGGAAAAGCGGTGCCCAATCTGAACTACAAGCTGCCGCTGACTCCACAGGCGGACGCCTGCCGTACGGCCCGGCATGCCCTGCGCCTGATAGCTACCGCCCGACCGGCGGCCTTCATCACTACCATGGCCCGGGAGGTGGCCAGGTACAACACGATGCAACAGAACGCTCAGTCCATTAACGCTCCCCTGACGCAGTCAGTCCTGTACAAGGCCAAGGGCGAGATCCTGCAGTGCGTGGAAATGCTGATTGACAAGATGCAGTCAGAGATCGCCAGCCTGCTGGTGGAGGTCATGGACATCGCGCTACACTGCGTGGACAGCAACGAGCTGAAGGTCCGCGGCCTAGCCGAGTTATGCCCGGCGATCTGCAAGTTCAACCAGATCTCCCATTGCTCTCAGACCCGCCGGATCGCCGTAGGCGCCAACAGCGGCAACCTGGCCATCTACGAGTTGCGCCAGAACAAGTGTCAGATGATCCCCGCTCACACGCACCCCATCACTTCACTGGCCTTTTCGCCCGACGGCAAGTATCTGGTCTCCTACTCGTGCACCGAGAACCGACTCTCCTTCTGGCAGACAAGCACTGGCATGTTTGGGTTGGGGCAGTCGCAGACGCGTTGTACTAAGGGCTACTCCACGGCCCCCATTCCGGACGTTTCGCGTCTCAACCCCATGCGGCTGGCCAAACTTGTCTGGATTAACAATCGTACAGTCACCCTCATGTTGGCTGACGGCTCCGAGACGCGATTCAATGTCTAGGGACGTAATCTCTAAGGCGCAGCCAGAGTGAAGGACGTTTTTCAGCAGGCAGTCAACGCGGGCTTCAAAAGCGACGGCGATACGAAACTATACAACAATAAATATTATGAATGAAAACGAAGCCAATTTAACTAAGGATTATTTTTCTGCAAATGAAACCGCGAGGCGAAGGCGAGAAAATAAACGGAAAACAAAATCAATGCGATAACTCACAAATTAATTTTGTTATTTATTTATATATCCTATATGTATATGTATATTCTATCTATATATTCTGTATCTTTATGTATTTTAACATATGTATTAGACGATTTTAATGTATCGTACCTTCTACTTTTTCCTGCGCCAGTGTGCCCTGTGCCCTGTGCCCTGTGGCAGTTGGCCTGCAGTGGGTCTCCCTAAGATCTAAGATGGCAGTGAGTCCGTGTATCCACCTGTGTACCCCAGTATCCTTTGCTAATTTTATTTCTAGAGCTATATTTTATCTATTCGCCGCTCATGCACAGCACTATGTGTTCTGATCCTGAACGTGTTTTATCTACTGTTTCTGTTTGGTGTAACCTACCTACACAGAAAACATGATATACCAATATTAACAGTCACCAATAATTACCACTGTGTACCGATCTACATACATATGTATACAAAAAGCAAACAAAACATCAAACAACATCAGCAACAACAAAAAGAGAAAAACCTTGTAAAACAAAGAACGAAAAGCTGTTATTATGATTACAAACTATTATTATTATTACTATTGTATGCTACTATTATTATTATTATTATTCACATTTGTTATACATAATGTATTGTTATATATATATATATCTAAAGAACCTAAACAGATGTATTGCAAAACGTTACAAAAAGTTAAAAAAAAAAAACAAAAAACAAAAAAAAACAAACAAAACTACTAATTAACTAGAAAATAGAGCCAAGTGTTTTTTATTGCTATCATAATTGTAACTATTATTATTACTTTGTTTTTCGATGTAACTCGGCTTAGGTGTATGCATGTAAAACCCCTTTTGTTTTCTTTTTTTTTTGTCATTCTGTGGAAATTGTACAGAAAAATCTGTGGAAATATCGAACTCCAGCATAAAACACACAAGTGCATCATTTATTTTGAAGCTCGGAGAAGGCGGAGAGGGCGAAGTGTTCAGAGAAGGAGATTTCTAGAGGAAGACCAAGTGATCCAACCAATTGCCGATCGCGAAATGCATCCGAGAAACTATTTATCCTAAAGCATACATACATATGTACGTTATTATAAAATGGTAATTGCAATGTAAGCAATCTTAATGTATCTAATACCATACCTGAAACACACACACGCGTCCATGTTGCATGTGGATTGAATGTACTTGAATTTATTGTACTTGTGCTTCAACTACAAATTACATATGCATATATATCTGCACACATACATACTTGCATACAGAGGTCCTTCAATAAAAGTATTACGCAACAAAATGAAATGAAACGAAATGAAGCAACTAAAACTAAAACTATTATGTACCAGCATACAACAAATAAAGTCAAACATGAGCAAACCGTTAACAGTTTCCAATAATTCCTCAAACTTGTTGAATCAAAATGTATATTCAAAAGAGCAGAACCAAAAAAGAGTTTTTATGGGGTTTTTTTGCTTTATGGGGTCGGAAACGATTCCTTATGGGCGTTACACACAACCGTTATCCCCACAAATCGAATATACCCCTATACTCTTCGAGTACCGGGTATAAAAAGGCATACTATTCACATAGGCAAGTGACGGTGGTTATCTCTTCTATATATGTACATACATAGAACTCTTAAAGATTATTACGGAAATGGCACTTTTTTCGTTGGCTCCCATTAAATTGCTCAGTAAAAAAAATAACAGAAGATTAATTTACAACTCTTTTTTTGATTGAGTGAAGAGCGAATTTAAAATATTTGATTATCTATCTATATATATATCTCTCTTTTCTCAATGTATCACATTGATCATGTTTTGAGAGCTGGTGAACGCAAATGATTCATACCTTACTTATCGTATGGACCGTACTATTTTTACGATACATGTGATCTATCAATTTACGCCAAAATGGTATCATAAAGATCACTGATCGCTGATCAAATTGTGCTGGTGAACGCGCCCAATCTGTCGGCAAATGGGAGTTTTTTTTTCAGACAAGAAACCACGAAATGTCAACCGTTGTATGCAAGATCTGCTTGAGACCACCCAACATTACAACATGTGTATACGTATAGTATATAGGGTTGCTTATGTGTATAGGCGAGTCGAAAAGTCAAGAGTCAAAAGATAATGACTGCATCTCTAAACATTTTCGAATCGCGCTATTACTTTCGATTATATTATTTTATACCAAGTGGAACAGACTCTGAAACTTTTGAAAATTACACTTGAGTATAGCCACAGAAATATAAATGAAATTACTGCTGTTTCGAGATCCTTGCCATCGGGATTTCTGAGGAAAATTGGAATTATCCGATAAATGTATATAAGATTTATAAGATTGGATAATTTTTATAAGTGTAAATTTATGACATCTTTTTTTTATTTAATTCAATGAAAAGAGATTTTTTTTTTCCGCTGTCGCCCAAAATGACTTTTTTTTTGTTAGATTTGGAGGTTACAATTTTTTGAAAGAATTATGGTTTAGTTTTTTTTTTAAGAATTTTAATTCAACCAGTTGTAGGAAACTGAAGTTATGTGGAAAATTTGTTATTTTATTTATTTATTAATTAACAATTATCTGCTAATAATGCCATATAAATTAGGAAGAGAACTAAAGATAAAGTATAATAAAATTGAAACAAAAAATTATAATTAAAATTACAGGTTAGCAGAGTTTAGGTGGTTGTAGGTGGTTGTTAGTTCAGGGGATATGATATGGTAAAGGGTAGCGTAATTATAGCATAAAACCCTGAAAGGTTCATGCTGGGCATAGTTTGACCTAAATAAGGGTAATCTGATAGGTCTAAAAGAACGAGTAGAACGAGAGGGAACCGTAAAGTCAATCTGACTCAAGAGAGTTTGGGAGTCCACCATCCCGAGAAGGAGCTTGTGCACGAACATCACCCCATTGAATATTCTGCGATGGTGTAACGGAGGTAGGTCAATAAGTTTTAGCCTAGATCTGTAAGGTGGCAGGATTCTACCAGAGTCCCAGTGTAAATTACGAAGAGCGAAAATTAAAAATTGTTTCTGAACTGATTCGAGAATAGCTTGCTGCTCCTTATACTGTGGACTCCACACACAGGAACAATACTCCAATATCGGGCGCACTAACGAAATGTACAATTGTTTGGTCACATACGGGTCGTCAAACTCCTTGGACCAACGCTTGATGAATGCTAGAACACCCTTAGCTTTATTAGCTGTCGCAGCTACAGTGGCTCAAAGCCAAAACAATGCAGTGTCAATTAAAAAGTTAAATTGGCTGCCATAAAGTTATTACACATTATTTTTCAAAAATTCCAATGACCGATGATAGGTATATACATTAGGTTCCAAAACCAATATTTGACCCTTAAATACTGGGTTTTCCCCAACTGTTAGATCGTATTAAAACTTAAACTTAAACTTTTTATTGACACTGCATTGTTTTGGCCTTGAGTCACTGTATGTGGCTATTAAAACAAGATCATTTGAACTCGAAATTCGATCCAATACATGATTACCAAGAGAAAAAGATACAAAATGTGGAGCACGACGGTAGAATGTCATAAGCTTGCATTTCGAGAGGTTCAAAAATAGAAGATTTCTTGAGCACCACAATAGCAATTCGTTTAGGTCCAGCTGAAGGTGTGTGTGCCAGTACCATTCGGAGTAGGGCAGACAGATTTTAACGTCATCCGCATACATTAATGTATGTGAGAATGTTATAACTTGGGGTAGGTCGTTCACAAATAAAATGAAGAGGAGCGGACCCAAATGACTACCTTGTGGCACACCAGATGTAACATTAACGATCTCTGATAAAACATTAGTAAATAAGACCCGTTGTGTACGATTAGAAAGATACGACGAAATCCAACTTAGAAGATTACTAGGGAAACCTAATAAGGACAGCTTCTGAATTAATAGAGTATGGTTAAACGAATCAAATGCCTTACTAAACTCCGTAAAAATAACATCAGTTTGCAAACCGCTCTGAAATCCACGGTTGATTATGGAGGAAAACTCGAGCAGATTGGTAGTTGTTGACCGATGTTTAAAAAACCATGTTGTGAAGGAGATATCAAGCTAGAACAAAGATGTTGCAATTGCCGGGTAACCAGGAACTCAAGGAGCTTAGGAATGGCAGAGAGCTTTGCAATGCCTCGGTAATTGTCTATGTTGGATCTGGAGCCCTTCTTGTGAAGCGGAATTATGTACGACTCATTCCAAATTACGGGGAGACAAGACTGTTCCAAGGATAGATTGAAAAGAAAGGTTAAGGGTTGGCATAAGGACTGGGCAAAATGTTTTAAAATGCAACTAGGCACTTGATCAGTCCCCGCAGAAAATGAAATCTTCAAAGACTTCAAGCCACCAAGCACAACGCTTTCCTCAAAATATGGTTGAAAAATGCTATTAGAGTGAGGCAAACGGTAGGGATACGGAGGGGATGCGTTATAAATATGAGAGGAGTAAGACGACAGGAAAAAGGTTGCAAATAAGTTTGCAATGCCAGCAGCAGAAGATTCAGAATTGTTTAGATAATGAAGGGACGGAGGAAATGCATTGGACTTACGTTTAGAATTGACAAAAGAAAAGAATTTTTCAGGATCATTGCGGAAGTTTCTACTACAAGAAGAGAGGTAAAGATTGCAGCACAGACTATTAGTTGTTAGGAATTGAGAGCGGGCGGAAGAATATTGTACGAAGACAAGCAAGGAGCCAGTTTTCTGGTACTTTTTGAAAAGTCTGGATTTCCTATTCTTTAAGTATGACAAATTCCTGGAGAACCAGGGAGGCTTGGACGATAGTGGTACAATAATCTCCGGAACATAAGTATTAAGAGCAGAGTTTAAAATTGTGTAGAATGAGTTGACTGTTACATTAATATTCGGTAAGGAAAGAAGAGTGGACCAATCAACATTCGAGAGGTGAATGTTTAAATTGTCGAAATCAGTTTTGCGAAAACACTTGATCCGGTGAGGAGTCGAGGTAATGTTAACAGAACTAGAGCTGGTACACTCTAAAGTTATAGATAGCGTAGGATGGTATAGGTCTTCAGGAAGTGATAGTGGGGAGACTCTGGCAACTGTACTTAGGTCGAGAAGTCTGTTCCTATTATTTTTAATAGAATTAATTTGGGCAAGGGAAACATCCGTTAGATCATTGATAAATTCGTTAGGAGTACTAGGAAGCAATTGGTTAGCGTCGTCGCAGGGCAGCCAAGAAAGAAGAGGTAACTTGAAGTCACCCATGACCACAATCTGATCAGCACAACCTAGCGAAGACACAACAGAATGGATAGCAGAAAGGTGCTTTGAGTAGACCTCAGCATCAGAATTAGGAGGAATATATGAGCAGGTTAGATAGATGAAAGCCATGCCAACACGGACTTTGACTGCAATGAACTCAATCCCATGGATAAAATAGAAGCACTACCTCTGAAAAAATACCAAATTTTTAAAAAATTCTTTAAAAAAAACTAAACCTGGAAAAAAAAAACATTCTTTAAAAAATTTTAAACATCCAAGTCTATCAGAAAAAGTTGTTTGGGGCGACAGCGGAGAAGTCGTGTCGACTAGTGTAATTATTATGGTATCGCTGATTGATATGATTGATTTGTTAATGAATGTATGTAGGATGCGGTTGCTACGTGGGTAAGAAAGAGAGAGAGAGAAGAGAAGTAGAATGCAACGGGAAATGGTTTGTTCATTCTAGCTATATTTTCAAACAGATTTTATTATTTAACCTCTTATTTTCATCGTAATAGGTCAGACTTTTATTACCAACAACTTAATAAAATCAGTCAAATTCTTTATTTGTTGCATTCAAGTAAACAATTTTTTTTTATAATGGAAAATATGAAACAAACCAAATCAATATCATGAATACTTTTATATTTCTTATCTTTTGTGGGAAATGAAAGTCAAATGTCGTGGATCGAAATCGTTGTAAACTATTGTAATGACCTTGTTCTGATCTGTTCCAAATTCTTTAATCTAATAATAATCTTGTAATCTGTAAATTCTCCACACAAAATTTGATGATTTACAATGGAAATGATCTAATTAGGCAAACAAAAGTATTGGCACACTTGTGTTTAAAGATATATTTTTGGGCAATTCGTCGATCTTTTTTGGAGGGAGGTCGGAATACAATTTGGAGCATCGTGCAACGGTTCAAAGGGGCTTCTTCTATAATTTCAAGTTAGAGCAATGGTTGGCATGGCCCTTTTTTTGGACATTTTATGGTAGGAGCGGTAGGAGAAGGCTACTGCTGAAGACAACAGTGGAGTTTGCGATCTATTTAATAAAAGCCGACGATTGTTCGGTTTTATATGAATTCGGTGTTTTATTGTGGTATGAATTATAGTGCATTGAACGGTCAGCGGTACGACGGTCAAATTGAAGATACGGGGATCGGATCTAGACGGTGTCGGACTAAAGAACTATTCATTTTTCAATAGATGTGCAAAAAGTGATTGCAAGATCCAGACTAAATTGAAGGCCTAATGCAAGCAATAGACCGACAGATCGAGATAGCGATAGCGAAGTCGAGAGAAGTTTATTCTACGGATTATAGCCTTATATTGGGGTGCATAACCCAACAGGCTCTGTGGCACGAATACTGTTTACCCTCTGCCAACAACAATTGATATAAGTACATACATTCTTTCCATAGCCGTACCTGACGAGTGTTCCAAGTGTTTCAGAAAAAGTAAGAAGAAACCTTTGGTTTTAGGCTCACTACTTGTACGAGTATTACCTTGAATATTGTTTTATTGATCTTCAACTGTCTTTTTTCTTTGCTCCTTGCAGCTTGTACTCGCCCAGTGAAAATGCCCGTCGCAGAAACTACCAAAGGCAAGGGCAGGAAGGCAGCAGCCGTTTCTGCAACCGCTGCCACTGTCGCAAGTAAGAAACTGAGCGAGGAGGAGGCCACCGCCAAGCCAATAGATCACGACGATGACAGCAAGAGCGACAATGAGGAGGAAAAGCATGCCGGGGCTGGTGATGTCGATGCGAATGCAGGCGACGGCGACACAAAAGAAAGTGGAGCTGCGGCCGAGCCTGAAGCAGACCCGGAGCACGACGAGGACGATGAGCCGGACAGCAATGATAACAGCGAACCGGAAGAGCAAGTTGAGCCGCCGGCTTTCAGTCTGGCCACACTAGGACTGCAGCGCGTGGGCAGCGCCCCACCACCTAAACCCAAGGTGACAAAGGCTCCCATACTGACGCTGAATGCACGTGGAATGCCCGCCCGAATTCGCAAGAGAAACAAGCTCTTTTACGACGAGAACATTATCAACGACGACAAACCGTTACGCATGAGCCTTGCCCCAAAAAAGATGTCTGGTCGCCCGCCGCTGGGCGCCGGTGGACCTGGCAGCGGCTCCTCAGGCAAGGTGATTAACACCACCCCCGCCAAGGTGCTCAAGAAGCGCAAGGGGGTCGCCTCGCGCTACATGCGCTCGAGCGACAATGGATCCAGCTCCGCCTCAGCCGGTAGCCAACATCAGATAACGGCAGCTGGCAATAAGAACAAGAGGACGCCAGTCAAGGGTCAGGCTGTCAGGCAGACACAGTCCGCTGCCAAAATGAACCCATCTGGCCACAAGTCGGGCAAGAGCAGCATTGCAGCATCCGCAGGAGCCAAGGGGTCGATCGCCGCAGCTGCTGCCGCTACCGCTGCTGAAGAGGAGGCTAGCCAGGCTCAGGCCCTATTGGTGGCCAACAAACGAGTGGGCCAGGCGATCGGCCTCCGCCTGCGCAACCTGCTGAAGCTGCCTAAGGCCCACAAATGGGCCATCGCCGAGTGGTTTTACTCGTACATAGACAGGCCGCTATTCGACAGCCGTGACGAATTCCTAAATCACGTAAACGATTTGGACCCTCGCTTGGGAACGCGTCAGCTCAACCGACACGAGTGGTCGACCATCAGGCGACAGATGGGAAAGCCCAGGCGCTGCTCAGCCAACTTCTTCAGCGAGGAGCGCAAAGAGCTGGACAGGAAACGGAAGCTTATGCGTACTCTTCAGTCACGTAAGCCGGGCGAGCTGAAGGACTCCGTTCTGCTGTCGGATATGCCTGATAAGATCCCCATGCCGCTGCCGCTGGGCACCAAGGTGACGTCACGGTTGCGCACCCCCCAAGACGGCATTTTCGCCGGCACTGTCGCCGCATACGACTCGCTGAACGCCATGTACCGGGTAACCTTCGAGCGGCCCGGCCTGGGAACCCACGCCATACCAGACTTTGAAATAGTGTCTGAAAACTTTCACGAGATGCTGCCACTGCACAGCTTCACTAAGGACTTCCGTCCCAACCTGATGAGCATCTACCAGACTAACAACATGGGCTTTACCACCAACCTGGGCTACACGGCTAGCCTCTCCAGTACCTATCTCCAAAAGCGTCCCTCCGGCAATGGGAAAAAGGCAGGCGCAGGACACTCCGGCCCCCAAAAGCACCTGGCAAGCAATAATGCGGCGGCAAGGAACGCTCTTAGCATGAAACTGAACAAGAGTGATCCCCTGCTGGGGCAGGACGCCATCGGGGAAAGCCCGATACGGCCACAGCTGACTCGAGTTCACAGCTACTCTAACAAGCTACTGGAGCATCTTGTTCAGTTGGAGAAGCATATCTCGGTAAAGGCCGAGCGCATCCATCGCCTAAGCAAAATGAACTCCACCGCGGAGCTAGCCATGGGCGATATGATGGGCCATGATGAGGCCGGAGAACGCCACCGGCGTCAGATCGCCGACAACTTCCAGCGCCAGTACGCTTACAATATCGTCTCCATTGAGCGAATCAATACCGACCTAATGTATGAGCTCACCAAAGTACAGGAGCTCTCCTCTACCCTGACGCGAAATCCGAATGTCCAGGCCATGATCTCGCCCACGTACCTGCGCGAGGAGTGTCGAGCCAAGGCGAACCAGACGGTAGACGAGATGAACAAGGGTCTTGTGAAGAACGAGCGCATGGTGACGCTGCTAAAGAACCTCACCACGCTGCTGATGGTCACGCAGAACCTGGGCGGAGACTGCCCGGTTGCCGAAGTCAGGCAGGTGCTCGAGGGCTGCATGGAAGAAGTGCGCACCAACCTTGTGAGCGGCGATAACATGGAGGTGTTCCACAAGAGCGTCCAATTACGGCTGGAGTTTATTGCCTTGGATATCACTCGGAATCTCGAGAAACGCAGGCACAGCCGGGCTGTTGCCGAAGATGTCAAGTCGCCAAAGACACCCAAGCAAGAGGAGACCGATGAGGAAAATGATGCTGATGGTGATGCTGACGACACCTCAAAGTGCAAAGAGAAAAAGGGGGATACGAAAAAGAAGCCAGTCGATATAGATGATTCTAACAATGTTCCAAATATTAGACCTGTTGACACCACAGAAACTGAAACAGAGACAAAGCAGCGGCCACAGGAAGACAAGCTTGAGCTCATGGATGTGGATAGTGGAGAGCAGCATACAGAAGGTGAAGATGAGGAGAAAATTGACTCGGACGAGGCCGAAACGGATAATGCAGAGCAACAGCGAGAGGACACACAGTCCCCGAACCCCGCTGTTACCGACGATTCCCAGATAACTATCGAATCGGTGAAGGAATCCGAGGATGAGGAGGAGTTTATATGGTCGGAATTAAGCGGCTGAACCTTGAGGAAGGGAACTCTGACTTCCAGGATGAATTCATTTACCAGAAACTAAAATAAAATGCGATTTATTCGTCGCGTTTTTTTTTAGTTTCTTTTTTTTTCAATGGACCATTTCATGGTCTGGATTTAGATTAATAAAATATAAGAGGGGAATATCAATAAGATATCTCCTAGGAAAATATCAATAATGCGTTGCAATAAAAGGTGTAACAAAATAGTGACAGTCTTTGCTTTATTCATTGACAATCCTCTTCCTCGTCGTTGTCATCCTCTTCGCTGGACTGATTCAGCCAGTCGACCAGTTTGACGAGGCTCTGGCGCAGCTGAGCATGCTCCTGGCCACCGAGTTGGGAATACCACACCTGGATGGCATCTTCCGACACAAAGTCCTTGTCGTATAGGTAGTGGACAATCTGCGAGATCTTCTCCCGCACCAAAGGATTCTCCTCGTAAACGTCCTGAAAGCAATTACTCGTAATTTAAATTCCACTCATAGATGTTCTGTAGATGATGTACCTCCAGTGCTTTCAAGCAGTCCAGCATGGCCTCCTCGCTTTTTATGTAGTTGGAGACCACGGGTCCCAGCTGCTTGAACGCGGCACTGATAGCCACCAGCACATTATTGTTAGCCGGCTCAACAATGTACTGCATACCAAACACGGCCTTTACCACATTGAAGTTAACCTCCTTTAGGGACATGTTGTACGCATAGCGCGAGGAGTTGATCTCCAATATGAGGAAGTCCGGATTCGACTTCTCCCTGAAGCCGCGTGACAGTGAATCGATTACTTCGCTTAGGAAAACTGGAATAAAATGCAATTAAATATAGATTTAGAGCCAATTTGCAACCAGATGCATCTCATCTCACTGTTGGTGTCGTCGGGCAGGGGCGTGACAGCTCGCGATCCTTCATCGTCGTCGTCGCTGACGTCGCTGCAGTAGCTGATATTGTCCAGTGCCGCCATCAGGTCACCCATTTTGGGTATGCAGAGCGTCTGCTGGGGCAGCAGCTCCTCACCATCCGAGTCGTCGGGATCCCCCGTGGTGATATCGCTGACGATGTAAGCCTGCGGTCCAATGGCCTCAAGCTCCACTGTCTCGTAGTCCTGTTCCTGTTCCTGCTCCGCCCTCCGCTGTGTGTTCGGTGTGCTAGTGACCAGGGTCTTGGACAGCGTCGTCTTTCTTGGGAGCACGCAATTTGCGCCCAAGACGCAGCCAGCGCTTACGTCGCAGTCCGCTTCAATGATGGCATTGTCTCCGACCACGCAGTGGTCCATCCGGCAATTATCTTGGATGGTCACGTTGGCCATCAAAAACACATTGCTCAACTGACAGTTTTTTCCGACGCGACAGTTTTTTCCAATGACCGTGTCGCTGATTACAGTGCCAGGGTCCACACGGCTGCCTGCCTGGATCACCACATTCTCACGCAGCGCTACTTTGGACACGTGCGCCTCGTGGCTTTTGTATATATTGTCCTTGTGAAAAACGTACTGCTGGTGCAGCTTGTAGACGCCCATGTCAGGAACGAGCGGGTAAGCCCAGCGGTTTATGATGTCCCGGCTTACAAGCTGGTACGAGGGCCAGTTGTTGACTTTGTGCGCGTACTGGGCGGCCGGCAGCAGGGCTACGTAGATGCGGCTGTCCAGCAACTCCTCGTTGATGAGCAGACCGCGCACGAAATCATCGCGCGTCTGAAAGTCAAAGTTGTCGCTAAATAGCGAAAGCATCGAGGGTGAGCCGATTGCAATTTGCGGATCCAGGAGATTGTGATGCAGCGCAATGCAAGAGTTTCCAAGAAATACATCCAGCGGAATTTGGTAGCGCGGCTCCTTATGGTTCATTCGCAGGCGCTGGTGGTAGTGGAGGCGCGAGTTTTGCTTATCGACAGCAATGAGAATCTCGTTGCCGGTACGGACATTAATTGCGCATTCCTTGAATACCAGGGTGGCGGCTGTGCCCTTGTCGAACTTTGCCATCCGCTTATGCTGCTCCAGAACCGGCCGTAGATCGGCATTGGTGACGGTATCAGCGCCCATAAGGATGAAATTTCCCCGGATTAGGGCCTTTGCGTCGAGATCTCGCATGGCGTCACCAAAACAGCGGCATCCCTCGCCCCCAATCATGTGTACAGTCATTTTGAAGGACCAGGAGGCATACGTGGCAATCCCTGCTCTGTACACATTAAATATTTAACAGAATTGAACATAGTGTGCCTAGATTTGTGCTTACTTGATGTGGTCGCGTATTTCCTGTAGATAAAGGCTTGCATAGACGAAGACCTCCTCGACTCCGCTGCGATTCAGTGCTATCAATGCATAGTCCAGCATGCTCACGTTTACCAAGGGAAGCAGGGCCTGCGAGTAGAGAAAGGAGGCAAGTTTAGCAAACGTTTCCGGTCCGGCAGGGGGTCAATAGCTACCGTAGAGCCTTCGTCGGAAAGCGGCTTGAAGTTCCATACATTGTTGTCGGCTATGAGCACCGCCTGGACGATTTCTTTTTCGAATTGTGCCATGCTAACTAACCAAACGACGCTTTTCCGTCCGCCTGAATTGGAGTGAATTGGATAGTAGGCCCTCAGCTGATGGGTCAGTGTTATTAAACGGCTGCAGCAAGACGGGTACTTGGATGTGGCAACGCTAAGCAGGTTCAGCTGATACCACCGGCCAAGACATTTTCTCAGCCCTCTACGGTTTTGTTCCCATGAAAGAAGACAATATAACAACTGTAACTGTACATATTTAGTAAGCAGTTCAGTTATTCACGCGAGTGACAGTTTCCGATGTGACAGATTTAATGAATGTCATCTATGCAATCGCGATAACCAAACAGTTCAGAATCGAAACTGAAGAATCGAATCGTCATCGCCGATGAATAAGTGGCTGTCTGTGTTTCTGTGTGTGAGAGACAGCGTCCAGCGTCTGTGATACGCCCGCCTTGACGGAAAATGAGAGCCCTGAGACAACAGCAACAGCAACAACAACGATAAACCAATCCAGAAAAAAACAAACAAATAAACGGCTACGGTTTCAACCAAGAGCAGGGTCACGCCAGAGTCCTCAGTCTTCAAGTTCGCCCTTCCAATCGAAAGAAACGCCCATTTCGCATCGAAATTCCAATTCCATACACTCGTCGTTAATGTTGCTTTTCGCTGCTGCGGCTGACTGGCGCGCCAACTAAAAATAGAAAAGCAAACAACTATCCATATCGAAGCACTTGCCGCAGCACATCACAGAAGCCAAGTATTTTCTGGGTTGCGAGATTATAAAGCAAACAAAAAAACATCAGAACTACCTAGACACCTCGGGCTCAAATCCAAATTCACACAACACAAGGGACAGAGCGAAGGAAGCCAACCAAAGTATCAATCAATATTCCTGGCAATGGAAAGTGCGGCCACTTTCGACCAAGTCCCGAATGGATTGACAGGGGTTAAGTCAAACCTGGAAATAGTCAGGGAGCGCTTCAAAGAAGACGAAATAATTCTATATGTAAGCCAACGCAACCCAACCCAACATAACCATAAAAAAACATGTCAAAACATACAATATCTCCAGCGACGATGAGTAGTGTAGTTATCGGTTATACGGCACGGGGCTTACGTGGTCGCTACAGAGTCAGTGACGAAAGACAGTTCCCAGCATATATGTATGCTCACTCTTCCCTCCCAAAGATAACACTCCGCTTCCATTTGTTTGGCTCTTGTGGGACAGTAGTCCTTAATTACATTGAAATACATTGAAATTAAGTGAATATTTTATTTTATGTTCTAGCTATTTGAGGCTTATCAGATCAAGGGACACGAGGACGCCAATCGACTACTGGCGCTGGTTTCCTCGGAGTCTGGTGGGACGTTTGCCATCATCTCGTTTTCATTCGTGCGCACGCCGCTCACATCAGTAAATGAATTGATCATCAACAAAGTGTTTGCCATTGACGAGAGTTTTCAACTTCGGCAAGGTGAGATGCAGACTTTTACAATTTATTGATGTATATATATAAATGTAGATGCTCATGTTGCCCTTAGATTGCAAGGGATCGATCACAGCGTACCAATTTGACCTGTCCACGGCTGAGGATGGACCAATCAAATACTACTTCTATCCAAGTGAGACCGCCAGCTATGACGAGTTCATGGCCAAAATCATTTCCTGCAAGAGTTCCATGGCCCAAAGCGATCCCGAAACGGTTCTTAACTTCAGATGGCTGAACGATTACCGTCAAATCGGCGAGGTCAAGCAGGAGCTGAAGAAGCGCGAGAGCGAGTACATTGTCTACAAAGATATTATGTGAGCCAACCATCCAACTACCAAACCCAACATCCATAAATATATCTGACTTTCTATTTGTAGAATCTATTGCGCCACTTGGAACGTGAACAACAAACCCTGCTGCGACAGCACTGACGCCCTACGATCCTGGTTGGGATGCAGCGAGCGGGCTCCCGACATCTATGCCATTGGCTTGCAGGAACTGGACACTCCTGCCAAGGCCATGCTTAACTCCACTCAGGTCCAGGCCAGTGTAGCCCAGTGGAAGTAAGTCCAAGTCCCACATCCAGCGATTCGCACGTGCTAATTTCTTGCATGTCTCGCATTTTCAGCGAAAAAATGGTGCAGAGTGTCCATCCAGATGTCGAGTACGAGATCCTGCAGTACCACCGTCTGGTGGGAATCATGCTGACTGTGATCGTGCGCAAGCAGTTGCGCCAGCACATCCTTCGCTGCCGCTCTAAGTCGGTGGCACGTGGCGTTCTAAACACGCTGGGTAATAAGGGAGGAGTGGCCATTAGTTTGCAGTTGAACGAGGGAAACATATGCTTCGTTAACTCCCACCTGGCAGCACACATGGGCTATGTGGAGGAGCGCAACCAGGACTACAATGCAATAGTGGATGGGCTGCGTTTCGACGATGGCCGCACCATCAGCGATCATGAGTAAGGGATGATTATGAGTAGAGTGAAACTTACAGTTGAAACTAACTTGAGTTACTTCTTTATCTCTCTTGCAGCCACATCTTTTGGCTGGGGGACTTGAACTATCGCATACAGGAGCCGCCCGGGCAGCAACGACCCGGGCCGCTGACGGATGCCCAAACGTACGAGCTGCTCCTTCAATACGACCAACTGCGCCAGGAGATGCGCAAAGGCAAGTGCTTCGAGGGCTACACGGAGGGCGAGATTAAGTTTCGGCCCACGTACAAGTACGATCCAGGAACTGACAATTATGACAGCAGCGAAAAGCAGCGAGCGCCCGCATACTGCGACCGAGTGCTGTGGAAGGGTACGCGCATCGAGCAGCTGGCCTACAACAGCATTATGGAAATACGACAGAGCGACCACAAACCCGTTTACTCCGTATTCCGGGTCAAGATCAAAACTCGCGACGAAATTAAGTACAAGCGCGTGCAAGAGGAGGTACTGAAGGCAGTGGACAAACGTGAGAACGACAACCAGCCACAGATTAACGTAGAGAAGACTGTTATCGACTTCGGACGGGTGCGCTTCAACGAGCCGTGCATGCAAGATTTCAATGTGTACAATAGCTGCCCACTTCCGGTCGACTTCAGCTTCAAGGAGAAGGACATCCACGACATATGCGAGAAATGGCTGCAGGTGGATCCACGAAAGGACAGCCTGATGATCGATTCAGCGCGCAGCATACGCATTAAAATGCTCGCAGACGTGCACACGATCAGGGGTCTACTCAAAAAGATCCGCACCAGCGACAACTTTGACATTCTCATCCTACACGTGGAGAACGGACGCGACATCTTTATCACAGTCACGGGTGATTACCAGCCCAGCTGCTTTGGGCTCTCAATGGAAACGATGTGCCGAACTGATCGCCCACTTAGTGAGTACTCACAGGAGCAGATCAAGCATCTGGTGAGTCTTTAGTCCTTAGTTACGAACTGTGGCGCCAAAGCAATGAGTTAACTTATACTATGGTCATGCAGATGAATGATGACTCACAGGAATATTGTGTGACGATGCCACGAGAGTTCTTTCTGCTGATCGACTACTTGCACAAACAAGGATCCAAGCTGGAAGGGGGATTCCACAGCTTCGAGTCGCCGAAATCTGTGAACGCACACTTCAATCTGGTGCGCGACTGGCTCGACACCTGGTCCGACGAAGAGTATCGTAAGTTGTGCGGAAAACCCAAATCTACACCTGACTGACATCTGCTTTTTTACGACTCCAAGCTGGAACTCCAGAGAGCGCTGCACAGGCGTTGCTGCTCCTGCTGGACCTGCCAGAGCAGGCGCTGCTTGAGCCATTTGTCGAAGATCTGCTGACGAGCAGTAGCAAATCGAAGGCCATGGACTACATAGCCTTGCTCAGTCCACCGAAACGCAATGTCTTCATGCACTTGTGCATGTTCTTGCGTGAGGGCATCGAGTGCCAGTACTACGATCTGCATCAAGTTGGTACGTCTTAGATTATCTTATTTAGAACTTCTCAAAATCTGATTGATCTTTTGATTTTGCTGCATTTCCTATGCGCAGCTGTCACATTTGGTCGTATTCTTCTGCGGAGTAGCGAGTGCAAGGCTTGGCCGGACTACAAAATCCGGTGCAGTGAATTTATGCGGCTCTTTATCGAAAGCGACGGTGCTGATACTCTGGGGAATAGAAATGAAGGAACTGGAGCGGGACCGAGAGCCGACCTACCAGCATAGTTAATCAGTACAATGTCGATATTTATCTGTATGCATAGGGTTAGTGTATTTATTTTACTTGTTGGTACTTTGTTAGAACGCCCCTATGAGAAGGTTCCGTCTGGCATTTATGTACGTTTCTCTGTTTTACATGTTACTTGTTTATAAATTCACGTTCGAGATGGATGTCCGTCGCGTGGCATGGTCTTCATTCCAACTCCCTCCTGGGTTCTCTCTAACTTGTTTCGCATTTTAATTAATTCTGTGTTGAGGATGTCAACCTGCCCTTTTTAAACCACTCGAAATCTCTTAACTACTACACCGCATAACTTACACAAGTAACAAACACGGAGTTAAAACGAGAGGCACGGAAACGTGTAGGCAGTTTCGGACTCTATGAATTGATGGAGTTCGCATTGAGCGTGCTCAGAAGTTTAATTTGGATGATGGCGAATATCAAGTGTTACGCTTAACACACATGCAAAAATCACAGACCGATAATCACTGGAATTTCATAGGTTTAAATATGTACATATAGCATTCATGTGTACTATTGCGTGGAATGGACATGGAATTACATAAACGTGTGTCGTACGAGTATTAGATTAAATCCACTATAACGTCAAAGTGCGCCACGCACTGGTTTCAGTTTTGTCTGAAAATAAATAATAATGTTGAATAATACTTTTATGAAGGTGGTTTTTCTTTTCAAGAAATGTGGGTGAGAAAAGAATTATTTCAGGCCTTTGTAGACGTGCAAGATATTTTCCAATACTGTTTGCCGTGTATCTGTTTTCGAACTTGGAAATGGATTTACCATGATGACTAAACAGTGGTATCGATTTCAATAATATTGGTCCGTGATTTGATAAGTATATTTGCGTATCGTATTATTGTAAACCTTTTAAATAGCCAAGATTCATACGTTTTCAAGAGTCGACTTCAAAATACCTTTTCTTTTTAAACGATTGCCCCTGCAATTCCTTCCGTTTGACGCTCATCTTTTCGGTATGTACATATGTAAATTACTTTAAACTTAAATAACTAATTGATTTCAGGAAATTCACGCAATAACATATCTGTTAAGGATATCTGGAAGGATTATTCTGAAGTTTGAAGACCTGCCGGTCGGCTATTGAGTTGAAATGTTTTTTTTTTTTAAATTAGAAATGGGGACCTTAGTTGGAATTCGCATCACTGGATGCAGAAAACGCGTTCGAATTGTCTTTATTGACTTGCCCGAAGCTTGCGTTAGCGTTTTTGATACATTCTCCATAGCTTAAGCGTCGCGAAACATCAGGCAGGGATGGTACAGATACTATAAAATATTTGTAGGCTTTGCCGACAAAATGTCATCTCGTGGGAGTCAGATCGTTGGGCATCGAATTACAAGTAGAACACAGCAAATAGTCTATGTATAGGTTTAGATCATAATTTATATTGGTATAATTAACATCATTGTTATATTCATAGCATAAACATATGTATGATACATACACATACAGACAATACCAAGACAATCGATACCAAAGTTGGCATACGATTATACATACATACATATGTTTATTAGAAAGGGGAAGAGAAAAGGGGCACATGGCTGCTAAGCCAGGTTCGTATTCGTATTGTATATATAGTAAGTAGGTACACTCATACATATGTATATCAAATTAACTAATTATTTTATAAAAAAGCATACAAACTCCTCTATTTTCAGTATTATGATTAATTGGTGATTTTGCTGGTGTTCTCCTTTTCTGGTATTCCTGATTCTGTCTTAGTCAGACGGGGAATGAGATATGGGGAGCTTAGGTAAAGCTGCAGCACGAATTCGTCTTTTTCGCTGTCTTATAGAAGGCCTTGCTCTGTATGGACAACTTTTCCGATTTGTTGACCATGTCATCCAGCTTTTCACCCCGCTCCAGCACAGCTTCAATTGTGTTCTTCAATATTATCGTTGTCTCGTCCAAGTCATTCTGCATTTTAGTAAGCGGATCGGCCTCTACGGGATTTTGATATTTCGACAAAAATGCTGGCAGTACGTCAAATGCTATGGTGGCCTCCGTACCGTTGGGCCATTGGTCGGCGGACACTTTCGCCGTGAAGTCGTCAAGTATCTTTGTAATGAGTGTGTGAGCAACTCGGTGCGGATACTCATGATCGGCAATAAGAACTCCTGCCAGGTTGTCGGCCCGAACGTAGACGTGACACATGTAGGCATCCTGCTTAACAGATTGCCTAAGCGCTGGCTGTGTGCGTTCCACAATCGTCTTCGATGCGAAGCTGCCGTGAACCAAACGAGAAGAAATTTTAGTGCGTAAGCAATGGTCCTAAGGGGGGGTGGACATTGCGCCGTCGCTGTGGCGATTGGGACACAATGCCCCGCATACGAATTACTCACGTCATAAATTCATTGACGGTGCCACGTTGGAAAAACGAAAAGGACTGCAAGTCGGATGCTGTCTTTAATATACGCGCTTCGCTGGCACCTTTGAAAAAGACGCTCAATGCAAACAGCTTGACCATATTTAACTATTTCTGTTTCGCTTTTTCAGAGCTCTCTCAGTGCAGTTTGGGAAACTTGTAGCTTCAGCTCTCTTGCGTCTGGCTGTGATTGTAAAGTGCTTCTTGTGGGTTGTATGTGTTTTATACTGTTTTGGTGGGTGGGTGTGAAATAGCTGTGGCTTTTTATTCACTTTTTGTTTTTCAAAACGGATAAGAAAAGTGAAGAATCGTTTACGCAGTGTATAGGAGTGTTTCAGCTAATTGGAGATGATAAACGTCAAACCTATCGGCTACCATCTCAAGCACATCGGATACGATGCAGTTGAACGCCTATCGATATAACAATATTCCTATATTGTGTTGCAGTAACGGCTTTCCTAGAGCCTAGATTTCATCTCTTCCTAGCAAACAGTTGTCAGCAAAAAAATGTCGATCTCCCAAAGGAGAAAATTCTTCTTGCTTGGGTGTGAAATAGCTGTGGCTTTTTATTCACTTTCTGTTTTTCAAAACGGATAAGAAAAGTGAAGAATCGTTTACGCAGTGTATAGGAGTGTTTCAGCTAATTGGAGATGATAAACGTCAAACCTATCGGCTACCATCTCAAGCACATCGGATACGATACAGTTGAACGCCTATCGATATAACAATATTCCTATATTGTGTTGCAGTAACGGCTTTCCTAGAGCCTAGATTTCATCTCTTCCTAGCAAACAGTTGTCAGCAAAAAAATGTCGATCTCCCAAAGGAGAAAATTCTTCTTGCTTGGGTGTGAAATAGCTGTGGCTTTTTATTCACTTTCTGTTTTTCAAAACGGATAAGAAAAGTGAAGAATCGTTTACGCAGTGTATAGGAGTGTTTCAGCTAATTGGAGATGATAAACGTCAAACCTATCGGCTACCATCTCAAGCACATCGGATACGATACAGTTGAACGCCTATCGATATAACAATATTCCTATATTGTGTTGCAGTAACGGCTTTCCTAGAGCCTAGATTTCATCTCTTCCTAGCAAACAGTTGTCAGCAAAAAAATGTCGATCTCCCAAAGGAGAAAATTCTTGGCACTGGCTGAAATGCAGCCAACCATGACTAACTTTTCGGCCGTTGTCCTGATTATATCGAAATCCTCGCCAAACTTGTTCTTGGACAAGCTGAATGGCAGCGAACGTGGCGTCATCACGCTAACGGTACGCGACTCCATTAGCCACATTACCAATTGCAAGTGCTGCACATCGGATACGATACAGTTGAACGCCTATCGATATAACAATATTCCTATATTGTGTTGCAGTAACGGCTTTCCTAGAGCCTAGATTTCATCTCTTCCTAGCAAACAGTTGTCAGCAAAAAAATGTCGATCTCCCAAAGGAGAAAATTCTTGGCACTGGCTGAAATGCAGCCAACCATGACTAACTTTTCGGCCGTTGTCCTGATTATATCGAAATCCTCGCCAAACTTGTTCTTGGACAAGCTGAATGGCAGCGAACGTGGCGTCATCACGCTAACGGTACGCGACTCCATGAGCCACATTACCAATTGCAAGTGCTGGGGTCAGAAGTCATGCGTGGATGAGTATAACGCTATGCTGCACATTGGCGACGTGGTGGACATCGTCGGGGCAAAGGTGATGTCGCTTTCTATGCCTCATGAGCCGCGGTATCAGCCCCAAGCCACCCTTTCGTGCGCTCTAACGGTCAATGAAGGCTACGGGCATATTGTGCGACACGACAGCAATGACAACGCCACAATACAGGCTCTGCAGCAGCTCATCCACAAGCCGCACAAGCCACTTGGCTCTACCCTTAGTCTGGTCGAGGTTTGCTGTGGGATTGGGCTTCAGGAAAGGCTAATCAATGCATATGTGGACCTTCTTGTGGTTGTTGCCGCAGTTCGACCATTGCGCGAGTTGAAGCGCAAGCTTTCCCCAAGCTATGGGAAGGACAACAGGCTACTCCAATGCCTCGAACTGATCGTGATCGATGCCAGCTGTCCAGGTGGCATATTGCTCTCCCTGTGGCAAGCGGAGTGGATACGCCGCGCCAAGTATTGGCAGCCGCGAAAGACCGTCCTGCACTTAATCGATGTGCGTATCTCCTATTCGGACTACTACCGCTGCCCAGTGCTGAACCACGCCTCCTGTACGTTGATCTATGAGAATCCGCAGGCTGCCGGCGGTGACTGTGGTTCGCTGCTCTCGTTTGCCGCCACTGTGACGCTGAAAAACTTTGACGAGTCAGTCCAAACAGATTTTCAGGACCTTCCGACAGGTGAATAGCATTCGCAATTAGCGGATTTGGGATTAACCGCTAAATTTTGTCCTCGACAGCCTGCGAAATCCAAACCCAGATGACAACAAAACAAATTTACTCTCGCGCCGAGGGTGAACTTGACGATGCGGCCACCGATCGGTTTACGGCTGTGCTCTATTGTATGGTCACCAAGTTTGACATTGACGGATTTTCCATGAATATCAGAAAAAAGTGGCAAGTGGCATTTCCAGGGTCAGGAGTAGTTTGACACCACATTTTTTTTTTTTTTATTAATTTGTTTAATTGCTGCATTTTTAGCACAACATGTCAACGTCTTATTCCACGAAATGAAAACGACTGCACCAGTGAAGACTGTCAATTAGTGTTCTCGCTGGAATCCGATGAGCCAAGACACTCGAGTTTCATCAATATCAGTATTGAGTTGTCTGATCAGACGGGGACATTGATCGAGAGCCGTCTATGCGGGCACGTAGCCGAGCGTGTAATGGGCATAAAAACGGATGATTTTAAGCGGCTTTCAGAGCGTGAGAAGACCGAGCTCAAGTGGCGCTTTCTGCTGAAGTATTTTGAGGTTAAGCTGCTCATAAAGAAGCCAGCAGCCATGTGCAAGAATATCGCCGTGATTGTGGTGGACATGCAAACCGTACCGCTGAACAAACTGGTGGAAAAAATTTCCTTATTCTAGTGCCAAAGAGTAGAGATGATCTAGGATGGAAATCTCCATAAATAGCGAGTTTTATTACACATTTTCACATAAAATTGTACAACTACAGTACATACATAAATATACGCATTCTCGTACGTATGCGTTGAAAGAACGTGAATGGGGGGCGGAGAGAGGAGTGAAGTGGTAAACGCTTCTACCCACGATCTACGAGTTCGGCTTACGTGGGTTAGTGGGTAAAGACTACAGTGCAACCATTGCCGGATCTGTAAGACAGTGTTACATCTTCTATCGTAAGCATCGAATACCGGCCACTATGGATTAAGTAATTGATTTAAAGCCAGATGAATCAGTTTTTAGATTGTAGTTGGTCAGTTAATACAAAAGAAATCATTAATTTAATTTGCCAGCCGGCAACTGTCTTATTGGTATAAAACGTACGTTACACATAGGTTTCACTCGCGTACAAACCGGGGCTCGGAAAAATGATCATGCTGAGTGTCTCATTTAGCTATAAACAACGATTTGGTACAACGCTTAATACTGACCTACATAAATTGTATGTACATATGTACAGACATACAGACATACTATACACATAACCAACGAATAACGCTAGAAATTAAAACACAACAATAAATAGAGACAATTTGAAATCATTGGAATTCGGGGACTGGAAATAAGTTGCAATTGACGGGGGAATGGTGATCTGATTGATGGTGATACTGGGGTACAACATACTGTTTTTCCTATAACTACCATACCTCATACATTTCATCAAATGGAAAGATAGAGAGCATTCGAATAATATCATTAAAATCTTAACACTTAATGAGTTGATAAAATAACATAAATATGAAAACGAAAACAAAAATTAAATGAAAAAAAAAACAATACGAGTATGCGTCTATTTGGTGCTGCCTGAGTGTGTCGGATGCCCCTGTTGCTGGTGATGCTGATGATGATGGGATCCATGATGATAATGGGACTGCAAATGTGAGTGCGAACCTCCAGTGCTGCTTGAAGCAGACGACGAGGACAACGACAACGATGATGACAGTTGCTGGTTATGGTTTTGAGAGGCGGTGGTCATTCCGCTGCCACTGCCATGGTTCAGGGGCAGGGAAGCGGCTGCCGTGGCGGCTGCCAGAGCTGCTGCAGCCGAGACAGCTGCAGCCCCCGCCGTAGCTGTGTTCAACTTGGTGCCATTGCTTGAGGTATTGTTCACTCGAAGCTGTCGGATTTCGGGAAAGAACTCAATCATAAGTATCTCCAATAGTTCCTGAAACAACGGCAGGTTAATGATGACCGAGAGTACCCAAAATGCATGAAATCACTTACATAGAAGAGCTGCTTGTTGTAAGCGGGGTTCTGAAGGGCCTCGAAGACCTTGAGGACACCTCGCTTGGCCGCCTGGGCCCCCACTAGATTGCAGAGTACCTCGGGTATGTGATCGGTAAGCAGAGCCTTGGCCGCTGTGCGGGTCATCTCGCGCATGTCGTCGGATCGCGAAGGGTAGGCGGAGGCCAGGACACCGCCTGGCCAGAATGATTTCAGTATGACTGAAAAGTAGTTGTGCAGCATGGACTCCTCAAAGAGATACGTTACCGATTCGCGGATCTGTCGATTAATCGTCCGGCCGTACGTAATCTGTACGAAAGAAATTATGCTCTTGCGCAGCCATTTAAAGACGCCGCCCATGTCAAATATCTCGCCCATAAGAGCATACATGGGCTCTGCTATAGAGTCCTTGCTGTCTATGTCCGCCATCAATCGACTGGCATCGATGCCAGACTCTCCGTCCAGGTACGTGGAGATGTCCTCGTCGTCGCGTTGCAGACCCCAGAAGGGGTCTGTCGCTTTGCTGGACTCGTGAGCCTTTGCAGCGTCGCTCTTAAACAGCGTGGAGAGCGAGAACTTTGACTTTTTGGGCGAGGGCAGCGACTGTTTCAGGTGGTCTGAGCTCGGACTAAGGAACGTGTAGATAGCCTCACTTCCATTTAGATGATCGTCCTCGAGTATGAACTATTGCAAGAAATATAAAATTATGAAATGTCCAGTTGATGCTAGGCGATACTAGATCAAAAAGATTTATCTATCTTACATTAAGAAACTTTTGGATTTGTCCCTTGGCCTTTTCCTGGCCATGCCGGTCTGTCTTCAAGAAGAAGAACTTGAAGTTGGTGGGTAAGTCGAGCGTTTTCAGATTCGAGCTCACGTGTCGGAGTTTTCGTTGAAGCTCCTGAAGGGAAAGAGATGTGGAAAGATATGTAAGATGTGTAAATTATAATCACTTCGGGCCACCCCGCCTACATGAACTTGGTTGAGGGATCGCATGACTACCCAGCCGCTGGAGATGCCCGAGGGCCGTTTTGGCGGCTTGGCGTTGCTGCTGTCCCCATTCTTTGGCAACGCTTGCGGAGGAGCGTTAATGTCCTCGTCCACATGGACAAGTATCATGAACTGCAACGACTCTTTTTCATCAGAGACCTATGCCGAGAAGGAGAAAGATTATGATTTGAGACGGTCAGTTAGAGTCCACTGTCCACTCACCTCCACACTCTGTATGGTGGCCTTCCACTTGCCGAGATGCTCGGTCCAAGCGTCCGTTCGTCGGAGATGTGCCTCCGTTTGACGCTTCTCGCTTTTCAGCCACTCCATTTCCTTTTCGAGTATGGATAAGACCTTGGACTCTGGCTTGACCGAATACTTAAGGGCGTCCAGGGCCTGATTTTTCTTGTCAATACGCTCCTGTATCTGTTCCAGCTTCCGCCGTGCATACGACGTGTGGGCGGCGACATCTATGGCCCTGCCATTAAGACCATCTGGGACTCTGGGGTGCTCGTCCTGTGTCTCGGATATATCCCCGATGGCGGGGCACAGCATCAAGGTGGGATCGGTAAATTCGTTCGAGTCCAGCGCCTCCTTCAGCTGCCGGTACTGACCGCTGAGCACGAATGGTGGATAGTACTTTTCCTCGAGAGTGCGCAGGATGTTGCGCTGGATGTCGTAGAATATGTCGGGATCAGCATCCCCCAACAGAAAGGTCTCTATCAGTTTTCGCTCGTGCTTGTCGATCTGGATCTCCGGCTTGGGTACGCGGATATACGTGTAAAATATCTCCGTGCCCAGTTGATGGGTGGCACTCTTGTGTGCATGCTTGATCTCCTCCACGGCGAGGTAGAATCCGACCAGCGCACTGGCCTTCAGCGGCTCTAGGAACAGGGTGAAGTACCGTCGACCTACGGCCGTGTTCAATATTTCCTCTAGCGTCAGATCCTTAAAAAGACATAAAACATAAATAAAGAGACAGAGAGTATATTTATTTATCCTGGGTCACTTACAATGTCGCTGGAGTAGTTGCCGTTCCAGCCAAATTTTGCCAAGTTCTTCTCGCACTCGGCCTTGGCCAAGGTCAGCTGACGGACATAGCGCTTAAGCCGCACGGCCGCCGTCAGCTCGGACTTGGATAGGGAATGGTCCTCATGGTCCGGATCTAGACCTTTGGCACGTTGTAAGTTCTGCATGGTTGTGGCATGCATCAGGTCGTTCACGATGCTTTTGCGAATGAGCGAGAGCTCCTCCAGGTTTCCCGAGCTGTTGATGATCTTGAGGAAGTCCTCAAAGCTGGCCGCATACTCATAGCTCCGCTTGTTCATCGCCGCCGCCGCCAGCCGCGTTTCGATGTTCTGCACCACCTTCTGGTTTATGTAGTCGGGTGCGGTGAGCATATTGATCATGGGAAAAAAGACTAAAATCCAGAAAAGTTAAGAAACGAGCGGAAACGTTGTTAGCCGCGACAAGGGTCGTTTCGTTTATACCAGCTATTTCTAGTTATATAGTCAGTATAGTAGTATAGTCAGTATATATGTGTAACTTATACAATACACAAATTGTATAAAAAATTATTCGTAAGCGCTGGAATTGGTATCGCAACAGATTTCTCCCGACTCTGTCTTCTGATATCACTATTCGAAAAAACGACGAACTGCTGTTTTATCTGTTATTTGCTCTTATATCTCGCTTCTCTCGCTGATCTATACTTTATGAGGTCGGAAACGCTTTTTCTGGGTGTTACACATGCATATACATATAACACAAATGTAATACATATATCCCTAAGCTGTTCGAGTACCGGTTAAAAAATTTGTATTTGAACGTTCCTTCTGGTGAAGAACTTACTCTTGTATGATAATATTTCGCTGAGCAGCATCTTGAGCGGTGGGAGTGAGTAGCCGCGTGGCAACAGCAAGATCACCATAATCTCGCACAGCTTGCGCAGAAACTCCATCTCCTTCGCCTCGTCGGACAGGTAAGAGTTTTTGCTGAAGACTGGCGCCGTATTCGTCTCGGCCCTGTTCAAAAAGAGTGTTTAGTGAAAAAGGGAATTCATTATAATCGATGGTTACTCACGCTCGGGCTTCTGCAATGCGTATCTTTTCCAGGTGGACGGTGACACGATTCACCATGTCCACGGCTATGATCTTTGCCGGGTCCATTTTGCTGGCGCGCTCATGGATTTTCTGTATGGCATTCCAAAGATCCTCTCGCACCACGTCGTTGATTAGCTTTGGCTTCGTGACCACATAGCTAATAGAGCATTAGAGTTCATTAGAGGATGACGAAGACCACTTTGGAGGTTACTTACCCTAGCCAGGGCAGCATAAAGTCGCGCAGGACATATTCAATTATTTGCTGTAGCTGCAAGTCGACTGTTTTGCCAAAGATCAGAGGTAAATTCGATGGATTCTTGATGGGATTTGGCAGATCGAAAATGGTGCTTCTGCAAGGATCAAGAAGTGGGAATGAAAAACGGATAGGATCAGATCGGATCGGAGCCACGGTTCAAAGTCCGCACTCGCACTCACTTTGTGGCATTGTAGAGAAGTTTGGAGGGTAATCGACTGGGCCTGACCGGCTCGTTGGTAGTGAATATATAATGTATGTAGACGGTGCCGGCAACAGCTATGAAAAAGATAAGTGAATCGGATCGTCATTAGATAGCGTCTTATAGCGTCTTTTAATTAACGCTTCGTCTTGGGTGGGGTGGGGGTGGTGTGTGGAAAAACCATTAAAAATGGTCGCCAGCCGATAACCGATGACCAATGAGTCATCCATCTACCTTGAATGGGTAGGATGGGATGGAAAATGGTACCGTTTATAGTGTCCATTGTCACTGTGACCTTACCCGAAAAGACCAAAACGAGGGAGTAGACGACGAAGGCAAAGAACAAGAAGAACGTGGGATAATACCAGATGACGGCCAATAGCGTCAGCGTGATGCCGGAAACGATAATCCTCCAGTTTAATTGCAATGCACGTAGCAGGCTGCGGCGAAAGGAATCAGAATCACATCAATATATGAGAGTCTATTAATAAACATGACAGTCGCCCACATATTGACATGCCACCCATTCAGATGTAACTAGGAACAGGAAAAAACCAAAGTAAAGGTAATGATGGACACGTACACCCAAAGGATGCATGAACCCATTCACCCTCCCTTTCACCACACCACTAACCCACACTCACCGGGTTGCCAACAGTGTAAGCCGCTGTGTGGGCGTTGCTGGCGGCTCAGGTTCGATGGGGAACAGTGGCAGGCGGCGACGCTGGAAGTCGTGCGTGCTCGCCATTGTTGTTGATGTGGGCCGCTAGCGCTTGGTGTTCAGTGCGTTGTCGGACCTCAACTGGCCGTTCCCGCTTTGACCGTCGCCGTCGCTGTCACTGTCACTGTCGCTGCCACTGCCACTGCCCCTCTCGTTATCCGATGTGCTCTACTGTTTTGTAATTGCTGCTCGCCCTTTTTCGGATCTGAATATTTGATGAGTTCTTAACATTTTTGAATCAGCTCTCTCTCTCTCTCTGTTTTCGTCTCCGTACGGTAGTTTTCTCTCTCAAGTCGCGTTCCACACTCGTCAAAGGCTTTAGCTCTTGTTGTGGCTTTGACCGTGGCCGTCGCCACTATTGAAAATAGTTTCCAACAATTTCGTCAATTCCAATTCCCACTTTCGCAACCACCACCACCAAAGCTAACCGAGAGCGGGGCACAGCAACGAGGGATATACCAGATTTTCAGTATCGTATCAATATTGAGGAAACTATATTAAATCAATACCAGTCAGTATTGCGTCCCGCAACAAGTTGATTACTGATTACTGGCATACGGGTGTGATAACGACAGCGTCTGTCGTCGTCCCTTTATCACAGTGCCAATTGACGCTTCAAGAAATCAAAACAAGAGACTTTGATTACATTCGCGGAATCGCCCTTGTTGTTGTTTGATTTTGCGCAATGCTTCTGCAGTATAGATTAACCAAATCCTCTGGTGACTGTAATGTATTAACGCTGACAAATGCGTTTTAGGCCCGAGAAGCACTTCATTCACTTACAAACAAATATATTTTATGTTATGATTTTGATAATTATATATCGCTTGGGTCACGGTAGTGGCACGGCGCAGGGCCGTACTTCCATTTAGCGATTTATTAGAAAACTATCGACTGTACTATCGGGCGCATAGACTATCTATCCGGCTACCGGCCGTTAAGGATATCGATCTTTCAGCACCCCACCTTTATGTATTTATAACCTTCTTGTGCATTTTGTACAGTATTTATTATTAAAATTTATTTTTGCAGTTGCAATGAATGACCTTGCATTGCGTTCTATAATTAGCAATTAGTTTAGCTTGGTTGGATTTGGGAACATTTTTGGTATTTAAAGTTCATGTTATATGCAAATAAATGAATGTATGACACGTGATGAAATATTATATATTCAAATTTCGTTCGCTATGGCTACCGACCACCTTAATCCCATCGATTCGTTACTGGACTACGCTTAAATGCATCCTTCTGTCATTGGGTGCCAGCACTGCAGGCAAGAGCGGCATAGGATCTACTGATCCTTGGCGAGGCGACGAAGAGCACGCTTACGAGTGCCCAAAATATTTTTGAGAACCAAACTGCGGGCGAACTGCTCACCGAAAACAGCCTCTGTGAAGTGAATAACCAGCTGGAGCAGAGCATGGGGCAGATACCCGGCGGTCTGGCTGGCAATACCGAGAGTTGAGAGGGCAGACTTTACATACGTTTCGGGAGACGGCGCAAACACGCTGGCCTTCCGGATCTTGGACATGTTGGTGGCCACGAAGCCCGGCTGCACACTCTGGATGAGAATGCCGTGATCCTTGTACTCTGTCTGCAGGTCATCGCTAAACTTGTTGACAAAAGCCTGAAGAGGAATGAGATAGTAGGTAAGCTTCGGCTCTAAAAATTCTTCATCAGCGCGCACTCACTTTAGTAGCACTGTACACGCTCAGCAGGGGATTGGGAATGACGCCAGCAGTGGACGACAAATTGATGATAACTCCCTTCCGCTTGGCTACCATGCCTGGTAAGAACAATGCGATCATGTGTGTTACCGAGTGTACATTGGCTGCCACAATGTTGTTTAAAAACTTTGGATCCGCATTGTAGCAGTCCAGAAAGTATTCGGGATGACTGTAGCTGATTCCTACATTGTTCACCAGCACACCGACGTCTAAGCCTATGGTTTTCTCGCGTATCTTTTCATAGATCTCAGCGCCTCCTGTGAAATCCACATCAATGACGCGAACTTCCACGCCAAATTCTTCGCCTGAAAGTATGCCACGACCAGATTAGGAAAGTGTAAAGAAAGACTTAAGCTGCGTATCACCTATTTCCTTGGAAACGTCGTTCAGTTTATTCAACGATCGACTGATCAGCACCAGCTTTAGTCCTTTTCTAGCCAGCTGAAAATGAAATTAAAATATTTATTAAATATTCTTTAAACGTTTTAAGATTTTCTGAATATGTTGGCTATTCGTCACGGGGTCTTCATGATGCAAAACAATTCCCCAAGCAATTACATTGGGATATGAGAAGGAAAAACTATTTTTCATGCTCTCCGTGCACTTTATAGAGTGCGTAGAAATTTAAAATGTGAACATTGAACCGTTTCACCCGCTTGGTCCGCACTGAATGCAAATGTGAAAAAAGGGTCGACCCTGTGTAGCCCTTAGGGAGAAACGTGCTCGTTAGCCACTATGTAATCTTCTTGTCGATTGTTTAAAATGGGTAATAAATACAGCTGGGACCCGCCCCGTTTCCAAAAAAAGCGCTGCGGCTGCACTTGAACAGAATAAACAAAAATTATTGTGCGGAGAGGGACAGGGAGAGGCAGCAAATGTTAAGTCAACACAATTATGGAACGCTGAACGGTAGGGCTGAGTGGCTGGTGAGACTGAAGATCAATTCCAAAGTGTAGATTCACTCGGCCAATGCAGTTTCGCAGGCAATGTCCAAGTCATTCCCGCTTAATGACAATTCTGTGATTGCATTTTTTCCCAATTGCTTCCCAATAGTCAAGTCATAGTTGCATGGACTTTGATTAGGGCCAGTGGGTTGTACGATCCAAGGCCGTATACATACCTCCTTCGCGTAGGCTTTGCCAATTCCATCGGTCGACCCGGTAACAACTGAAATTGATGGAAATTAGCTCGGGTTTTCTTTCTTATCAGCAATCGTCAAACGTCTCCTTATCGAACGGAACAATTTTCACTCACCTGCCCATTCACCCATTTTGGCGAGGTTTACAGTGGATCCGAAGACCTTCGGCCCCACCACGTTGGCGTATATCCAGGGCAAGACCTTGCGGAAGAACTGAAAGCCGACAATGCCGATGGCCAAGCCACCAAGCATACTCAGTACGTGCGAATTCTCATCCATTTTCTTATTCCTGTCTTTATTCAAATTTTCCTAGGATACTGTGTCTGAAACTCGACTCCTAGTCTCTGCGGACGGCTGGTTTCTGATTTCTTTCGTCGAACTGCAACGTTAAAAAATGCTTACGCTGCTGCCGCAACCTCTGCTTCTAGAACCTGCATACATATATGTACATGCATATGTACATTTGTATGTACATACATACCTTTATCACTCGTTCCGTCGGCGTCGCTGTAGCGCACTACCTTTTTGCTGCCTGCTGCCTTCACCGCGTAGAATTCAAAGTGATTTTATATTTTCAGGCGTACTATTTCGGATTAATATTCAAAGCATTTTGTTGCCGTTGAGGTTGAAGCAGAAACATAAAACAGAAAAAGAAATAAGAAAACCATTTAATGCAAATTGTGAACGGCACAAAAACGAATGAATGGTTCTTCCTCTATGAGCACATCGATAAGCGGCTGTGTGTGTGTTTTTGTCTCTGTATGCACGTCGTGCGACATATGTATATAAGTATGTCATTCTGTATGTGTGCCCGGCTCGCGCTCTCTGTCCTCCCTTCATTCAATTTTTCCATATCGCACCACCACCGAAATGATAAGGGCGGCACATGTGGCTCTTATGCGTGCACAGTGCATACAAAATGGTTCGCCACGAGCCTATTTAACTTATCTCTATATTTGCTTCCTCGTCGTTTGAAAAATTATTTAACCGTTAGAGGAGAACTGCTATTTAGGATTTCTCAATAAGTTGATGGTCTCCGATCTTGATGAATAATTAAATTTGAATCCCTGCACGGGGTGTGGGAATATTTTAGAAAGCTACTGTATGCTCTGCTCTCTCAATTATTTAATGCTCGCTCACATATATATATACATCTATAACTGCACATGCGTAGGAAGTGTATACACGTTCGATGAAATTAGCAGGCAGTCGAATTAGTTAAAAAAAAGACGCGTTCATAAATTTACTTACAACAGTTATGGGCGTATTGATTTTCTTAACGGAATTTTACTGTCAAAATATGTACTTTTACTCAAACAATATGTCGATTTCTTTGCAAGGATATTTACGGGCTGAGTTCATCTATCGATAGTTATCGAGTTTTGAACTGATGCTCAAAAAAATTTTAATTTACTAAATCATCTTTGGCTATTTTTCAAAGGAATGTTAAAAAATATTTTGCGGTAGCTGTGAGCTGCTAAAATGGAAAATTGAAAGGCTCCACCTTTTTGGGGGAAAAAAACCGTTACAATCCGCATACATATGTAAGTATATTCCGCCTTAATTCGATGATTGTTTGGATTTGAATATCTGCGATATTATAATAATAAATTATATAATTACAATTATCAACAGAATAAAAACCTGGCTATATTTTGAATATATGTAGGATCATGTTGTATTAAAAACTTAGAATGATCATTATTGTACATATGTACGTACTAACGTACAGTACATACATTTGAATGTACATATATGTAGTGTACCGAAAGAGCGAAATGCTGCGGATGCTGTCCATGCGCAGAGCCTGTCCTGACCTACATTCGAATTTATTGGTCATCTAAGGCAGCCACAGCCAAAAGGCATTTACAAAAAAATAAATACACACGCAACGCGAGAAGGTTAATATTCGTTTACTAGCCTTTGTTTTTGTAAAAACAAAAACCATTTTTAAAAACTAAAATGCGCAACAACATTGTCACAAAGCCGACGTAAACCCAACATCTGCTGCAATATGCCTTAACTTGATGCTTAATCGATAGACATTGACCAAGAAACAGAGTCAAGAGTGGGAACTAAATTTTCCCTGTCTTTGCCCTGACTGTCCCGACGCGTAGAGACGATGAGGTTCTCTGGACTGGCACTTACTGATGCAGTTGGATCAAAATAGAATTGGTTACAGTCAAGTGAATACGAATGTGCATATCGTGCGGTGAGTGGAAGAAGCATCCCTGAGTGGAGTTTGAGTGGAATAGCCATATTGCCCCACCCCTCTTTGCAGTGATGAGATCTAGATTATTTTGGATATTTGCAATTATATACTCATCACTACATCACATTGGGTCGGGATCTACTTCGACAACATGTAAGTGGCGCCCTGGTCTGATGGCATAATTTTACCGTTGACTTATTCTGTATCCTGTATATGAATATATATAGTGAAGCGTCCTAGAGCCGGCGATCCCTTCGACACGTTCCCGAAGAACTTCTGGCAGGAGTTCTCGTCGCCGTTTACAGATACGCCTGAAGATGAGGAGCTGGAGGTCACCGAGACGACCACGCACGAGCCGTTCCCTTTCTTTGCTGATCCCTATACGACGGTTAATATAAGCACCCAGCTCTCCTCGAACGTATATCTGCACTGTCGCGTCAATGACCTACAGGGCAAGACGGTGTCATGGATGCGGCGTCGAGGCGATGACCTCACCCTGATAACCTTCGGCCAGCACACCTATAGCGGCGACTCGCGCTACTCGCTCGAGTTCGAGGAGCCTAACGACTGGAAGCTTCTTATCCAGTTTGCCAATGAGCGCGATGAGGGTCCGTACGAGTGTCAGGTCTCTTCGCATCCTCCCCTGGTACTCCTCGTATATCTAACTATTATTGGTAAGGAAATACGGAGTCTTATGTTAAAACTTAATAGCTGTATACAATCTTTTTAACTCACTTGCAGTTCCTCATGTGGAAATTCTTGACGAGAGAGGATCGGCCACACCGGAGAAGTACTACAAGGCTGGCAGCACCATCGAGCTGCAGTGTGTCATCTCCAAAATTCCACATCCATCGTCCTACATCACTTGGCGACACGGGCCCCGTCTGCTCAACTATGACACCAGTCGAGGTGGCATCAGGTACTAGTGGTTATATTGCAAACAGTGTTTTACGCTTGAGTCAAGTCAACAAATGGACTCGAGGTCTCAACTTTTTTAGACCTCAAGCATATGCAATTTGCATACAAATACATATGTACATACATATGTACAATGTACATGCAATACACATATACAAATAAGTATTAACCGGATCCTTTTTATCGCTTCTCATCGTTGTTTTCGCAGTGTGAAAACGGATATGCTGCCTGGACGGGCTCTGAGTCGCCTATACATCGCCAATGCAAATCGACAAGATACCGGGAACTACACCTGTATGCTAGGCAACGAGATCACGGAGACGGTTGTAGTACATGTGCTTAACGGTAAGTCGCGCACTGGAGGAAGGGTCTGCATCGCCGGGCTAACTGGGTTTTCTCTTACCCCCTCGCAGGTGAGGAGCCAGCCGCAATGCAGCACGCGAACGGGACTCACTACAGTGCCAGGCCCTCAACTATGGCTGTGTTTTTTTTTTTATTGTACGTATACGCGCGTGTTTGTGGAATGGCGGTGGCGTTGGGCCACCCGCTCGGTAGGCGATGACGATCTAGTGAGATCTGTAAGATGAAAACACAGGTAGGTGGTCGCTACACAGCAGAGTTACAGTGAGGGAAATGCATACACCAGAAAATCTTGTCCAGAATTGCATTTTTTGACTTTTACTCTAATCATGGGTTGTTTAATATACGATAAATAGCATAAATTGAAATACTGAATACATATTAGATTTAAGTCGGAAATCGAATGATAAAAAACAAACAAACAATGTGAGAACTCGTAAGTATTTATAATATATAAGGGCGTACGCGAATATATGATACGTAGAACATGAAATTGATTTTGAAAATTCTAGAGCATAAAATTATTGTCATAATCGAATCGTACTACAAAGGCCGTGTTTATGTTGGCTAAATATTAATCATATATTATATGTATGAGTGTATGTCATATTCGTTTTGATCCTGTCAGCTTACACATCATTATACATACATAAATATGTACATATGTATGTTTGTATTTACATGGATATATACTTATCTAGATTTGTACAAGCCTATGTACTTGTAGTAACATAAGTCAAAAGCAGCCGGCCATTGCATTTTCAGTTCTATGTTAATCATTTTTTAAGGCTGATCCATTATTCTTCTTACACGCTTCTAATCCAAGGCCTTCTGGAAATCGAATAGCATATCAGTTGGGATCATTTTAATCGTAATAATTGAACACTGCGCTACTTTGGCTTTTTACTTTACACGAAACCAAAATTCTGTTGTAGACCTGTTTAAGTAGATGTCTTCTTTAGAAGTTTCAATATACATACATATGTATTCCGAAAATCGATTTAAAACATTTTAAAAGCTTTTTAGCTGACTTTAAAACCTTGAAAAATCTTTATAATTATCTCTCGGTAACTAAAAGGTCGATATCAAAGAAAGTTGAGGCTTGCAATGGGAAATGTATGGCAAAACCTTTTATGACTTAAAATTAGTTTCCATTTACGGAAAGTTGTTGCTTTCCAGCTTTTAAAATTGTTTTTATTTATTTAACATCTTATTTCTTCGGTAGCGTTAGCTCCCAGCCAAATAAGTTACTCTAATAATTCAATGTGAACAAAAATTACAAAGTTACGGTTTTCTTTTTAGTAAATCAACCTTTACGATATATTATCCAGCTTCTGATGTCTCTTGACATTTTTAAAACTAAATACATAGGTTCAACTATGGTCTAAATATTAGACCCAAACCCCGTCACAGCTACTTTCGCGTACCATGATTTCATCTATCTTTTAGACGTACCCAACAGAAATAGTAAAAGAACATTTTCGATCTTAAAGAGTATATATTTATTATATATTCTTGATCAGCATTGAAATCCGAGTCGATATGTGTAGCCATGTTTAACGCCTAGATCTCAAAGGCTATAAGAGTTACCACAAAATGGCAGACTCCTGTGTTATCACACTGAAACAATTTATTTTTAAATTTTGCCACGGAAAAAATCAGAGGCCACCATTTTAAAGGCATAAGAAATCAAAGAAGTGTCATAAAGAATCGTATATGAGAGATTTCCAAACCAGATCGGCTTATTATAATTATTATAGCCAGAATGAAGAAAACTATTTTCCGTGATTGTTCGAGGCGTCATCATTGTTTCTCTCCAACACATCCTCGTCCACACAGCGTCCCCTAGCGAAGTCAGTGAGATATAAGGGTACTTTGTTGGAGATAGAGAGAGCGTGAGCTAGAATATAAGTCCTCAAATGGAATGGGGATAGAACACGACTAGAGCTCGCATTACTACATTACCGCGTATTAATAGTCTATTAAATAACATCGGTTCGATTGTTTTTTGTATCGCGTAAAATGCATTCACAGTTTTCATTTTTTTGGCACTGCGTTATCAATAGCGATCAAAAGTATGGTTTTTCTGGCCCGATCCGTCATTTCCTTACTATTGTCCATTTGCAGTTGAATGCATGCAAAAATATTGAAATTTTCAGAAATAATCAATTATGATCAAAATGAATTTGTTTTCGGTTAAAAAATAGATCTGATTATTGAGTTTTCAATAAACGTAAAAAGTAGTTGGCACAGAATTTATGGTGTGTTGTAGATCGATGAAAGCTGTTTCAAAAATGAACAAAGAGAAAAACAAGACATACTATAGAAGCTTAGGAAATGTTTAACGTTAACAAAACTGTGTCATTCAAAATGGATACATATCGTTTATTTATTGTTAATTCGGTTGCGGAACCAATGACCATTTGAGCCCCAAAAAAAAAGAAAAGAATATGTAACTGTATATTTATATTTGAGTCTTTTAAATGAAGGCGGGATTGAAAATTCTTACACACCTCGGACCAATGGGTAGAATGTTTGATTGTTTTTATTACAAAACGGTCCCAAAACAAACCAAAAACTATTTATAACAAAGTGAAAGTAAATAAAGCACGATCAAGAACAAGATGCAAGTGAATATTTTCAGCTTTATTTTCAGTTTAGGGCTATTGTAAGGAAGATATTATTTTACATTTTTATATAGAAGTAATCACTGAATTTGTATTAGTGTACCCTCTCTTTGATGCTTTAGCTTTAAAAAATCCAAACTAGTAAAATATTCAAAAATGTCCATGAGAAACAGCAAGTTGCTTTCTCTCGAGCTCCCAAATCATTGACGACTTTCCGAATTCATATTGCATTGAGGATTATACAGGATACTGTACATCTATAGAATTTAAGATGTACAAGTCAAAGTTCAGCTCAGAATAAAAATCAAATCTAACGAAAAGCATACATATGTATATTGATGAGCTTCACTGCTTAAGGGACTTGACCGACTAATTTCAATTGATCCCAATTAAACCCAGTCCGACCGTCGCCGAAAACCTAACTCTCTGCTGGTAGGCCGTTTTCATGTCCCTGTGTCCTTAAAAAACAAAAAGAAAATGAAATAAATTAAAAAGTAAAAATGTTGGAGTGAGATAACGAAACAATACTTAGAGACTAAAGAAAATGACGAAACAAAACTTTTAGAAAGATTTTGGTTACAGAATTATATTTATTAATTAATAACTTTAATATTTAATTATTAAACTACATAAATAATGTATAATATCGTCGTCCTCCGTCAAACTACGATGCGACTGCGCCAGACCGCAAAAAAATAATAATAAACAGAAAATATAAATTAATGCAAAATTGTAAAAAATAAACTTGTTTTTCATATTAAAACATTCAAAATTCGTTAAGTGTAGTTTTTATTATAGAGCATCCAGCGAAACAGCTATTTTAAAACTGGACTCTCACTGCATATGTAGATATATTTACATAAAAATTCAGTATCGGAAACAATACCCAAATAACATGTTTTATATATACTTATTTATAAAGTCTACGTTGTGCATTAATAGTCCCTAGCCATCGTATCCAACATCAGCATCTGTGTACATTTTGACGGGCTGTGCAGCCAGGCCATTATCCGTCTCCATCATTTCAACATCGCGGCAGGTGGCTGCCTGAGTTCTCTTCTCACATCGGGCGTGATCTTTGGATGTGATTTTTTCCTGCAATCGGAAAATATGATACTTGCTTGCTTATAAATAATAGTTAATAAAATACTAACTTTAAGAGTTGAAGCAAGGCATCCCTTTGCTCGGAAGATATATCGTTCTTGTAGCGCTGGGCAAACGTTAGTAGACTTTGATGCCATAGAACTGGAAGCTCGCGCTTATCGTTTTCGAATCTGTTTAAACAGAAAGTAAATTATATATTGCCAGCACACGTTACACGTTATAAGATGCAATGGAACTTACCTTAAGAAGTGGAAGACAGCCGCATCGACCACGCGATAGGGCAGGGCGTAGCGCTTGTCGAGGAAGAAGCGAATGAATATGGAATTGGCACCGGAGTAGCTCATCTCACAAATTTTCAGAAGGCAGGCGGACGAGTGCAGGACGGGTATGGAGTTGCGAGCAACAACACTGCCAAAGATGATGGCCTCGCGCAGAGAGCAATCACCAGACTCCAGCAAGGGCAGAATGATGCCTTTCATGAACGCGGCCGGCTTAAACAGAGCACGCTTAAGAGCATTGTAAAGGTGCATGTTCAGCTTCTTGTACTCGCAAAGGTCATCACGCACACGAGGCAACAAAACCAGATTGTAGAACCTCTGGGCCATTGCTTGCGACAAGACTGAGCAGAAGATGCGGGTACCCTGGAACATGGCGGCGGCACTCCAGTTGTGTGGCTCTGTGATAAAGAGGATCTGCTCCCAGTTTCTTAGCTTGGGTATGATTTTGAAGGCCTTTGGAATCTTGCCACTGCGGTAACGCTTTAGTACGTCCCTGACACCCTCGTACATTTCCTTAACCTTGGGATCGATCTCTTCGATTTTGAGCGAGCCTGCGTCGGAGATTTTGTTGTGTATATCAGCTTCTTTTTCTTGGATTTTTTGTGCGATAATTTCGGAAAGTTGCAGCGTGCGCTTGGCATCCTTAGACGGGTTTTGGAAGCGCTCGAATGCGGCAACATCGTCATCATCCATATCCATGTCGACCATGAAGTCGGTCTCATTGACCTCCTCATTTTCATTGGCATGGCCATCGTCTAAACAGAGACTTTGTTAGTATGTCGGGTTGATCACTAAACGTTTATTGACTCACTCAGACTGAAGTTTACTTTCTTCGTAGTCACCAAGCTGGGAAAGTTCTCTTCGTTTAATTCCAGCTGCTGTTTCTTGGCGGCCGCCAATATCTTTTGACTGCTTTTGGCATCTATGTTCTGCAAGAGATATACGGTGGAATTCGGGAAGAATGCTAATAAATTCTAAACCTTACCGATGAGTCCTCGTCACGTAAATTGAACTTGCTTTTGGATTTGGCCTTGGCAACCTTTCCTTCTGTTATCTGCTTTTCCAAGCTTACATTTTTAATTACTGCCACATTGGCCTTCTTCGGCTTGCCCATTTTGCAAAGATTTGAATAAGAATATAGAAATCCCAACACACGTGCTGCGAAGCATTGAAAACAAAAACCTATTTTGCGTGTGGGCAGCCCTGGTTCACAGTTGCGTTTTCGATATGTTATATCGGATAACTTTCATATGGGACCGATACAATATATAGACAGGACAATTCATACACTGCAAATGTCCGCACCAAAATCAGACATCAGCTACACCAGTCGTGAGAGTGTATGTGTGCACATGTATTCTCGCTTATTTTGCGTGTTGTGCATGTGTGGATCAGCTACTCGGCGAGTCGTGAGAGTGTATTTGTGCTCATGAGCATGCATGTACATTGCGTGTTTGCAAGTGTGTATGAGCGCACAACTGATATTTGCGCTTTCTCAACTTTGTTTTGATTTTTGTGCTCGCGCCACCCTTCACTTTAGCATTTTAAGAAGACGCTTTTTGAAGACGCTTGCCGTATAGTAGCAGAATAATTGTTATTCTGTACATGCTTTAGAAGCTAACTTTGTTTAATATAGCATATAGCTATATAATATAATAAGCTTATATATGTATATATATATTCACAAATATATATTTCATTGTATGGTGTACTGTATTATACAATAATATATTTGATCATTTTGCGGACATTTTCAGTGTATGAATTGTGCTGTCTATATATTGTATGGTTAGTGCTACAAGCAACAACAGAAAAAATATTTTTTCGCGGCTCAGCCCAAGGGTTTCACCTGTTTCTATTGAGGGGGGATAAGAGGCTAAGATCTTTTTTCATCGGCATATTCCCGGTATATTTCTGAGGGTCCATGGTCACACTGCTTTGTTTTGATCAAACGGCTGGGCTATAGAAAGGTATAAATAACATGCAAAATCAGCCCAGGGAAATTGCAAGGCGCGTACGAACCTCACCTAGACGTGTTTATACATATGATATGCAATGAGGACGAGGAAATTTTATAAACTTCCTTCCATGGTATGTTCGGCAGAAGAGGTAGATTTTACCATGCATTTGTTGCATTTTTAGGGCCGTTTTGCCTTTTGTCCATACCGTCTTTTTCCTCACAAATTTCCCAGCGGGGAAATTTCATGAACTTCCTTCCATGGTATGTTAAACAAGAGGGGTCGATTTTACTTACCATGCGTTGCATTTTCTAAGCCGTTTGGCCTGTTGTCCATACCCCCTATTTTCCTCGGCAGTCGAAAAGCAACTGCAATGCGTGCAATTAATCAATATGTGTGTTGTTAACAATGTGCCAGTGCTAAGTAAAAAGTGCAAACTATAGGAAAAGGCGCAGCCCCAAAGCCCAGAGGCAGGCAAGTGCAATATATACATTGAAATAGAGTGTGTTGTGTTCGCCCAGGCCATGGAGCTGGAGGAGAATTGTAATGAATGCTAATGCATTTGTGTAGGTGTGTGTTATGTGTGAGTGTCTGGCCTGACGTGCGTAGTAGTTAGTGTGTGTGTGTATGGGTGTAGTGTGTGGCTGTGTGTGTGTACGCGAGATTCAGGAGAGCAATAATTAAATTAAGCAAAGGTGTTACATGCATGTGCATGTGGGTGGGTGGCTGCATGATTCGCTGGTGTGTGTTTGTGTGTATATATAAAGTGACAAAATTCTAATACGAATTTTTTGTTATCGCTGACTGCACTCTATTTTCTCTCTCTCTATCCGTCTCTCTGTCTGTCGCTCTGTATATTACATTATAAAAAAGCGGCACCTATAAAAATGCGCTATCACACAAGGGGGTGGAGAGGGGGAAATACTAGCAAACGACGTACTACGAAAGCGACGACGCACACGATAAGAAGGATGTGTGATTGCGTGCATGTGTGTGTGTGTGTTTGTGTGTGTGTGGGGCGGCCAGCTCGTTGAATTTTTCCGGCTACTCCTTTTGGGCGCCTCTTTGAGTTGTATGTGTGTGTGTGTGTTTGTGAGAGCGAGAGAGAGTCTTTCTGTGAGTGTGTGTGGAAGCTGCAGGCGGCTAGCGGTACTTTTTTACGCACTTCAATTTCCAATTGGGAATTTCCTCTTCTTTTTCTTTGGAGAGTTCCGACTCCTCTATACCTATACCGTACTCAGGTACTCCCTACCCCTCTTCCTCGGAGAATCCTGAATCCGAAATCCGAATCTCCGCCCAAAAAATTTCTGCCATCAATTTTCTCTGCGCACAAGCAGCACGGCACGGCGAGCCTGCCGCACGACGACGACGATGATGGAGGTGCGGTGCCCCGCGTGCCTTTCCGTCTTTGCTGGCACGAGAGTGTGTTGGGTGCAGCACGTAAAGCATACACGGGGAAGAGTGTTTGTGGATTGTGGGTGGGGGGGCTGACAGGACGAAAAACGGCGCACGCAACTGTCATTGACCTTCAATTGCATTCGTTGCAAGTTGCAAGCGACGACGGCGACGACGCCGCACCCAAAGGTCATAGGTTGTGCCTCGCCTGCAGTCCACAGTCCAGAGTCTCTGCCGCACAGTCCGCTGTGTCGTTGTCGGATGGATTTGTGTCATCAAAAAATTAACTATTTGGAGGCGCCTTCTCATCGGGTCTTTCCTCTGTCTTACTGCACAGCTATCGCCTCGCTTCTGAGAAAATGGAATCGTCCATTAAGCTTAAGGACAACAACTCCAATCCCAGCAGCAATTCGAATGGCAACAATGGAGCGGCAGGAGCATCAGCAGGAGGCGGGGGCAGTGGCAGTGGCGTCTGTGTATCGAGCATCTGCAGCAGCGACAGCTTCAGCATCATGCCACCGCCGCATCATGAGCTGGTCAGCGCCAACAGCATCGAGCTGAATGCGGCCGCCTCCTTGAGCGATGACAGCGGTGTGCCATTGACCACAAATAGCTCCATATCCAGCGGTGATTCCTATCGCATCGGAATGTGCAAATTTGAAATTGAGGTGAGAACCATTCAGTCCTCATTCATTAAAGCGATTGTATAGCCCTTTTCCTCTGTTCCTTTTTAGATGGTGGAAAGCGACGGCGAGGTCTCACAATTCGATTCGCTGGACAATTGCTCGGAGGGTGGCATGAGTGCCGAGAACTTTAACACACTGAAAAAGGGTCCATTGGCACCCATTGATCCGCCGCCCGAGTTCCAGGACTCTCCACAGACAACGCTAGTGCGTTCCATCTCCAAGAATATTGTCAATAGCCTGCGGCGTTGGACCTCGTCGCAGTCATCGTTTGAGCATCTGAAAGATGATGTGACGACCAGCACCAAAGTGGCAGTAGAACCCCCAATGAAGACAGCTGCTGCTGTGGCAGTGGCTGTGGCAGTGATGGCACCGCCAGAGCAAACCCAAGCAAAGATCTGTCAAATGGAGGTGATGGAGAGCACCCATTTGAGCCTCAAGGAGTCGTATGCCATCAATAAGCATCTGTATGTGAGCGATTCGATACTGAATAGCCACACGGACAACATCTACGATGAGCCCAACAATATTATCAGCAGCTCGTTGGGCAACAGCGTGGATCTTCTGGAAGATGATGGCTGCTCCGATCAGAGTAGCTGCTCGCCACTGCCCTCACCACCACCGCCCGTCTCCATCATTAAGATCAAGCAGACACTGTGTCCTTACTATCAGGATCATACGCGCTACTTCAAGGCCATACCCACGGAGCAAGACAGCATTGCGAGTGCCAAGGCGGCGGCAGCCGCTGCCTCACACCAACGATTCAATTTCAATGCTGCCGGTCTCTCGGAAATCCATGATTACGATTTGTATTATGGAGCTCGACGACAGCCACCGGCGGACAACAGCAGTTTGAGTTTGCAGCGACGGCAGGCCAGCCTCTACAGCCCCTTGGGTGGGCATACGAGCCACTGTCACTACAACAACAACAACAACAGCCAGAGCAACAGCAGCAGCCAAGGGCACTATAACCACCCGTACAACAGCCATCCGCATCATCATCATCATCACTACAGCGGGGGGACTGGTGCTTCCAGCCACGGGCATGGACAGCGCCCGAACTCGAGGAATTCCCTCAACAGTCGCCTGAGCAGCTCGCACAATTCCCTGAACGTTTCGTCGGCGAATAAGCCCGATGATTCCATCTTTATAACGCAGGCCATGTCCCACGATGCGCTGTTTACTCGCGAGATATCCGATTTCTATAATGTGCCCATCGATTCGGATATTTATGCGTTTCCCGTGGATATGATCGAGCAGCAGCAGCAGCAACTAGAGAAGCAAAAGGAAAAGGAGAAAGACCGGCAGGTTACGGCAGGGGCAGGGGCAGGGGCAGGAACAGGAGCCCACACATACCACAAGGCTGCCAGCAGAAGGAATAAACGCAACAAACGCAAGCAGCGTCATGGAGGAACGACTGCAGCGGGGGCGGGGACTGAGACGAGCGATGGGGATGGGGAAAAGTCAGGGAAACATGGAAAATATCGTACACCCGTGGGGCTGGGGCAGGGACAGTGCCAGGGGCAAACGAGCGAATCATCGGAGCCACTGCACATGACCCTCGACGAAGTGAAGCAATTCTATCATACACTCTACTCGGATGCGGGCAAATCCTGTGCATCCTCGGGCGGTGGTGGCGGGGGACCCAACAAACCGATGATGGTCAAGTCTAGCAATGAGACTATCTGGAGTGTGTCCACAGCCACAACGAATGCCACAACGACCACGGCGCGAACGCGCAGCAGTGTTGGCACCTCAAATCGTTCGACAAATGCTGCGGGTGCTGGCGGGGGTGGCTCTGCCAGCGATGGTGGCAAGTATCTGAGCAAACAGAGCAAACACAATCTGGACAATGATAAGCTCAACAACAACAACAATAATAATAACCAGCAGACGCCCTCGCAACAGCAACAGCAGCAGAACCTGCAACAGCAGCAGCAGCAGCAGCAACACTCATCGGAGAAGACACCCGCGGGGGAGTTGCAACTGCAGCTACAGATGCAACACCACCATCAGCAGCATCCGAACAATAAGCATGTGGTGCACTCGGAAAAGAAGTCACAATTTACGCTTAATCTCAAACAAAAGTTCTGCAGCATCTTTCGCTTTCGTCGAAATCATCATAGTCGTTGTCGTGCCGCAGCCGCCTCTGCGGCAGCATCGAATGCGGCTGCAAATGCGAGTGCCACGAATGCCACATTGGCTGTGGAAGCAACAGCTGTGGCTGCCGAGGGCCAGGACCCGGAGTCGTCACCAGCAGCAGTCACAGCAACACCAGCCACCGCCCCAGGGGAGTCGTCATCCGATGAGGGACTCAAAAAGTTCCAGTCGCGTGCACTGCCACCATTACCAAAGAAGGGTAAGCAGAGGATCCCTGTTCCTAGCCAGAGAATCTCTCACTCATGTCTCTCCGCCTTTCCTTTCCTTTCCTTTCGTTTCTTTCAAGCAGCAGCCGCCTATGCCATAGATGAAGTTGTCGAACAGCCCGAACTGGAGGATCAACAGCAGAAGAAGCAACCTGGTGGTCAAGAGCCGCGTGCATTGCAGTTTACCTCAAGCATTGAAAAAGTCAAAGACGTAAGCATAGTGCGCGTCCTATTCCAGAGCTATATTAATGCCCAATCTCTGTTGTCTCTGCAGTATGGCTGGTACTGGGGTCCCTTGTCTGGGGAGGCAGCCGAGAAGGTGCTCTCGAATGAGCCGGATGGTTCTTTCATTGTACGCGATAGCTCCGATGATCATTATATATTTTCGCTGAGCTTCAAGCTGAACAATTGTGTGCGACATGTGCGCATTGAACAGGATCAGGGTGAGTACCCCGCTATTTCCCCTTCTATAACCCACACTTATTCTGAATGTCTGTTCTTTTAGGGACCTTCTCCTTTGGCTCTTATGCCAAATTCAAGTCCCAAACCATCACCGAATTCATTGAGAAGGCTGTCGAGCATTCGCGAAGTGGCAGGTGAGAATAAAAGCTAAAGGACTTTCCCCCTTGGATATTCACTAATCGTGCACTCTTTTTTAACCATTTCAGATATTTATTCTTCCTGCATCGCCGGCCAGAGCATGGACCAATGCGTGTGCAATTAACCAATCCAGTGTCTAGATTTAAGCATGTACAAAGCTTGCAGCACATGTGCAGGTGGGTGTCCTTCCTGTGCCAAAGCCTATGGCTGACGCGTTGTGTTCTCCTTCTTGGGTGTCACCTGCAAATTCCTGAACTTGCGCCTCTGCTGCTTGGCCCGCTGCTTGCGGCTAAAGGGTGCCACATTCTTGGGCCCAGGTAGCGGTTGGCGGCGACGCGCACATCGCACTCGTAGCCAGGCCGCCAGATTTTTCAAAATTTTTATTTCCATTTTTTTTTAGACTTTTGTCTAGTGTTTGTCCAAAAATTGCCTTGTATTTGACTTTGTATTTCTATTGTATTCCCATTTCAGATTTGTTATACTAAAGGCGGTTATACGAAAGGATCTAATACAGACGTTGCCATTACCAAGAAGACTTTTAGACTATCTTAATTATAAGCATTGCTACTCCGAGCAGGTGGAGTCCGACAGTTCCCATTCGCAGGTAAGTCGCACATCAATCCTCTTCCCATGATTGATTTTAACGTACAAATAATCTCGTATCCGTTCGCATATTCGAATATTCAGTTTATGTAGTACATACTTAATTCATTGTTCTTTCTTGTTTGAAATTTATGTTGGAATATATTTCCTTTTTTTAGATTTCTGGCGATGGAACCATGTAGGAGATGGAGATGGACATGGGGATGGCAAAGGCGGACTCGGAAGCGATTCGCTTGTGACGAATAAAAAGTAAGCAAACGAAAGCAACAGAAATTATTACCTTACATAAGTAGTAGAATTTAAACAGATGAAACAAAGGAACACGACAAAAAACACAAACACAAGAGTAACGAAACATTAAAACCGTTAAACGTTCTGTATAACAAGAACAAAGGAGACAAGAAACCAACAAAAAACAAAAAAAAACGTTAAATAAGTAAAGTAAATGGAAGAAATGGTTAGTTTTGCTAAAAATAAAACCCAACAAGAAGTAGTAGAAACAGAGGAAGTAGAAGAAGACGAAGACGAAGACGAAGAAGAACAGAAGGTAGAAGGACGAGTGAAAGACGAAGAAGAACACAAAATTCAAAACTCTGTTTATTGATCATTTTTTTGTACTCGGTGCTATACTATAAATATAAAAACTATTTAATGACGAAAAGGAGGCAGAAGAAAGGAGGAGACGAAGCAGCAAGTAGGAAGAAGAAGGAAGAAAGAAGAGCAAACAAAAGCTACAACAAAATGGAAACACGAAACAGAAAAATATTATTATAGATATTATAGAAATTATGCGGTAGTCAAGTAAACAAAATAACGAATTAACTGACAAAAAATTGTACATAAAAAATATGTTTGAGAATGATGAGCCAAGCCATATGCCACCCAGCAGAACCCCCGCCACCCAGCCACCAGCCATCCTGCAACCGAAAACCCCGCAACCCGGATGGGGCCTACGTTTTTCATTAATTAATTTTATGCTTGCCTTTTAGCTGTGATTTATATAAGGTGTCTGAGTCGACTATGTCGCGAGTATTTTGTTCAAGCTGCAATTTGATATTTATAGAATTATGTGTCACGACGAGAGAGGAGATCGAGTTCTGACCGAAAGGACAGACGGAGAGAAAATGTAAAAGCAATCTAAAGAAAACAATCTTAAGTTCAAGCAAAGACTTTTTTAATACATACAATACATATGTATGTATGTAGGTCTTTGTTTCAAGTCAAAATATACTCGAAAGCATTAGGTGGAAAACCGAACCAAAACCGATAAAAAACGATCGAAATGAGTGGGACAGCAATAGCAAGAGAAAGGAGGAGAATAGTAGGAAAAGGAAAATAAAAGTGAAACAGAAACAGAAACACCAACAAAGAGCATATTGTATATTCATATTGCTTAGATTTATTTCAATTGTTGACTAATTATGGTTTCGGATTTGTTGTTATTTATGTTTTAAGCTACCCAACGACCCACCCCCCGCATACCATACCATACCCCATTTTTTTATTGTGTGTGGATACTATTATTATTGCTCATGATTAATTTGTTTTTACGTTGTATTTATTTATTTTTTTGTATAAATATATATGTATACGACATTTGTATATGTGTGTGTGTGAAGGAGAGAATGGGCAACCACCTTTTTCTCCTCCCATAAAAAAAACAAAACAAAAAAAGTGAAACCGGAACCGAAAATCCCAGTCAAAATTCTTGGGCTTAATTTTGGGGTGCTCCTGATCCCTCCTAGACTCCATATCCCTCCCCCACCATTGCTTCAGGCAGCGAATGAACGAACAATTTAACGAAACAAACAAAACAAAAACAAATAATATTTGTCTATGGAAATTATTATAAACGAACGGCAGATAGAGAGATACAAGGCGTAAAGAGGACAGAGGGGAGAGGAAGGAGTACTGGGAGGTCACAGAAAATGAGCAAAAAAACAAAGGCAAAACAATAAAGACAAATTTTTAATAATAAAAAGTAAATAATGAATATTCATTTGAATTTATCATTAGGTCCCTGGCTGTCCTTCGCACAGGGGCTTCAGGTGAGCATTGCGGCTGGCGATCGGCCAATAATAAAGAGAGAGTTGCATTCCCATGTGTACACAGATCAAATCGCAGCTTTACACTTTCCACGGGTGTGCCCTGCTCGAGGATCCCATCGATGGAAAGGGCATTTCAGATTTAGAGGATTTTATCAGAGCGTCGATAAAAGGCTACCACAGGAATGAAGAGTATTAAGGCTCACAGTACGACACGAAACAACCTGAAGCAGAGCAAGAGCCAAAGGGCACTGTTCAAATACTTTCCGACATTCAAATAAGGCCCAGCTTTGATTAAGAACCGTAGGAAGACCAAATGGTTGGTCCTGATTCTGCTCTTCTTAGAAATATACAACAAAATCCAGAGCAAGACGCACGGAATTACCTTATCGATACGGGTAGGACTATAAAATGGCCATTAGACCAAAAAAGTACAACACCAGGTCGCAAACGTTAGCAGCAGATTCCTCCCAACGGCAGATGTAGATAATTACACGAAAATATGTGGAACATGCAGCCCTCTAGAAGAAAAATGTATATTTTTTTTTCATATTGTGGCCGCTGATGGCCATAGAAGCGCTGCTCATCTTACTACTTCTGCCAAAAGATGGCGAGTTAAGCTTCATTTTATACACAAAAGAGTACGTGCTTTAGTTTGGTTTTTACATAAGGGACAGCACTGCTTTAGTTTTGTTTTTACATAAGAGGTGGCACTGCTCGGGTTCGCTTATGTACACAACAGAGGGCACATAATTTACACTGTGACTTAGATGGCGCTCTCAAAAATGTTGGCGCCATCTAGTGTTCGTGAAAATAGAGAAAAAATGCATGCAATATGTTCATATCAAATAAAATGCACTTTTGAAAAGGAGTACTTCGAGTGCGGGGGAATATCGGCATCAGTGAAATGCATTTTAAAATCCAGAAAAAGTGTTTATCGATATAAAAATAATTCATATTTTTGCGATCAGCATTAGTAATGGAGTCCATAAGGCCATATTGCTCCGATCAAGAAATAATACGAGTAAGTAATGACATAATTACGTAATTTTAAATGACCTAATCCGCTTAAAGTCCAATAATTTGGAACATGCGAAAAAGCACTTTTATATTTGCACTATTAAAGCTATGAATACAGGGTATCACATTGTCGAGGCACTCGACGACGATGCTATGCAGATGTGTGGCGCACTCTAGAGGTAAAGGCAGAATAATTCAAATCTAGATGGAGCCACCGGTCTCAAAGTCAGTTAAACATTTACGAAATTGACAATAAATTAAGACGAAACTACTATTTTAGCTAGTCCGCTTAAGCGTGGATTTTCAATCAGTCAATCATTGGATTATTTATTGTCGAAAAGCAATCCAGACCTACGAAAGAGTGCGGGGGGGGGGGGAATGCATTCATCAGTTCAGTCTTAAGAATATCATTTTTCTTCGTATAATTTTGGAAAATAGGTGCTATAAATTGTAGCGGATTTCAAGAGGGGGCGCCTCTCAGTTAACAAAAACCCGGCAACTGGTCGACTTTTGATGCCTCTTTTGTTTCGGCTTTTTTGTTTTTGTGCCTCCGCCTCGTCCTCACCCTCATCCTCTGTTGCTTTTCGTGTTTTTGTGGCTTTTCATTTTTCCCAAACAACGAGACGAGCAACAACCGTCTTGTGATTAATTACATTTTCTTTTGCCAGTTTTCTCTTTAGACTTTTTTCAATTCAATTTTTTCGGCTTCGATAGTGGAGTGTGGTGTGGGCAGTGCAGTTCAGTGCAGCGCCGTCAACGTCGCTATTCGAAATTAAATTTTGATTAATTGCAGCCGCCGATGGTCCCAGTTTCGACGTTCGACGTTCGATGGCCCGATAGTTGGCTGGTCGGCACCTTTTTGGTGTTTTTTGTTTTTTGTTTTTGGACGGCGCTACGGGAAAAGTGTTTGCAGCCGCACTCGGAATTCGCTGCACTTGCCGACAGTCGGCCTGCTCCCGCACTCCTCACCCCCCGCTGGGATGAGGATGAGCGGACGGACCGTCTGTCAAGAAAAAACGATGTCTGGAAACGAAATAATTTTCAGGTGTGAAAAATTTTGAAATGCGCTTTCAATTTGCGCTGCCCGAGCCGACAACCGAATGCACAAGGAAGCAGCAGGAGAGGCAAGGCGGAGTGGAGAAAGAAGTAGAGAAGAGGAAGAAGGAGGAGTAGCAGCAGCAGAAGCATGAGCAGCAGAAGAGCTCGCCCCATTAACGCAGAAACCAAATAAAGTCATTACCAATGGACTTGGACAGAGGCAGGGGTAAGAGCAGCAAAAAGGGGCAGGAAGAAGAGCCAGGAACAGCGGCAGAGGCAGAGGCAGGAACAGGAACCGAGGAGAAAGAGGAACAAGTACAAGACGGCAAGGAACGACAGTGGTTACCTTCTAATGTGCCCCCAAACAATTTGCTACATAAACCCTGCTGCTGCTGCTGCCACACCTACCTGCTGCCAGTGCCAGTGCCAAAGCCAGAACATGCAATGTGCCTCAGCCCGTTCGTCCGGCCACTGTCCGTCTGCCTCATAGCCATAGCAGCCGCCGCCGTCCACCGAAACCCCACTCTTCAATCCTAGAAAAGACGGCCCTCGTTTGCAGCAGGCATCCATCCCCCCACCCCATCCAAAAGTCACTTTTCGTGTCTGCAGAGCCAGACCCAAAACCAGAGCCTCCACTGCAGCTCCACTCTCGTGGCGGCTATGTTGCTCTCTGGGACTGAGACTAAGACTGAGACCTGGAGATCAGATAACTCAATTATTCGCGGCGTAAACAAATGCTGCCTTTCAGGGTTTTAGCCAACATCCCAACAACCCGTCCAGCGTCCATCTGCAGCCTCCCAGAGCCCTCTCTCAGCCCTCTCTCAGCCCTCTCTCTCTATCTCTCTCTGATGCCCTGATGCGCCGCCTCCTGCCAAGCAGGATGGAATGGGGAATGGAGAATGGGCATGGGTTATTATCCCAGGCATAAATGGATTGTAAACGTGATTTTTATAGTCATTTAGCATAATAATGCATTTTATGGTCTTAGCCCAGTCGGAGCATCCACTCGGATTGAGACTCGGACTTCGAATTGGAATGGAACTGCTGTGCTGGCTGGCAGTCGGGATTGCGCCAACCATCTTTCTGGACTGGACTGGACCTCCCGTCCCTCTGACTCTAACACTTCACTCGGGCGTAGCTCTCTTCCCGTGAAGCTTTTCTCTTCGCGAAAATAAATCTGGACTTTGTTTAGTTGAAAGATGGATCTTCTGGGTGCTGAAAACTGAGGGATATAGAATTAGAAAAATAGAAAGTAAAATCCCTTGTCGACTGACATTGATTCGCTGGGAGATTCAGTACATTCATTACCATACCGAATCATTTTTCGATGAAATGTCGATAAGAAGGGAAATGTTTCAATTTTGAGTGGAGTATTGAAAAAACTGAATGGCAAATTGCCAATCGCGCGTAAACGTTATAGGCACACAGAGGGAGAGAGAGAGTTTTTCTCTCCCTCTGACTTCATACTTCACTCCATCGCATACCCTCTTCTCCGCACATAAAATCACGTTATTCTGGAAGCGCATAAACGCATTTCTCAAAGACTTTTGAAGAGATCTCTCTCGACTCTCGGACTCTTTTAACCAATTTGCGCCCCGTTCACGTTTGTTATTCACGCTTTTCAATTGAGAACACGCCGCCAGATGGGGCAGCAGCACTTCACTCCACTCCACTCCACTACCCCACCCCGCCTTGCCCTGCTCTGTCCCTCTGTGAGGAAAGGGGATCACGGCTGGGGCCTCGTTTTATTGTTTGTCTTCTTTATTACAAGTTAAAGCGTAATTACTCAACAAATATGCGGCAATTTGCAAGCGAGCAGTGAACCACCGAAGCTTTACACGAAACACACACACACAGAGAGGGAAGAGATAGACAGAGAGAGAGAGAGAGAGAGAGAGGAGAAACACGAACCTCAAGCTGAAGCTGAAACTGAAGTTAAAGTTAGAGATGAAGATGGAGTCCTACAACTCTTCTTCGATTGTAGTGTGCCCCGGGGTTGCTGCAATGCCCGAAATCAATCGACCAAATGTCTGACTGTAAATTTGTTTTTGTTTTTTTCCCACTCTCAAAACTGGAGATGGAGCTGTAGCTGGAGCTGCAGTTCTTTGAAGGCAGGCAGAAGAAGGAGCTCTGAAGGTGTGTGCTGTGTTTCGTTGCTTCTTGATGTTAGCCGACACCCGAGACACGGAGCAGAGAAATGAAATGAAGTAATCCAATTTGCCCACCGGTTGTCCTTTTGGCCGAAGGCCCAAGGTGCTTATTAGTGTTTCCAGCCCCCTCTCCAACCTGCTCCCGAAGGATTGAGTGACGCACTGACGGACTGCTGCTGCTGCTGCTGCTGCTGGATGGGATTCTCTGGATGGGATGGGAGATGGTACTGTGTCCATTTAACGATACCCCGAAAATGCGCATAAAACGTTGTTAACTTTTCCATAAATCTCACTCTGATGACCCATCCCCCCAACTCCCCCACCCCCCCCAAGAGCTGTTGCAAGCGTGGGGGTTCTAGGGGTGTTAAGAGTTCGTCCTTGCCACCCATTCTCCATTGTGCTGCCGAAATTATTATCGCAATACTTATCAAACAATAAAGTAAACTAAAAACAAATGTTCTGCCCTCTCCGACGAGTGTATGTATGTATGTAGATTTATACGAGTATACTATATGATTTACACTCGAATTTCGGTTCATCTTATCATCGGTTTCGATCACGACAAAACCGCACGCGACCTTCATAAAAATATAGAAGTAATTTTCAAATTATTTCCAGCAGGGCAGCAGCAGCAGCTTTGTTTTGGGGTCTGTCGTATCCTGTCTCTTCATCTCATCGCATCTCCATTTTTGGGTGTCGTTTGACTGTCAGAAATGTCGAATGTTTATCACAACAAGTAAATCGCATAAAAATAGAGCCATTGTCAAGGGTCCAGGCTCTCGTTTTGGTCGTGTGCCCGTGCCCATGCCCCTGCCCACGGCCAAGGGGAGGATTCTACGGCTTCTCGATGGTTAGGGTTAGGGTTCGAGGGTTCGAGGATTCGAGGGTTTGTCCAGAGACAATGTTTGATGCTGGTTTCCTGATTAGCCGCCGCCGCATATACATACACTCGTAAATCGTACTTAAGCCATTATAAATTGTTATCCCATCATCCCATTGGACACGACCGACAATTCATCCGGAATATTGCTCTTGGATGGGAGTAGGAAAATCTGAGTAAAATTATGTTAAGTCCAAGGGCATGGGAAAGTGTCTGTATTCCTGAACTTTTTCTTTAACTTAAACCCGCTCGAAATATTGTATTGATTTGGAAAAGAAGAATATTGAGAATCAAAGACTTTCTGGACTTCCTGATTAAGCTGAAAAGTAGACCGAGGGGCGCTGCTGCATGAACCGAACCAATCGAACTGTACATGAAAGAAACAGATAAGGATCGATTTTCGTTTTATTTCGAGTGAAAGTAAAGCTAAAAACATATAAATTACACGCAGAATCTCTTTTCTTTTTAGGAAAGATATCAAAAATCATTGTTTATCCTTGCTTGCCTTACGCTGCCTCTCTCCAGTGTTGTGTTTTCTTCGACTCTATCGTGTGGATGCGGAGTATCTATCAGATATTTTCTTGTTTTGCTAATCCCATTGCCGCTCTCGCTCGTCATCTTCTCACGCTCTAAACAACTATTAGCAGGCCACTTTACAGGCAATACCCGCTAAGCCCAACCCAAAACACAAGCCACCAGTCAAACAAATCGGACTCCCAGGCAGACGCTAATCCTTGTCGATTGCTCACTTTAATGCCGGCCACCCTCCGGGGCTTCAGAGCTCCTGCCTCCTTGCCTCCCTGGCCTTCTGCAGTCTGCCTCCTTGCCTCCTGGCAGGGCCTTCTATTTGCGTCATGTTGTACATGTTAAGCCGACAAATCGGTTGCGATTGATTAAAGTGCGAGTCGAGTCGAGCGCCGCACAGGGCTCTCTTCATCCCCGTTGATTGCTATCTTGACTTCACTTTCCGGGGGTTTCGGGGATTTCGATTTTTGGTGTTTGGTTTTATTTTTTTTTGGGCTTTTGGAAATCTAACAAAAGCCTCTACCCGTCTCGAAAGGTAAGCCGCTGACGGCGTCCACCTTGCCCTGTCAGGCCACCTCCTTTGTTGTCCTTTTGCGCTAAGCGCGTGAAATTTGTCATATTCTTATCGGCAGGCAGCGCACTGCTCGTGTATCATCCTCATCCACATCCTCATCATTCTGTCTGGTGGTTAGTTTTGCATGTACTCTCCCAAAAAAGGAGCACCAAAGGAGGCGTGAAATATCCACAGAATGTGCCACGTACTGGCAGGCAATCCTCTCAAGCGTTTTGGTCCCAGCGGAGGCGCGCTCTTGTGGTTTGCAAGCCGTGAAATCGATGCGTGTGCTCGTGAGTCGTTACGTTGCGTTGCGTTGCGAGCGAGTGTCAAGGATTTGCGACTTAGTTGCCACAACGAATGGGTCACCGTTTGAGGGATATTCTCTTAAGGAGTCCCCGGGGGCACACGAATGGATCTTTGGTTGCGTTTCTCTACAGTTTGAAGGTCTTTTCAAGATATTTTCTTAGCGAATTACTAATTTGATGGGGTCACCAATGGATGGGATATTCACCATTTAGTGTGGGGGTCACCATGGAAGTAGAAGGGATTACAAAGATCCGTCGATAGTTTTTTTGGTGGATCAGTGTCCTGTTTTCTATCATTCGTATTGGCTGCCCTTTGATTTTTGTGCAATGATGCAACTTTTGGAGTTTTACAGACTTCATCTCCTTCCCTCCACTCCATTCCCATGCCCTGAGGGCGCAGGTCACTTCCGGGCAGCAGTCTGGCAGGACCCCAGCTAAGGCGAGTCCTTCCACAGGCAATCAGTGCTGCTAGCCATTAGGCAGGGGACACGGAGGAGGCAGCCAGTGACTATCCCACAGTTTTGAGGAGATCTTCTGTGGCAATTAATGCGCCACCTGATCGGCCTTGGGCAGCGCGTTATGTTTCCGCGCTCCAGTTATACACCACTTGCCGTACTTGCCACACTTGCCACACACTTGTCTCCGCCTTTCGGTCTGGCCGGCTGGCTGGCCACGCCTCCTTCTCAAACGAAGGGCTGTGGGGCTCTGCCACTGTTACAATTTTGTCGCTCTTTTTTTGGGCGGCAGTAATTAACATTGTTTTTCTTATGGCGTCTTCTGCACTTGCTCCTCTTTCTGCCCCCCTTCTCACTGCCGTCCCTTGCTCTTCTTTGTGGCACCGCACCTCTTCGGCTTTTACTTCGCATGCCCCCACTCGCGGCAGTTTCTTCTTTGCATTCTTCTGTGGCTGCCCCTTTTTGCATATGCGCATTGCGTTTATTAATGTCATCAACGCCCCAGCTCCAGCCCCAGCTCCAACTGCAACTGCAACTCCAACTCCAACTCCAGTGGCAGTGCCAATTTCCCTTGCCCCTTGACGCTACGGCTGTGCCACACTCTGGGGCACAGTTGAGTTGACAACTCAATTGTTTGTGGTCGAGTCGACTGTGGACTGTCGACTGTCCACGCTGCTACGCTCATCATCAAAGCGACATCAATTAAAATGATTTCTGCGATCGGCAAGGCAGCAGTGAAAAACAAAAGGGCTAATTAAACGCCTAACAGTAAGCCAAAGGCAGTGGCAGTGGCACTGGCTGTAGCACTGGTTGTGGCATGGGGCAGGGGCACAAAAAATTGGAGCTAATTTGATTAATATGCCACTGCGACGTGGAGTGGGGCGGGAGGGGGATGGGGATGGGGGATGGGGGGCAATGGCAATGAAATGGGGAAATGGGGCTACTGTGGGCCTAATGATGGGAAGTGCGAACGCATTTTGGCTCCCAAGACGCGTAGCGTAATTGCGAAAGTAATTAGTGCAAAGCGTTCAATTGCGATACTCTCGAACCCGAAGCCGCCCCCCACTCCCTCTGTAAGCTTCCCAGTGCCAGCAGCAACTGTACATCGAATAATCGAAGGGGATTCCCACATTAAGACTTCACCACTCCATCCACTCGTCAGTGGTTGGCGCAAACCATTTTCAATACCCCAACTCTTTGGATTACAACCCCTTCACATAGCCTCTATCCATTGCAGACGCCTGCTTTAATGAATTCAAAATATGTTTTATTTTGTGTAACAATATTCGTATGGGAATGGGAATCGGATGGGGATTCGCCATCTTTCGGGCAGCCACCTGAAACGATCGAAAGTGTGTCGGTGGGACACTGATTTTTCGTCCGACTAATGAAGTCTTGATTTCACACCTCCGTACATTCCACACCACCATGGACGCCCTGAAGTTAGGGATGGATTTGGGCATCAATATGGGCCTTCTAGCCCATTCTAATGGGATACTCCTTATTCCTTTTAAATTGGCCAAAAGAAGCCCCGCGGACCCTGCAGTCCCATTCGACGTCGAGGCTGAGTGACCAGAGGACCGTGAGGTGACCAAAACCAGTGTTAACGTCACCACAGAAAGCGCCAAGGGCCAAGTTCCAACCAATTCGAGCATTGTTGACCAAATACACCAAATATCACTTATGGATTTCGCGTTAGTATGAATGGAAAATTTCAGTGTTTGATTTCTTTCCATTATCGCGTGGGTACTTTTTTATATATATGTATGTACATATGTACATATATACTGGTATAAGGTATATGTATGTATGTGTATACCATCTGAATGGCAGACCCGTTACTGAATAGACGAAATTAGCTTTCGTTATTCACTCCAAAATCATTTCATACTTCTGATGAGTCGTAGCTGGCTTTTAAGTCCAGATTCCTACCACAAATCTCTACCGCTTTTTAATTATTTCGTCCTTGGTCTTAGCTGCATCGTTAATCTGCTTCCTGGGCTCTATAGTTTTATTTAATATTAATTTAAATATTATCTTTGGTGGGAGACCTCTACAAGTACTCACAGTTAGTGACTGATTCGCTCTGGTCGGCGTCGCAGAAAGATTCACTCGACTCTTGCCACGCCCAAGCCCCTACGCAGATAGGCAAAAGAACCAATGGGCCAGAGGGTGGGTAGGGGATGAAAGGTGCAGAAGAACAGGAACAGACCCGAGGATCAGAAGAGCAGAATCGCAGAATCGCAGAAGTGGCTGAAGGTGCGAGAGGAGGAGGGGGACTAACAGAGGAAAAGGCCGCACCATTTGCGGCTAATTTTGTAAATCATGATATCGTAATTAATTTTTGCAGCAGGCACCGCAGAAACAACAATGCAACAATGCGAGGCAGGCAACACCAACACATAGTCTGGCAGAAAGAAAAGGGATCCGCGTCGGCGTTGCCGTTGCCGGTGCCGTTGCCGTGGCCTTCTCCTCCTACCCTTCTCTCGGTTTTAGCCAGAAATCCTCTGAGTCGAAGGCGAAGTCGAAGTCGAAGTCTCTGCCTCCGCGTGGCACACACTGAGAAAGAGAGAAAACCAATTAATATTTGAGCAATGCTCCTGCGGCAACAATTAAAGTCAACGGCAACGGCAACGGCAACGGCAATGCAGCAACAACAGAAACAACAAGCTGGAACGGCAACGGACGAGAAAAGATTTTTATTGAGATCTCAAAGATGCAAAGTGATTTGAATTTGATTGCACCGCGCGTGCGCTGTGGCAACGTTTCCCCATCTTCCCCTCGAGGAACTCTCTCTCTCTCTCTCTCTCTCTGTCTCTGTGGCATCTTCATTCCTGCCTCTCGGTTCTGGCCCGTTTGTCGGCCAGCAGAGGCGCAGTGGGGCGTCAGAGGTGTGAAAACCCTGCTGGGTCTTAATGCAAGCTAATAAGAAGCAGCACCGAGTGGTGCTCGGTGCAGGGTGCAGGGTGCAGGGAGCACGTTGCAGGCGGCACCCAGAAAGAGAGCTCAGAGAGTCGGATCGTTTGGCCCTTGATCGGTGGTTACATGCAACCGAAATACAGAGACAAAGCGGGAATGAGAGTTGGGGGGAATGTGGATGCGGCATGACCAATGTGATGGACACTGCCGGAGTGGGGAATGATTGGCAGTAACCAATGATCGGCATGGAAGATCGCTTCATTTGGAACAGTAAGGAGAGAAAGCCCATCCAGGTAATGTGGAAGTCTGATCTACAGCAAGAATGGAACGACGCGTCGTTGAGCAGTGATACAATAAATGATACAATAAAGCCATGGCATAAGAACATCGGAGCTGATCATAGCTTAAAGATGTATGGCATCCAAGGTGTGCAAATCGAACCCTTCAGAAAGAACTTGTTGGAATGATCTGCAATCGAATATTACGTTAAACTGCAATGTACCAGAAAGTGGCACAATGTTACGCGCGGATCCCAGGCATAAACGCATCATCCAACCGACCGAGGGGCGCTGCCCCACGAAGGGCGGCGCGTTTATCCGAACCGGTCGTGAAGATGCAGGAAAGATAGTGTGTATCTGCACATGTATGCACATGTATGTAGCTGTTAGATTAGTATTTGCGAAAAACTAATGCCAAACAGGCTAAAAGAGCTCAGCATGAGTTCATTTTGGTATTAGTAATTTAAGAATAGGAAGGATATGAGTAGTAGAGCCCTGCCCTAAATCAACAGTATTCATAAAATCACAGCTATACTCATGCCTGCCTTCAGTCAGATTCGAATCACCTCGAATCACTCAAAACCGAATCCGAGCACAGCGGATCAATAGTGATTCGACACCTACTACGTAGAAATCCTTCTGTGTATGGGTGGACATGTACATTATGCGTGTTCAAACACTTTTGCACACACGGAGATTGAAATCGTGCATGCACAAACATGTTATGTTCGCATCACCCACCAACCAGCAAATGTTCCAACTGTTCCTGCCTGTCGCTTCGTTGCCGATCGGAGTACTCGGCCTGGGAGGCCTGAATAGAAGCTCCTCGTCCGAGTTGTTGGACAGAGGCTCCTCGTCCAAACACCCCACTCTGGCCGGGCTTGCTATGTAAAATAGTGATCAGCATGGGCAGCACCGATACCAAGGGTTGGTCCATAGTAAATTTATGGAAATAATACAAATTTCAGTTTCAATAGTTCGTCTGTTTTCCTCGAAATTGATTTAGTTTTTACTGTTTGTTCTTGACTTCTGACTTGCAAAGCCTCCTGGACCAACATATTCCTTTTTATTTCATTCATTCATTTCAATCTCAGTTCACAACCCTCGTAAAACTCGTAAGATAAATATGATTAAAGGTTTTGCAGGTGTAATTTTGTTTCTATAGATTTTAGAATGGATAACCATACTACTTCCCCGTGCCCATCGCCTCTTCCCTGCGCAATATAATGGTCCATCCTGTTCAGTGTAATGGGGTCAGAGTGTAAGAGGAATCGGGATACAGCTGCTGATGTGTTGAATAATGCCAAAATGTGGCACCAAACCTACTCGCGCTTTACTTTGAGTTGCATGAATACAAACTGGTGAGTCGCTTCATTACCGATCGGAGCATACATATATCATCCGAAGTGGCGACCACCAAAACGAGAGGCAGTCGACCCCAATTCGTACTGGGTGTCCATTGGAAATTAGTAAAATATATCATTTTGCCTTGCACTGGTTGCTTTTATGATGTAACATTGCTGTACCTGTGTGCTATATCTGAAGGATATCTGTTATTTATTTAATAACAAAATGGTATTACAAAATGTTCTGAGATCTTACATTCCATTCCATTCCATTGATATTCAATCTGAAGTTGTACTCTCCGAAAGCCCACTCTATCTCTTTCAAATTCCTCACACCTTATAGAGAGAGAATGATCCAACAGATTGCGCTGATTAGGATACATTAAATCAATGATGCAGATCCCCTTCTCCGTCTCCATCGCGTCCCATGGCCATTCAGGCAATGTCCAGCCCATTTCAACCACACAACTTAACCTCCTTCCAACCACACAAATCGGTCAACTAAAACAGCCCCTTCTTCAGCGCCCTTCCCTGTTCCTTGTCCCTGGGTCTGGGTCTGGCTCTGGTATTGATATGGCAAATAAACCACTGAGTGGCAAAAGGCGACAGAGGGGGGGAAGTCCACCCATGAGGGAGAGACACAACACGGAGACGTGTGGCACCGAAGCAGAGGAAACAGAGAAAAGTCAAAGGCAAAGGAAAAAGGAAATAAGAATCAAATCAAGCGACAAATAAATGTAACAAAATGTGCCAAACACAACAACAACACCAGCTATCCAGTGGCAGGCAGCAGCGGGGCGGGGCAGTGGTGGCAGTACCACAGCCAGAAGGACATTCAAGGAGGCCGCCGCAAAAGGCGACCTCAAAACGGCTGCCTAAAAACTCAATTACATAACAATCTGTTCACATTTTTTCACACACCATCAACTTTAAATGAGCTAGAGGCTGCCTGCTCCTGCCTCCAGCCTCCTGCCTCATTCCGGGGGCAAGGGATGCTTCGGCCGCTGCTTCTGCTGCGCTGCATGGCAATGCCAAAACGGTGGGCGGTGGGCCAAAAGCCACTCGAAATGAAATTACGAGCCCACACTACGGGACAACAACAACAAGTAGGACTCGAAAGGACTACTATCCTCGAGGGTCGATAGTTTAGATACCCTTACGGATTCGTAAGAGAGGCAGAGGTGCCTCGACATCAAGATACTCAGTTTCTATATATTCCTTTAGGTGTCTCTATGGAAAAGGCAGTACATAGTGTGAAGAAGAAAGTGTGCAAAGAGAGAGACTGACATTATGATCTTTATTTATCTTTATATGAAGCTAATTTTAAGTTAATGCAATCTAAAGCAATCAAATGTAAAGAAAAGTATTACAGTGGATGAACCCTCGAAGGAGGTTGCAGGAATAACATCTGAAATAATATGGAAGCAGAAGTAATGCTAATTTTCTGGCAAGAACTTAAACGATATTTTGAAGACCTGTGCTGCATTTTTTGAATACAAAAAAGAAAATACAGCTCTTGAGGAATGGAAGAATTCCAAAAGCTATTTTCAATGGATGATATTCCTTGCATATGAATACAAGTATATCCTATCGTAGTAGGGGTGTCTCAGATGCTTTCATTTCATGAAAATCCCCATACCTGTCGGAAAGAGTATGCATGTAGTATATGCCGCAACGAATGTGTGCTGCAAAGTTGAGGGTTGGCCAAGAGTCTAGCCCAAGGACGAGACAGAGCAGGATGTCTAGGGGGAGGTGGTGGGCAGACATGGCCATAACAACCGGGGGGACACAAATTACAATGTAATTTATTTGCCGCCGCGCCGGAGCGCACAAACAGCGTGGAGGGGAGTTTGGGGGACCGGGACCTGCTCAGAAGTTGGAAGTTGGGTTGGCGCTAGGGAAAATCAATCGCGACAGCACCCAAAAGAGCAAGGACCAAGGAGCATCCGGCAGAGCCCCGAGAGCAGAATGTGTTCTGTTTTGGGGGTTGACAGGCGACAAACGACAGACAGACTGGCTGACAGGCGGACAGACTAGAGACGAGCATCAAACTAGCCAATGAATGTCAATTGTTGTTGTCGTTGATGGCATTGATGTCCTCATCGTCGTCGTCTTTGTGCCTAGCTTGTGCCTCACAAAATCGCCGCATAAGATGGCAGCCATCAAAGCGATGGGCAGCACTGAGAGTGTTGGACAATGACATCAGTGACAGTGTTGGGAAGACTGAAGGCTGTTATTGAAGGCTTCCCGAAAGTTCAAATGAGGAAAGAAAGTGATAAATTTCTTTCTGATTGATGATTTTGTTATCAGTGCGGCTTTTCTTGAAGCAGTATTCTAGGGTATGGTATCTAGGGCATTTCCAAATTCGATTCCATCTCCATGGAGCATTTAGTTTAGATGTTTTGTCATTTGTCAAGATTGTTCCCCCATCGTCTGTCTGTCTGCCTGCCTGTCAGTATGTGGGGGCGTATGTGTGCCAAGTCATTGCAATTTTATGAGCCTAATGACGAATCCACGCAGCCACCCAACCACCACCCACCCATCTACCCATCCATCCACATTGAGGGCGCATGTAGTGGTGGAGCGGTGGAGATTGGGACTTCGATTGGAGGCTGTTTCGGGTATTGCGAGTGCGGTTTTTCATTATGTCAGCGCTCTCTTTCTGAATGCCAGAATGGATTTTCGAACATGTCTGCTAACGATGTTGTTTTTCTTTGATTTTTCCCCTCCCCTCCTCCGCTGGAGTGTGGGGTACACACGTAAAGTTTTGTGTTGTTTTCTTGCTGCTGGTTCGCATTCGCAATTATTCATAATTCGTGGGCTCATAAAAATAAATGGGCTGCTTAGCGTAATTGCCATAATTTCGTGTGACTTGGCTTTGTGTGGTGTTGCCATCCATCCACTGGAGCAGGGGCAGCAACAGCACAGGCAGTGGCAGCGGCAAAGGAATGGGAGGGGGAACGGAACCAACCACAGGGTTGTTGCCCATCCATTGCAGGGGTTGCCACGCTTCGGTTTTGGTTTGAATTGCAAACCGAGAGATTTTTTATTGTCGAAGACACCCAAAAAAGTGGGCGTTTCTATTAGCGACACACATGTGTTGTGCTGTTGTGCCTCCTGGTCGCGCTGCATCTGTTGATCACTCGCTTAAATTTCAGTGGTTTCAGTGGTTTCAGTGGTTCGTGGCACGCACAGGATCAGGATCGCCAGGCTGCAAGGTGGGCGTGTCGCTGTCGCGCGGCAATGTTTTTGATGCCCACAATATGATATGCGGTTGACATTCTTGGGTTATGGTCTATCTGTCCCAATGAGGGCCAATTAACACGCTCATTAATTGGTCCAATCGTAAATCGAGACCACAACTGGCAACATTTTGAGGAATCGGAATGGGGAGAATAACTTATCTTAGTTGTGGATATGATATCCTCTAAAGAATTTCAATGAAACTATTGCAAAACTAAACATAACGTTATAATGGGATAATGGGTCAGAAAAGCATTCAACCAACATGAACCAATAGACGAGCCAATAGATGAATAGATTGGAAGTTATATATGAAAAGAAAACTGCCAATGGGAAACTCATAGCTTTTACCAATGATAGATCTAAGGAGCATTTATGGTGCCATCCTTTCAAAAGTTGTTCCTGCGAAATATTCAATCTGCCCGATACAGGGACGATATCAGTGCTCCCCCCACTGCAGTGGGTTTTCCATTTCCCTCATTTATCATTAGTTTTTTTGTTCCAATACCATAAAACAGTTCTGCAATTTCCTGCCTGTCATTCCCTAAGTTTTCATATCCGTCCGCAATAATGCTACTCCTCCCATCCCCCAGACAACCACCCACGCACATCCCCCATCGCTCCCCCCTCTGGCATTTGATGCAGAAATCAAAGAGACATTTTGAGCGTAAAATTCCCACACAAAGCATCCCACATTCCACATCCAATCCAAATTAGTCTGCTTGCAGCGCAAAATTTCCCAGCTTGGCGTTTGCCAAATTTCCCCTATTTCCTTATAGAATTTCCCCATATTTTCCGTGTTTGCTTTGGTCGATGTTTGAAAAGACGTTGTTTATGATTTGTGAGATATATTTATGAGTTTTAATGTACATTTTAGTTGAATTTATAATATTTTAAGTAGTTCCCATAATATGTTTTTCAGATTAGGGGAGTTTAAGAGTTTAAGGTATGTCGATGTGGCGATATTTTTTGTAATTATTTCTGTGGAGTGTGAAGTGAGCAATAAAGGTATATATTTTATATTTTTGCTTTCTACCACTAGAATTTGTATCAATACTATATAATATTACTATTCATATTTATGATATGGTTACAGCGCTTTTATAAAGCTCATCGAGATCATGTAGGAGGAAAATCGGGTCAATATTCAATTAAAAATTTCCTGAAACAGGTTGACTTGCACCTTCGTAAAGAAAGTAAGAGGCAAGGATTCAATATCCCATGATGGATACATCCCATGGCTAGGGATATCTTTTTAATGACTTCAAATATATTTTCAAGACATTTCATCAATTTATTGAATACCTGAAAGCTTGAAATCATGTCCAATTACGTTTTTTAAAAGGGTTCTACAGAAAATCTGGAGATATTTGCTCAATATTTATACCCTACATTTAAAAACATTTTTGAATCAATAAAGTAGGAATTACAATGATCTTGGATCTAACTTTTAAAATTATATAAATTACGATAATTTCAAATCATCCTAATTTTTTGTTTCGAATTCAGTCGTCACCACTGGATTAAGTTTGTTATGATTCTGAAGAATAAAAGACACTACCATCCAAGGTCTAATAGAATGGTTCTAAGATGTATATATTTATATATTCGTTTACATATATTATAATAGGGTTCCTTATTCCATTCTTTCCACTTGGACAATGATCGTTCTTGAGTATCTTTATAATAATTCAGATAGTAGGAGCTACTACGATCCAAGATCCATTGGGATTGTTCGAAAATCACTTTGTAAATATTTACAATTTACACTTACACAGGCTCTGATTTGGGAAAGAGGACTTAAAGGACTTAAAGAAGAGCAATAGCTTCTACGATCTGAGGTCCGTGAATCATTTAAATGTGTATGTTTATTCTAGAGTCTGAATAAAAATAAGTTTAACATAATTTCTGATAAATTAGCAGGTGAAGTGTATATCCTGCTTTTGAAGGATCTCTGACTCAACTGCTAGGTCCTCTTTGCGGAGTTCTGCGAGTACTCATCTGCGAGTATTGACAATCTGCCAGTTCCGCTTCAGTTGTCATCATCTCTTCACTCGAACAGATTCTGATTAGACGAACATACCTCAAGCATAACTTCAAAAATATTCCCCGATTCCCCGCAGTTCGGGTGTTTTTCACTCTGATTCTTTATTTTCCAGCGCGCATTTGTGGCCCCTCTTTTCCCCCTTCTCTTCCACATTTTCCGATCCCATTTCCGGTTGGTTTTCTAAAAAAGTTTTCCCGCTACCTGGAGGCAAGAAAAAAAGAGGAATGAAAACTTTTTGCTGGCACAAAAAATAATTAAAATTCATTCGTTTGATTTGCAAACGAATGTGGCATGGGGCGGCAGAGGGTCTGGATTCGGGGTTGCGAATGTGCGAAGGACATGGAGCCATCTCCGTCCCCGTGGTGGGGCAACGGTGGCAGCCATTTTGTTAAGGGGGTTCCTGGGGGGAGCAAACTTTTGCAACAAACTGTAGCAGAATTAATTAAGTTTCGGTACGCATGGAAATTTTATTACAAACTGGCAGGGGGCAGGATGGTAAGGTAAGGCATGAGGAGTTGGCTGCCCCAGGTGTGAGGGGGGTGTGTGTGTATGGGTGTGTGTGTGTGTGGGGAAGGTCGACGGGTGGCTGGCTGTCGTTTTTCGCCCACTGGCGCTGTATGTCATTAATAAAATGAACACCAATACAGGCAGACTGACAGACAGAGCGAGAAAGAGACAAAGTTGCACATGTGACAAGAGAACGAGAATGAGAGAGGTGTATGGAGAAAGAGGAAGAGAGAAGGACGAGAGAGGGAGTGAGGACAGGGAACGAAGGGCGAGCTGGCGAGCAATTAAGCAACCTGCCAACAAAGCATCTGACAGATGAGACGCGGGACTTTCCCCCGTTGGGTCTGAAAGGGGGGCTGGGTGGCAGGGGGCCAGAGGTCATTCTGCTCCACAGACTCCACAGAACACAATGTCATTGATTGCCCAGCGAGCGGGGAGGAGTGTCTGCTGGTAGGTGTGGGTGGAAACGACCCCGCTGCATAGCAAATGGGTTAAGTGGAGCATCGTTTGGCGCTGCCTCAGTCGCAGACGATGCCGCAGCTGGCGTCGCTGCCCAGGCGCCTAATAAAATGAATGATTCATGCGCAGCAGCAGCAACAGCAGCAGCCTCGGAAGTTGGAGCCGTTTCTCCCGCTCCTTCTGCGTGGCGGAGTTGTCGTGCTCCTTTGCTCCTCTTCGTCCTTCGGCAAGGCGAGGCGTTTATGTTAACAAATTAAAGGCAAATTGGCTGGCGTCGGCGTTGTGTGTGTATGGCCATCCCGCTTGCACGCATGGTAAAGTGAATGCCTTGGTGAGGAGCGGGAAAGTAATTGAAAAGAAAACGCGCAAGAAACGCTAGTAGAACGCGAGAGCGAGCTAAAATGCGCGTGAAAAGCTAGGAAGAAGAGAAAGTAGGCAGCGATAAGGCGAGAAACCAACCAGCTTATTGTTAATTAATTGTTAACGAATTTTCATTTTCTATTTTGAAGTAAAATATCCATTTATGGTTATTGGAGGTGGACGCGTTTTGCAGGCGGCCAAACTCGCAGAGTGCCAGCTGCGCAGCGGCAGAGCAGGCCCAAGCAGAGAGCAGAGCATATAATAATTTGATGGAGAAGCAAATTGAAAAAATGCCGCATAACTCCGCCCTGGAAAACTTTGCCGCACACACACACAGCCTGAAGAAAATTGAAAACTCTTGAAGTCGTTTTTGGCAATGGCGACGCAGCAGGCACTAAGCGGCACACCAGCAGGAAGCAGGCAGCGGCGCTGGCAGAAAAATTCCCACTATTCGTGGAAAGCCAATGGAAGCGGCCATCGAAGATATGTTTGTCTCGCTCTGCCACACACGACACGAAGCCAGAGACCATGTTGAAAATGGCCACACACACACACACGCATAGAAGCACAGACAGACAGGTTTCTCTTTTAAATGAATTACAGAAGCAGCAGCAGAAGCAGAAGCAGAGGCAGAGGCAATGGCAGAGAGAGGCAGCAGGCAGTGGCTGTGGCAGTGGCAGTGGCAGAGTCAGAGCCAGGCAGTAGACGGCAAGTTGATCAAAATTGAAACAGGCGAAACGAGCGCATATAAAAATTAAGTGGTTGTTGCTTTTTGATGAATTTCTACCTCGCTCGCACACGCACACAACGAGAGAGCCCAAAGAGAGACAGATAGAGAGTAAGAGAGAGAGGCACCAGCAACATGGCAACAATCTCTGCCCGCGTTGGTGGTGGCTTCGCTCTTCGCTCTGGCCACTCGCTCCATCTCATTTCTGAGGGTTTCCTGGCCGCATGCCTCGTCGACGGCTCGCAGATTGAATTTTCATTGCGAGCCGCTGGCGTCGTCTGCTGCTGCTGCTGCTGGTGTCTGTCTCTCCCTGCAACACCGACTGCACACCCCCCCTGCAGCACGCGAATCGAATCGAATCGAATCCAATCGAACGGAGAACGGCGAACGGCGAACCGTACCCAAAGCTCGAGAGTGGAGCCAAGACTCTCAATCAGTGTGGAGCGACGCGTCTTCTTCAGTAGTGCACCGCCGCCGGCCGACGGCAGAGCCATACATCATACACAAGAATAAAAAAGAAAAAATACAAAAACAAAAACACACTGAAAAAACAGACTGTATATTTTTTTAAGCACGTAATTGAAAACGAAAATATCAAACTCCCAAGCATAAGAAAGAGTCCTTTAGTGTTCGATCCCAAGCGCGAGTGTCCGAAACCCCAAGCCCAACACCCCTCTAATTTTTGTGTGAAGACAAGTGTTGATACCCCCGAATGGCCCAAAAGTTCTGAGCGTGAGAGCCATAATGGTACTGGAGCAACGACACAATCAATCTTCACCCACAGCCACCCACACCGCAGCGGACACCAAAAAGTACTCCATCAACAATAACAACAATAACAACAACAATCACAGCAGCCACAGCAACAGTAGCAGTGTCAACAGCAACAACATCAGTCACAATAATAATAGCAGCAGCCAGGACGAGGACGAGACGGAAGTAGTTGCACCATCATCCCGCCAAAGGACCACATCCAATCCGTATTCACATCAGAATCAGAATCCGTATCCCAATCAGAATCCCCATTCAGGGCACCATCATCATCTGCCATCAGCCACGCCGCCGCAACTGCAGCAGCAACGGTTGAGCGGCAGCAGTCCACCCACATCCCATTCCCATTCCCATCCCAGGCCCAGCGTCAGTATGCCATCGGAGGGACTTCATCCGACGGCCGCCCTCCAGCTATATGCGGCCGCCGCCCAACTGGCGCCCGGCGGCGTTCGAGTACCGCCCTGGGGGCCCTTCCTGCAGTTCGGAGTGCCCGGCGTCTTTGGGCCGAATGGACCGTTCCTTGGAAGGCCGCGTTTCGATGCGGCCGGCGGCGGACATCCCACCACAGCGGCAGCCGCCGCGGCGGCCACACAAATGGCGGCGGTAAATGCCAGCAATGCCTTCGCCAATCTCACCGGACTGAGTGCGGCGGCGCTAAGGAATGTAAGTGCCGCCCAGACGACGGCAGTGGCCGCTGTGGCCAGCACCGTGGCGACCATCCAGCATCGATTGATGATCGGCAATCGGCAGAGTCTGCCGCCGGCGGGACCACCAAGCGAGGGATCCAACGAGGATGGCGGTAAGTCTTATGACTTTGATGTGAGGTTTAGTAATGAGGCAGGATATGATTCAATTGAATGATTTGGTTTCATGCGAAAGGAGCTAAGAGTTCAGGAATAATTTTAGTTGGGTTATGGGGCGGATTCTATCTTTTCGATTGGATGGTCTTCAAATTGGATCATTAACTTACTTTCTATCAGGAAAGTGTGATAGAAAGTGTTTCCTTCCACATTTTGATTGGGGGTGACTCGTGGTAGCTCAGCCACTGATAATCAAATGTCGAATGCCTGTCGTTTAGGAGAAATTTTAACGGCGAATTAGGGTCATTTCATACCTCAAGTGTCCTTGAAGATTCCAAGTCGATCCGCATATACAATATGTGAATGTATAAAGCTCTCTTTCTAAATATACGACTACTTGAAGTTTATAGTATCGTTGATCGATGATCGGCAATCCCATCCCGCCGGCATAAATGCCGGCATCGCGCTTGAACCTAATCGCCAACACGTGTGTTAGGTAACCCAGAATCGACGTCACAGTTCCCCATGCAAATTGCATTCCGTATTCCCCCATGAAATCAATTTACATCAGAGACTTTCGCTTAGCTTTCATTTGCCTGTGAATTTGCGTTCAGAGATCGGGAGATCGGCTAATGAATTATAAGGAATACGCGTACCCACATTATAGAGACGTAGACAGAGACAGCAAAAGAGAGAGAGAGAGAGAGAGGATTGGAGGTCAGCGCCAGTTGATCGATCCACTTCGTCAGAGGCTACTCGTAGATTGTTTGTTAAATGTGTGATTGGAATCCATCCTGGTGTCGTTATCTGTGCGGACAAAATGCTAATTCATTCAATTAGCCCTGCTAAATGGTTTCGGATTGTCAGTCCAGTCTATAGCCAGCTATAGCCGTACGCTCTGAGGCCGTGCGCTCTGAGTATCAGTCAGAGTTTTGTGCTTTGTGCTTGACATTTGCTACCTACAAAACATATTTATTGATTTAGCTAATCAGCGATCGATTATTATGTAAAATCCGATTGATTTTCTGATTTTTATTTAGCATACAAAGTATGTGGATTGGTCAAACGAATGCCCTGAGAACGAACTGGAAGACTGATACCGAGACGGCGGCAATGCCTGCTGTGCGCCGTGGAAAGGTCGCATCGAGTTTCAGGTCTCGAGATTCGAGTTCCCAATGCCTACCCATAAATGATCGAACTATTGTGTGCTATAATCGTATATGTCGCTCCACAAACTAATAAAGAGGTGTCTCTATTCATGGCAGACTCGACTCTGATTCGACATTTCAGTGGGTTTCGGATTACAAGAGAGGATTTATTAGCTCTATAGGAATAGATATTCCGCAATCAATCCTATTTCTCGAAACTATATTACCGAATCGCTTTCCATTTCATAAAAGTGTGGCTAAATATAGTTCGTACACTCGTACTTTTTTTAGAAAGATAACTTTACTTTTATCCATCCATATCTCTGGTGTTCTGAGGACTTTATACCATATTTCCAAATGGCTATTCTATTCTATTGAGATCTCCCAAAGAGAAAAATACATCCTCATTCGGAATCGAAGGTTCATTTTCAATTCTGAAAACTTTTGTTAGAAAGATCTGTCTTGTTGTATCATTCCCCATTCTGTAATGAAACTCATCTTAAAGAATTCTCTTTTCAACGAAATGTATCCGTATTCTCCAGTATTTCTATATATTTATATTCGATATTTTGCAATGGAAATCTACCCAAAGTAATCTATATACAAAGAGAGTCCAGAATTGGAATTGGATTCATTTCATATTCCGCAATGGCTTTCATTCCAGGAAACTCTTGTTAGAGACCTCTTCCTCTCCCTCTCCCTCTACCTCCCCGTTTTTGATGGAAATCATCTCATGGATGATTTATGCTTAACTTGTTTTGTGGTCATCGCCACTTTCTTTCTTTCTTGTGGGGGGGGGGGGGGTTTATATTTCTTGTTATTGGACAATTGCTTGGGCAGCAATCGCCGGGGTCCCGCAATTGATGGGACTCCATTTGCTTTGATCATCGCTCTCCGTGGAGCGCTCTCTCAGTGGAGAGCCATTAGCCAGTCCAGATCCAAGTCCAAAACGAAGAGCGGGCCGTTTGGCCGTCTGGCCGTCTTCTGGCTGCGGCTCATTGACCAATTAGCATTAACAAATGATGGCTAGTTGGTGTAATTATGGCCATAATGCATATATCCAATGCGCGCGGCCATTCGACTCTCGGCGGCCACTCTCGTGGGGCGTTTGCCAGGGGCGTGGCCAGAGGTAAGCAGTCCTCGCTGCTTGTAATTAACTGCACTCACTGGAGGATGGTAGATCTCGGATCTGGGGCCTTCTGCGACATTAGCTGTGCGCCAGGCCGTTTAATTAATTGCAGCCAACACATGAAGAGACACAGAGAGGGCCAGCGCGGCACCCACTTCCACAGAGACAGAGAGACAGAGAAAGAGAGACAGAGAAAGAGAAAGAGACAGACAGACAGAGGGACTTCCTACTCCTTTGGCGTTTCAGCGCTTTAAAAACTAATTATTAATTTGATTTGATTCAATTTGATTAGGCCAGCGATTGCCAGATTGCAGATTGTGCGCCGCCCGTTCGCTGCTTGGTGCGGTGTGTGGGTGAGGGAGGAGGGAGGAGGGAGGGGAGGGGATTGGGGAATGGGGAATGGCCTTTTGCTCATTAATCATTTTGCGGCATAGAGTTGACATGCAGCCGAATGGCAGATGGGTGTGTGGGTTGTGTGGGTGGTGGAACGGGACATCATCATCATCATCGTTGTCGACGTCCCCTTTCCCACTCCCATTCCCATCCACACCATCATCGCTCTCTCTCTCTCTCTCTCTGTCTCTCACTTGACGTTTTCTTGTGCCGTTGCGTTTGCTCATTTCATGCCGGAAATGAAGAAACTGTCATAAGGCGATCGGAATCATTTATCATGCGATTTTCAGTTTTCTGCTTCGACGCCGCCATTTTCTGGGTTTGCTCTCTTTTCTCTTCACTCTTTACTCTTTACGCTTTACACTCGTTTTGTTGTTTCTTGTCTCCTAATGAATTCCGAATGGATTGAAGATGTGAGGGGAATCGAGCGAATGGGTAGATGGGTGTTTCCGTTCTGCCCAAAAAAAAAAGAAGGAAATCACTTCACATTGATGGAACGATGGAATGGAACGATGAACTGAATGATAAATCATTTTTCTGCCTTCGAATAGATTTCGTCGCAGTCTCCCAAATCTCGTTATTTCCTAGGAGTTTTTCTAATGGATTTCCGCTTTTTGATTGGGTTCCGCTTTTTTTTTTGGCAAGTGTAGTTGTGAATAAATCATCAAAGTATTCATTTTGGTTTCATATGTATATCCATTATCATCATGTTTACCGTGCAACAGTTGTGCCTGCAGCAATAATTGCTCAAGAGAAGTGACAATACTTTTAGATAATAATTTATAGAGTGAAGTTTCCTCGATGAAAACACTGCATGATATTCACGGCGACAGTGAGACTACAAAGTTGAATATTTAGTGGAATACGTATACTTGAATTTGGATCATGAAAAGATTGCGAAAAATGTATCCCTTCTGCTAATGAAAGAGTGTTCCAGTTAGCCAGATCATTTTCCAATGATCCAAGAGTGCAGTGTTCTCGATGAAAACTTTGCATGATTTCCGTGATGACAATCACGCTCTAACATTGAATGATATTGCTCAGTGGAATCAATTCCATTCGTGAATTAGCATCTTGAAAACGGTCTCCCCACCATCTGCTGATGAATAATTCAATGGAAATGAATCAAGCATGCATTAGGCTTTCGAGTCCTCTGTTGCTCCTTTGGGCAAATGCAATTAGACAAGGAGCTCCCCCCATAATCCTCTACACTCCTTCAAATCCATAAAACCATTCTTTGCCACCACTCTCCTCCTCTCTTCCCTTAATATCTCTCCTTTTCTTGTTTCTTGTGTTACCTTTTTTTTATTCACTTTAATTTTTATGACTTAAGTGGCTCCTCACCTGGGGAGGATCATGGAGGGTAGGGTAGGGTAGGGTAGGGTAGGGTAGGGGTGTCTGCTGGAGTTGGGGGTTCGGTCTGGGATCTGGCGTTGGGGGTCTTTGGGGGTGGAGGGGTGTGTAACTGTTATATTGCCTGGCTGACGCGAGCTGTAAACGAAAATAACATGCCACGGAATGTGACTGTGGCATGCAACACACACACACACACCAACACACAGAAGTCGGTTCCGTTCTGTTCCGTTCTGTTCCCTGTGATTTTGCAGCTCGTTTCTTTGCTTCGTTTTTCGGCTTTTTGTGTGGCGGTTGGGGGTTGGGGGTGGGGGCCAGGAGCCAGGAGCCACACGAGTGCAGCGGCGTTGCCAAATTGCAGTACGTTTGTGGCGGTGGTGGTGGTGGTACGCTGCACATTGCACACGCTGCACAGTGGGTGCAATAATCATAATAAATTTCAATTATCGTTTTGCATTTTCAAAAAAACCCCATGAATTATGTGTTCTCTCCGTTGCACTGTCGTGCCACTCAAATCGCACTCCGAACACTCACACTCCGCTCGACTTTTTCGATTGGGAGTGTGAGTGTCAGACAAGGGGCGAAGTAGTCCAGCGAATGTTATTATTAAGTCATTTGAATGCACTTTGTGTGTATGTATGCATGCGTATGTGTGTGTGTGTGTGTGTGTGTGTTACCGCCCAACCCCCGCCCATCTATCCCGCCTCATACTCTCACACTCTGAAAGGGCGGCCTTTCTTTGCGTCCTGCGTTTTGTTTGTCGTTTGTCGCTTGTGCCTTTAATGTCTCTATTATTTCTGTGTATTTGGCGTTGTTATTGAGTTATTAACACACACACACACATATACTGATGAACGGGCCCGAACACTCACACGGATACAAAAGCACATACACACAGACACGATACAGTCATAGTCAAAAGGCTGACCGCGGGTCGGCGTGTCGTTTGAAACAAACGAGTTTTTTTGTCGCTCTCTCCCCGAGAGAGTGCTGCTGTTACACGATACGTTTTTCACCGACGTTATTTCGCGATTTGTCGGACTGAATGATGGCTATGTATATATATAGAAAATGTACTCGTTTGATGGAATTTCTCCATTATATTCCTTATATTTCACACCCAAAATCCATTTGTGTTTATTGAATGTTTGAATCCACTAAAGCCTTCCCTTTAGCCAACGATCAGCGTTATTTTACCGTCGGTTATTAGCACAGAAAAAGGGGAACTATGTATCGTGTATGCAGAAAGCAGTGCAAAGGCAGTGAGGGCCAAAGCAGTGCGCCAAAGCAGTGTGCGGCAGCAGTTTGCGGCTTCGGCAGAGTCAAAGCAGAATGAGAGACAGAGAGAGAGAGAGAGAGAAGCAGAGGCAGAGGCAGAGGCAGCGTTATAGTGCCGCACGCATAATTAGGTACACTTAACAGCAAAATGCAAACCATTCATTAGTGGCCGTCCTCTTGTTATTGCGCTTTAATGCTGGAGTGCATTGTGTGCGTATGTAGGTAGTCCACATCTTACACAATTGATGGTTGGGTCGGGGCCAGATCCCAGAGGCAACACTGGCATCGGCTGGAACGGAACGGAACGGCAGAAACGGAGGACAGACAGTGGCTATCGATGTGATTACAAAGTTCCAAGTGTTGTGCCATTTGAATGGCACTCGATTGTGGCGAGGCAATGGCAATCGTTTGATACCCAACACTCACTGCGTGTTTGCGAGTTTAAAAATTAGAATCCATCCAATAATAATGGTATTCCTCAAACAGATTTCGATTTGAATTATTCCTGAATTATTTACGCCATTACACACTTGAATACACCAAATACCAAAAGGTAAATGCTCTATGATTCACCGATTATGCATACATATATTTAAGGTGAATGCACTATGATTCACTGATTATAAATGCATATAAGTACATAATGATGTACGAACATATGTATGTATGGAATTGCATTCAAATATTGAATGATTTCGCTGTAGAATGAACACCAGAATGACATTTGAATGACAGATGGAGTGCATTCGTTGACTGGAACACGTGCTTCTCCATTTTAATTTTAATACTTATTTGTTGATTGGAAAAATCATTCAAAGTATCGAAAGAGTCGAGTCAGTTCCGAAAACATTTCCCGTTAAGTAAACATTCGAAAACATTCACTTCGCATGCATTCATTTATCCACTCACATGTATTCCCATTTCATTCTGTTTGTGTGCTCCTGCCCTGCCCTGATCTGATGACCATTGCTGTGTCCCTGGGAATACCTAGTCCTGTTTTGTCCAGTCCCATCATCTAATATCCAACATCCAACACCTTTCTGGCCCCCTCTCTCCTGTCCCTTTTCGGATTCACTTTGGGTCCGATCGGAGCTAATTTGATAAATTGCGGGGCCTTTTGCATGCATTCTTTGTGTGTATCCTCTCTCTCTCTCTCCCTCTGTATCTGTGTGTGAGTGTGCTTGCCACGCCCCCTCTGGGGGTATAATCTAAATATAGAAAACTATACATCCTGGATGGGAAAGGATCGGATCGTTTGGGGAATGGGAATGGGACTGGGACTGGGACTGGGCAGAATGGAAACGTAATTAAATTGTTTCGTTTTTATTGTAAGCCGACGCGTCGGTTAGGTTAGAATGAGACAAGGGTATGAGGAACTGATGGTGGGATGTGTGAATGAGGAGTGGGGAGTGGAGAGTGGAGAGTGGGGGAGGGACTGGGGGGGACCATTGGCGTTGTAATTGAAATATATGATTATGAATATTTATGCATTTTCGCGCTGCTCCGTCGCTTGTGTGTGTTTGTGCTCCTGCCTGCTGGTCTGGCTCCATTTAAATAATTTTCCAACACTTAATTATAGGGTTTTTAGTGTCAAGAACAAAGTGTTTTCCGTTTTGTGTGTGTTGTTTCTCTATTCATTTTTGTGGGTTTTGTGGAAATGGAATTTCCATTTCCAGAGCCCGTGTTCAAGGTCCCATCTGTGGTGGGGTTCGGGGGTTAGTTTTTGTTAGGTTTCTTTATTTTTTGGTAGAACCCTAATTAGTTTTAATAAGCCAACACCCCCTCGGGTTTCTGTTCTCTGTCCTATTGTGTGGTAGTTATATTAATGACTTGATTCTGACTTGAAAATTCATTTACATTTTCCCTGTTTTCGTTCCTGTTTTCGGCTTTAGGCTTTCCTGGCGACGGCGATGATGATAGCAGCGCCGCCAAACGTCGTCGCTCCCGCACAAATTTCAATTCCTGGCAGCTGGAGGAACTGGAGCGGGCCTTCTCCGCCAGCCACTATCCGGATATCTTCATGCGCGAGGCACTGGCCATGCGGCTGGACCTCAAGGAGTCGCGAGTTGCGGTGAGTCTCGTTCCACAGGATCGAACATCCGCACCGTACCCGAGCACCTTTGCTGAGATTATACGCTTTGTTCCAGATAGGTATGGTTCCAGAATCGACGGGCCAAGGTGCGTAAGCGCGAGCACACCAAAAAGGGTCCCGGCCGGCCCGCCCACAATGCCCAGCCGCAGACATGCAGCGGCGAGCCGATTCCGCCCAACGAGCTCAAGGCCAAGGAGCGGTAAGTGTTCCCAGAGCGGTGTACATACATTGTACATCACCCACCGCCCCCCAAAAGAGTTCCCCCAGTTATAGCATTTCCCCCCTCCATTTGCCCCGCTCTTTCCAGTGCTAGGCGCCGCAAGAAACTGGCCAAGGCCATCGATAGGCAGGCGAGGAAGCTGCAGGCCAAGGGCATCACCGTCGACCTGGAAGCCCTCAAGGCCGAATACATATCACAGCACAAGGCGAACGGCACCTTCTCGGACTCGGATCTCGAGGACGATGGCATCCAGATCGATGTCGTCGGCGGGACCGACAGCGACGACGAGCTGGACAGCGATGCCGTCAGCCCGGCGCGCCACGGACCGCAGCACGGTGGCCAGAGCCACTGCGGCTTGGACGGCGACGGGGACAGCTCGCGGGCGGGCAGCTTCATTGGCGGCGGCGGCAGTTTGGGCAGCCCCGGCTCCGTGGCCCCCTCCACGCTACTCTCGAACGGCGGCGGAGTCTTTGGTAAGATGGAGCCCATGGATGGCGGCGAGTCAGAGGATCGGGACAGGGAGCAGGAGTCGCGCGCGTCGCCCAAATCGCTACTCTTTCCCGCCAAGGCCTTCCATCAACTCAACCTGCAGAACTCCCAGCACCACGGTGGCCACGGACACGGCCATGGGCATGGGCACAACCACAGTGCGGCGGCCACCGCCGCCTCGGCCACGGCGGCAGCGGTGGCAGCGGCGGCCAATCTCGTCCACCAGACCTCGCCCATCAGCATCCGGCGCAGCAATCCCTTCAGCATCGAGTCGCTGCTCTTCAACAACACGTGAGGCAACCAAGCAGCGGAACAGGAGGTGGAGTTCGACCGAACCGCATTTGCTTCTCCATTGATTTATGCGTTCCTAGAGGTTTTTGCTCAGTTTTTCATCTCTGTCTATATCTGTCTATAGGTTTTATAAGTACACTCTCCTCTCACTCTCTCAAATCATATGGGTTCCACCAGCACGACATACAGATTCGCACGTTCACACGTGAATGGCAACAAAAATAGTATCACAATAAAACTTTCCTATCAAAAATCGTATTTTAAAAATGTACAACAAATTTTCAATCATTTTCACCAACATCACTCGCAGCTAATTTCTCCGTTTTTGTCTATTCACTAATGGGAAATTTGAACAGCGAGTCGAATGTCCTTCGTGTCCTGGTGGAGCCCTGCTAAAAGTTATCCTTCTTTTGACTACTCTTCGGTTCAGAGCTTGAATATTCTTAAGTGATTTTATTTATTCGACTATATACATACATATGTATATACATACTTTTACACATTTTTTTTTCGTATTGTAATTTAAAACCCCCTGTTCCAAGAGTTCCAAGAGAGACTAAATTAGTGTTGTAAATGAATTTATTATTTTTACTTTAAATGAAAACGTATACTATTCTTTTTTTTTTGTTTGAAGCAATGCTTACAATATGAGTAATATTTTTATGTAATAAAAAAACGATATCAACTAAGGACAAATTTTTTTCCCAGTGTAGGTATGAATAAGTGCGTGTGCGTATGCAAGTGTGTGTGTGTGTAAAAATGTAATTTAATTTAGCTCAAAAAACAGAAAGAAGGAAAGAGAATAAAACAAAATAAACGACAAATACATAGATACCCCCCAAAATCTAATTAAGAGGATGTTTTTTTTTTTGAATAAAGATTTAAAGAGGATCCTAAAGAAGAGGAAAAGTGCATACAATATATATATATATATATATATACATATATACTATGAGCAAAATATGAGAATATGAGAAACACACACAAAACTACGAATAGAATTGAAAATGAAACGGAAAATGCAAACAATTTTACTGTATCGAAAAAATTATTGTCAAACAACAAATAAAAGAACGAAAAATCTGTAAAGAAAAACCCACATAAACGAAACATTATGCTTATTATTTTTTGGTTTATTTCGTGTCGAGCTTATCCACAAAATAAAACGATACTAACACAAATAAAACTGTGCGCAAGTCTCCCCCAAAACCCCCCACCACAGTCCCCACAATCCAGCAAAACCAGAAACCAGAAACGAAATCTAAAAACCCGAATTGGGGAAGCAAATTCAATAAACAGCAATTTAAATGGCATCAAAAATACATATATAAATGAGCAAACTCTCAAAGCGTTTTCCTTTGCGGAATGGTGTGGAAATAGGCATGGAAATGGCATGGAAAATGGCATGGAAAATGGAGAAACTCAGCCAGAAGCACAGGAAGGAAGAGTTCACTCTAATAATGCATTCCCGCATTAAGCGAAATGTTCATTTAATATCCATCTTTATATGAGGCATTAAACACACCCAAAAGCTACCATTTGACCATCAAAATCAAACAATTTCCAGGCAGTAAAGTATCCAAATAAAAAACATGAATACGGCGATTTTTTTTTAATTTAAATCATAGAAAACAAACATATTATCGGATTCGGAAGAGAAATGCTAAAAGTTATCCATAGACCGACGAATTGGCATTGGAACATTGAGAAAAATATTATTCGATATTGTATTCCCCATAGAGGTCGCTAGAGCTAAGGGTGGGTGAATTTCAAAGATTTAGCTTTATGTAGGTGAACATTTCAAAAGGCATGGAATGTGGATGGGTTGGAACTTTAATCCAAGAATCCAGAGAAATATTGGCCACAAATACTAGGAATTGCCTCTCAAAGAAAATCCTTATGGCAAGCAGTTTTACAAGCATCAGTAAATTTGATTCCGATCGATGTCTGTAAAAGTATTTATCCTTCGGGCGGCAGAAAACTGCATCTCAGCAACAATGTTGGGCCGGTAATCATGGACAAGTTCAGTCAAATCAAAATTGTACTATTTTAACGAGCTTGAAGCTGAAAAGCAACGTGAAACGTGTCATCCAAACACATTCCCGACCCAAATCGGCCAGACTGTGGTCAAGTTATCACCGCGTTATGAGAAAGAAAGCAATGAGCAGAAGAGCATCCCCATGGGGGGGCATCCTCTGGAGCAGGAGCAGGAGCAGGAGCAGGAGTGCCAGGAGTTGGACAGGAAACCAGTCGCAAGCCGAAGGCCAGCCAAGTGTCAATTGAATTTGCATTCATTTCGAGGTCCAGCCTCAGTTTCTGCTTCAGGTCTGGTCCGGTTCGGTTCGGTCCGTTTGAGTTTTTTCTTTGGGGGGAACGGTAACACCGATTAACCGTTTCGGACTCTCCGCAGCTCCTGCCTTTGGCTCCACACAGCGGGTGTGGGGAGGGGGGCCATGGAGATGGAGATGGGAGATGGAGAGAAAGAGTGGCATAGCGGTCGCTTTCATGGGAATTTCGTGGTGTAGTTCATTTCATGGCAATTTTATTGCTTATTAATTTTTCAGTGTTCGCGCTTTGCTGTTAACTTCCCCAACCCCCTCCCCCATCCTATCTACTGCTATTGTTGTTGTCTGTGGCATGCTGTTAATGACTCCACCTTATGGTGGTTACACACCACACCATACCGTTCAGAACTCAGTATTCTCTTTATTCTGCGTCTCGTCTGGACGGGTCTGTTGATATGATTATTACGTTTATGGATTTTAATAATTGTGCATGATTTGAAAGATTTTCCACATCCATAGACATAGCCATAGTCGACTTGGACTCGGACTCGTGCCCCCGTGGAGCGTTTCCATTTCTTTTTCTTTGCCTCGTTTTTTGTGGCTCAATTACTTTTCGATGCAAATCAAATTGGACGACGCTCTTAACCATTCTTCACACTTTTTTTCATTAGGTTTATTTGGGCACATCGTCTTCGGGTCTATCTACATATCTATCCAAATGGCAGACATTCAAATCTAAGCTTCCCAGCTCCTTAAACTTCACCAAGAAACCAGAGATAATGCTGCCTCCTCCTCCTCCTCCCCCTCTTCTCTCACTTTGGTTGCGCTTTTGTTGTAAATGAGTTTTTTATTGAACTGAAAAAAAATATATGTTTGTTAAGCTTATTGTCCATTGTGTGATTGTTTATTGGGGGGGAGGGGAGGGGAGGCATTTCGTTTTTGAGGCTTTGGCAACCGGTAAATGCCCTTCGTGGCATAGAATTTTTCCAAGACGACGAAGGAAATTCAAGGAGTTTAAAGGAGCTGGAAATTGGTACAAATTGTTCATTCTATTCTTTAGAGCGTAGTATTGTAAATATATACATATATAAAATCCGATATGAAATAGGTTTCTGAAGACACTTTCTTGAATTTAAACCTTATTGGAAAAATATCCTCTATCTCTACTTCTACCTACATATATGTATGTTTTTTGCTTTCCCTAGAACCGAAATACCCAAAACCAAATCCAAAGAAATGTCGATGCCACTGCCAATGCCAATGCTGCTGCTGCTGATGATGATGATGATGATCACCCTACTTTATAGCGCTTAATCGAAATCAATAAAGTTATTAAAGCGACGCTTTTAAGTTTTCTGTAACAGATTCTTAAGCCAACAACAAGAGGGGCCCCACAATGGCCCCAACAATGGGGATTAACGCTCCATCATAAAGCAGCCCAAGCAGGCAGGCAGGCAGGCAGGCAGTCAAAGGCACACACAAGCCAGCTTCAGCTCCAGCTACAGCTCGATGGTCCGCGACTCAATCCCAGAGATGATTGTCATAATTATGGGCATTTTGGTGTTTGCCGCCGCTCTCTCAAGAGATGGGGATCCGAGAGTTGCCTCTGCCTCTGCCTCAGCCTCTGCCTCTGCCTCTGTCTGTGCCTCTGCAGTTGCTTCCATTTCAATTTCGCAGCGGGAGTCGATGGTTCGAGCGGTGAGCGCTAATCAAAGTGTTTATCGTGGACCGATCGTTTGTATTATGAATTTTGATGCCTTAATTTATTCACACTCTGCTATAAATGCTCTCTCGGGGAACGTGCAACATGACTGGGCTGAGGCAGTGGCTGTAGCTGTAGCTGTGGCTATGGCTCTGCTGAGGCGACTCTTGACGGCTTGACGGTGTTAATCTTTGCGCCTTGCCCCTTTAAGAGATTCGTTTTCTATTTACCTTTCGAACGCTTTTCAATTTTCACAGCAGGCATTCCATAGCTCAGGGGTCAGCCACAGCCACAACCATAGCCATCGGATTGGGACTTGGACTTGGACTGGGACTCACATCCATCCCATCCACAAACAATGTTTGTAATTTATTTCATTGTGCGATGATTAGCAGCATTTCTTGGGTTTCTTCGGAGATTCTGATTCCTATTCCGAGCAGCCGTTTGCTCCACTTTCTTTGTTTTGATATTGTGTTAAAGTCTTCTCATCCATCGACATCCCCAACCCCAATCCCAATCCGACCTTATTAGTTCATAGTTATGGTTATTGGCATAGTTTATGGCTTTGACTTGGAGTTGGACTTGGAATTTGGGAACCTTCATCATTTGATGTTCGAGGCGATGATGATCCGGTTGATTGTCTGCTTCAGGTAGCAGGTAGAGTTGGAGGCAGGGGCAGAGGTAGAGGTAGTCCGTCTAGTCGTACAACAAATTGAAAAACCCCTGCTCCGCCGTGCGTCCAAAAGGGAAAATCTGAGCATATTGTTATAATTGAGTTTCATTTTTTCAAAAACACACACTGCCACGCCCTAGAGAGTAGCAGGGGGAAAGTCTGGGGAAAGTCGAAGTCGAAGAGGGTTGGCACAGCACGGCGCTGACACCAAATATCATAATAATGAACTCAAGTGCGATATGGATGGAGAGAGAGAGAGAGATCCTGGACCAGGAAAAGGCAGAGCAGAGCAGAGCAACAGCCACAGCCACAGCCACATCCACATCTATGTATGTACATCTCTGGGTGTGAGTGACTTTTAATTTACTTCAAATCCGTACTCAACTACATGACTCCTGGGGGAGTTGTACTCTGCGGCAAGTGGCACGTCCACGGGGCTCACGCTCACCTCGACACTGGGCGATTCGACTTGATCTGGGCAAGCCCCCGTCAGTGTCCTTCGGCGTACTGGTTACTGGGTTATGACTCCTGGAGCGGCAAGCAACCACCGACAGGTCCTGGCCCAACACTGGCCAACAAAATATGGGTTCACGTAAGAGATTGATTCGCTGTACAAATTTCCTCATTAGAAAGCAGACAAATTTCAGCCAGGAAAAGCGTATTACAAACTGTTCTATTTTTCTTCGAATATCTATTCCTATGATTATTTCTGGATTATGTTATGGCCAGAATTATAATGCTCACTTGGAAATCGATTGATAAAGCTTGCTTGAATGTAAAGAGTTTTGGGAGAGTTTTTCCAAAACATTTGAATGTACATTAATCGTCGAATCTGTACCCTAGATGTCTATTCCTTCTTTGTAATATTTACAATTTTTATTTAAATATGCTTCTGCTTTATCCGGTTTTATTTGAAACAGATGGGACTACCTAATGTTTGATTTCCATGATTTTGTATGATTTATGATTTTCCACCTGCTTGCTATCGCCTTTGCCTGTTCTTGTTGGCCAGTGTAATGATGAACAGGAAAAGCGAAAAGTTTTCATATTTTCCTACCCTCACAGCACCATCCCTCCACCAGCCCTCTCTCCCTCATGGCCTGTCTCTCTCTCTCTCTCTCTCTCTCGCTGTCCTCTCTGTCGCTGGCGCACATCATTAATTTGTTATACGGAGATTATCTATTTTTATTGTTATTAATGGCAAACAATTTATTAAGCCACCAGGACGAGCAGCAGCAGCAGCACCAGCAGCACCAGCAGGGCACCCACACATGCACTGGGTCCTGCCAGGACGAACTATCCTGTGGTCGAAGGGAGGCATGTAAATCAACCAAAAATTTCACTAAACTACGTGCGGGTGGTGTTGCCTCAGATGGATTGCTCATTACGAGTCCTCCTTATGTATGTCCTGCGGAAGGAGATGAATGCTACTATTGCCACTACCCTGCTGCTGCTGCTGCTGCTGCTGCTGTAATGGGGGAGGAAGAAGGTGTTGACGTCCTGCACTTTGCATTGCTGCTTCCAGGCTTCCTTCGTCCTGCTTCCCATTTTGACTGGGATCCTGGGGTCCTTCGTCCTATTACCGCACTTGCTTCATTAGTATGCCGTGCGGCCACAAAACTGTTTATTAGGGTCATTAGCGGCGCCTCAACACTCGCTGCGAGCCACCTTCGGCAGATCCCTACAGCAGCGCCCATTCTGGAAGGAATATATTATTATTATTATTATTTCGTTGGGAGAAAGTCTACCCCCTCCTGCTCCACTGGGCGAGAGCTCTCGTTGTGATTTTCGATTCGAATTAAAATCGAAAATAAACAGCGCATAAATTTAATATTAAATAAGCATAACATAATAAATTCGATTCCAATAAATCCAATTAGTCATGGGCAAATTGTTATTGAAGGAAGCAGCGCCTTGTCAAGAGACGTCCAATCGAGAGACCAGACCCAGACCCAGACGCAGACCCCCCCCCCCAACCCCTATTTTCCCTTTTCCCCATATTTCATGCTCTGCTTTGTTGGCATTTTCGTTGATAAGCCTCTGAGGCGAGTGGCGGCGGCGGCGGCGGCGGCCGTCCCTGCCTGATAGCAAACCCAAACAAGGCGGGGGCAAGAGGCAAGAGCCAGGCTACGAGGCAGAACAAGCCCCGCTTCTTGTTCGATGCTCCTTGGGGGACTGGGACTGGGACTGGCACTGGCACTGGCGCTGGCTGTCCCCCAACTTTGAACTCGCCCAGAAATTGAAATGCATTGCAATCATATACGAAATCGAATCGAAACGAAATGAAATGAAATGTCTGTGAGGATCGGTCGTCTCATCCTCCAATCCGAATGCCATATGCCATCACCCCCATTCCATTCCCCTTCTCAGATTTCCGTTATGTCAAAGGGCCGCGTAGACAAATGAGATAATTGGGGATACATCGATTTATGGGGGCTGGCCCTGTCCCTGTCCCTGTCTCTGGCCCTCATCATCTTCTGCTCCGTGTGTGTGTGTGTGTGTATGTGATTTATTTAATAAGCAGAAGGGGGGGAATATGTAGCAGTCAGCACTCCCTCCTCCATCAGGAGGCTCTCCTGATAAAGCACCAGCATCGAATGTACACATACGAAATTTCCATCTCCGCTGCATGCCGACTGGCCACATCCACATCTACATCTACGTCCACGTCCAGTGCGCCTCTCCAGCGCATTCATGACTGTAAAAATTTATTGGCCATCAGTCACAATTGCCAATGCCTGGGAATGGGCCAAACGAATGGTGGCAATATGTTGCACACGCGCTCCGATAAGCTGCCCCTTTTGCATCCTGCCCATCCCCATGCCCATGCCCCTCAGAGGAACGCTCTCCAGCTCTTTCTCTCTCTCTCTCGGGAGGACAGGACTTTGATGGCAGCGTTTGTTGCATCCCACTCCAATCAGACCACTGAATGGGGGCGTATGAGCAATGCTAGAAATCAGTGTGACCAGATGAGCGATGGTCAGGGCTCCGACAAAGCGGAAACGGAAACTAGGGAAATGCGGAAATGGAATCCTTTGAATCCTTGCTAAGCATAAATGTGTAATTGTGATTTGGACCCTTGAGAGAGCTCTGCAGTTGAGCAGATTTTCAAAGAGGGATAGCAAAGGCACTCTACAAAGCAGAACGGAAGGCTTCTCCTTCTCCGGGGGGCTGCCTCTACAACCTAAGCCTGACCCTTTCTCAGGATTTTACTCACATCATCTTAGAAACTGACGCCAAATGCTTCCTACTGTCCCACATAGAGCATCCCAAAAGCGACTCCACAAGAACACTATCATATCTGTTCGTTTTTTCTTCTGGCACAAACGCCAAATGAAACATCATTTTTTCCTTCGAGCACATTTTTTCGGTTTTGCGGACCCGTGGGTGTGTGTCCGTCCGGATATCCATTCGTGTGTGCAGTGAAAATAATGGCGCTCAATGATATTAATACGTTCGCTCGTTATCAAATTGCGTTTGCATGCAAAATGGACACACATATGCATGCCCCCGTGGATTCCTCTTTCACTCTTTCAGTTACGCCTCCTGCCTGCCGGCCTGTGTGCCTGCCTCCGCCTCCATGTTGCTTCTCCTTTTGGTGTTATTATATCATTTCTCCTCTTGCCGGACACGAAACGAGCGCCATATTTAAGAGCCGTACGTGATTTGTGGCAGCTTTGAGGTCAGGTCCTGTATTTCAGGTCCTTCAAACCCTTGTCGCATAAACAGCCTAAACAATAAACAGCAAACGTTGAGAGGCAGGCGGCAGTGCTCAAACGTGAGCGGAAATTCCGAACAGCCTCGACAACGACGACGACGAGTACAACGACTACAACGAAACGGAGGTGACAACATCCCAATGCAAATAAAAGAGCGGGCGGCGAACAGACGGAGGGAAAACTTTATTTAATTTAAGAGCTAAAAATATATATATAAAATAAATTTTACACATTTGACTTTTACACCAACAATTTGCCGTTTGAGTGTCGTAAACCTTTGTTCGCTTTCGCCCACACACACACAAACACACACACACACACATACAGAAAAGAACAGAACAGAATATAGGAAAATGGTGACCCCGAACCCTGACACGGAGACCCCGACATGGAGCACCCGGAACCCCTCGGTTCGCACCCTCGTAACGAATGCGAATACGAATCCGTAGCTGTAAATGTATCTGTAAACCGTAGCCAAAAACCGTACGCAAAGTTACGATAATCGTTTATTGAAATGCAAATTTTTAGCTGATTTTGCTGCTTTTAGAAGTCAATTTGAGTTTTTCTTTTTCGGTTTGTTGTTTGTTGGTTTCCCCACATCCCCACACCCCCATCCCCACCGTTTATTGTTGTTAGTCGGTTACATTTTTAGGGGCAGGAGAGGCGAGAATGAACCTCTGAAACCCCCAATAAAAGAACATCCATTTACAATATAGAAATTTGCATATTAAGAAGTCCTCCGGGGGACACCCCTCCTCGATCCCCAAGCCATCCGGAAAAGGGTTCGAGGTATGATTGGTTTTTTGGCACCTGGTTTATAATTGGATAGTTGACTTAAGCCTCTTCTATTATTTCGATTAGTGTCTCTGCTACTCCACCCCTAATACTACTCCCCTCTCTCAAATCGATCGATCAGAAATCAAAACGCAAAATCTCATTAATTTGACAAGCGAAAAGGGGACCAGAGACCAGGGACCAGGGACGATGGGTGCTCAAATATCGCTCTGCTGGGAAACATAAATATTTCCACAAAAGCCGCAGACAGATACACAGATACACAGGAGATACAAAATTGGAGATGCCACCAAGAGATCCCAAAGATACCGTTGCCACTGATGCAACTGTCAACTGTCGTACGTAGTGTGCAGCCCAGGGATTTGGATTTTGGGTTTCGGGAATCAGATTTTGGAATCAGGTTTTTGGTCATGGGGTGCCACAGAAGCAGAAGCAGAGGCAGAAGCAGGGGTGTTCCAACTATTTACAGAACTGCAAGATACAGATACTGCTGATAAGATAAATAATTGGAATATGAAGCTGCCGTAGCGGAATCACAGCTCTCCCTCTACCTCTACCTCTACCCCTCTCGTGGCACAAGAGGTGCAGTGGGGTGATGTTGCCGTTCTATTTGTGTGTGTGTTTAATCACAGCAAATAATTAAATGTCCATTTCACAGGCAACGTCAATGTCAATGCACACACACAACACCACACCCCGCAACCCTGAGGGTGCCACAGCCACCTCAACGTCCCTGTGTCGCACGCCGCACTACCCCTTCGGAGAGTGTCGAATCTCGAAACCGAATCTGAAACCAACTACCGCCTCCCGCCTCCCACCCATCGGCCACGACCCATCGACCTCGATGACGATGCGACACGTGTGCGACAAGCGGCATTTGTATTAAGACTTAATTTAAGTGCTTATCACCCAAAACAAATCAATGCCCCCGACCCCCAAAAACCAAACCCCGAAAACTCTGTGAGCCGCCTCACCTCTGCCTCCACCTCCACCTCCATCTCACCTCCAGCTGCATTGTCATGTGACATTTCATATGAGTAACGCGCAGCTAATGAAGTTATTAGAGGGCCGCCCCCTGCCCCCTCCCACAAACACACATAAAGCCCCATAATGCCACGTACATATACTCGTATTCCTGACCTGACATCGGACGATAGCGTTTAATTTTGGGATACCATGCGACGGGGGTGGACATGTGAGATCCGCTACGGGAGTGGCATATGCAAATGGGGAGAAGCTTGGACCGGAATTTTCAGAGAATTTGGGATGGTATTTATTGATGGGAAACGGATTATTATATTGGAACGGTTATTCCAATGGTATTCGATGGGTATTGCTTTTAAGCGGATCCGACAATCCAACGGGATAAGGATATTCCCGAAGACAATCGATTGAAAATCGACCAAAAGTCATCCATAATCCAATGATATCTGACAGTTATCCAGCTAGTCCATATACATATATATTTCCCACTTATGTATATTCGACTTCTGTTTCGTAGCGCACCCGATCTGTATACGTGGCCAAACCGAGAGACCCCAACACTGTGACTAATAACAGACCCAAAAATAGACCCAAAAAAAAAAAAGTCTCCACTGCGCCGTGACAAATGGGACTTCAATAAATGTTTATGATTTGACAAATCAATCGGGCATCGGGCTACTAATGTCACAATTTTTTGTTCCCCACATTCTCTCCAGACCAGACCAGACCAGACCGGACCCTCCCGACCGGCCCCTCCCCACCTGTCTGTCAGTCAGTCAGTTGGAGGGGGCCCATTCCATTGGCACTTATTAATTTCGTTATTTGCTTGCTGTCCATTTTATTTATTCATCAATTTTATCAGCACAAATTAAAAACAAATTAGTCGACAGTAGGTAAATAATAATAAAGTGTAATAAAAATCACAGCCGCTACAGAGGCATGGACATGGGGACAGAAGGTTGGTTAGTGGGGGATGGGGAATGGGGGATGGAGAGCTGGGCCAGGGAGACGACTGTCTGTCGATATGCGGGGCGATAAGCAGACGACCAGGCCAGACCAGACCAGACCAGACCAGACCAAGCCACAACTTGATTTGCTGCATGATTAAAACTTAATATTCATTTAGTTTATTTTGTTTTCGTTTCGCCCAACGAAAGAATCGATCGATTTTGAGTGGTTTTTTTTCGTTTTTTTTATTCGTTTTGTGTTTACTGTAATGTGTTTTTTATTGTTTTTAATGTGCTTTTAATAATAATTGATTCGCGATTACAACAATTTGATAAACCAAGTCAATGATGCGTTAAGCTCAACGCTCAACGGAATGCAAATAATGTCCGTCCCCATAAAATATTTACTCGTAGATCTAACTGATTTGTGGCAGCAACACAAAGGCTCTGTGACCTCTGTGTGGCATTGAGAGCATGAAACTACATAAAATATACATATGTACCTACAGAGTGTAGACTTGCAGATCAGGTCGGTTTAGGAAGATCATTTGGTTGGACAAAACTTCAAAACTTGTATTCACTGAAGGCATATAAAAACAGCGATTTACTCTATAGATAGTTATGAATGTATGGCTATACTTGGGTATACAGATAGAGACTAATAAGAAGCATATAAAAAGAAAAATTTAGTTTTTGAATCACAATCTATTTCCATCACAATCTCTGCTCTTCTCCCTTACTCTAATCTCCAGAAATCTTTCAGAATCAGAAAAAAAGAATGATGAATCTATGGTAAAGACCTTATAATGGCGACAAATTGGTAGCGATAGCTATCTATTCCGAGTTATAATGGTATTTTGCACTCCAAATAATAGAAAGTAATTAAAATTGCATTATTAACGTGAACTTATTTTTAGTAAAGACCTTGAAATGATTTCCAATAGCTTTATAATTATAGAATCATTTGTTTTTGTTTTTTGTTTTGTTAAAAATCGACAGCTATATTTGGTAGGGGAAATATTTACATATGTACCTTCGATCATAAAGGGCCATTAGATATATGTATGTACATACATATGTATGCACACACTCATGCACATGCCATGGACACATTTCTATAGGCACTCCTATATTCGTTCTGTTCTATAACGTTATTTTAATTTCGAAAATCATGATTCAAATGGAAATACGCTGGAAATAATGCTGGCAATACTCGTAATGATGGGCCCCGCCGTATATAATAATCAAATTGTGGCAAAATGTCACAACAAATCTACTTTCGTGCAACTATTATCCAGATGGTGGGGTTGCGGGAGGGGAAAGGGTGGGCTGCTGGTGGGTATGGGGGGAGGGGAGGGCCATTACCACGCAGTCAGCGATTCAGAGGAGCGGAAAAAGTTGTTCTGTAGAATAGAAATGGAAAACTTAATAGAAAATCAAGCGCAAGAAAATGGCGTCCGATAAGCAGATGAGATGGCACAAGCCAGAAGAAAATCCAAAAGGAAATCGGGGAAAAGCAAAGGCGAAAGATAAATGGGAGTGGGAGATGGGAGATGGGAAAGAAAACGCCCCGCAGCAAATTAAATGAAAATTTGTTTGTGTGTAGAAAAATCAAGTGAAAATTAATTGAATTGAGTTGAGTGCGGCGTCGCCGAAATGGTTCTGTGGGTGGTGCTGTGCGGTGCGGTGCGGTGTGGTGGTTAGGGTGTAGGTTAGAGCTGATTGTGGGGGGTGGTTGTTGGGGCGTAGGTCTCGCCCGTTTATAGATCTTTTGCGTGCCGATAGCCACCGGAATGGAGCGAGGGAGAGTGGAAAAAGTTGCAAATGGAATTTTTCGTTTCTTTTGCCAATCACAAGGCGACTCCAAAACGTTGATGATGGTGGGGCGTGTGGGGCAGCGACAGCCCCAAGAACGGCTCTTTCTCTCTCTCTTTCGCTTGCACTCTCTCTCGCTCTGTCTTTCTCCTTCGCTCTCTCAGTCCCACTTGCTGCCATAATTCATTTGAAAAGACGGCTGCGCAATGGGCTCCACTTTGCGGTGGGTGGGGATTGGGTTAGCGGGAGAGGTGGTGGGCCACTTTGGGTGGGTAGTGGGTGGGTACCCTCCAACCATTGCATATTTAAGACATTATTACATTATAATCGCATAAAACAATCAATAAAATGTCAGTTTTTCCCCTCGGCCTGGTCCCAGCGTCTTGGCAGCGACAGTGGCAGCGGCAGAGCTTCTCCCATTGCTTCTTCGTCTCCTTCTGCCAGTCTTCTGTCTTCCTCTTTTACTTTGTCTGCAGTCGGGCCTTAAATTGGCCATAATCATATTCGCAGACATCAGAGAGCAGCAGCAGAAGTTCGCAGCAGCAGCAGCCGTCCGCAGCAGGCAGCAGCAGCCGTTCCGTTCCGTAGTTGAAATTTCCCCCTATTTTTCGTTGAGGCCACGCCTGGTGCTACCGCTGCTACCACCAGCCGTCTCGCTTGCACGCATTGCCTTATTCATTTCCACTTGGCCACTGTTTGTCCTCTCACTCTTACTCTCTTGCGCTCTTACTCACACACACACAGCCGAACACACACACAAATTCACTTTAAATCAATTTTTTTAGCGTTTTTCATTTCATTTTCACAGCCTCGGTCGACTGTTGCGCTTCTCTCGTTCTCTCCTTCTGTTTCGCTCACTCACTCTCTCTGGCTCTCTGCCTGGCCTGAGTGCCTGCTCTCTTGGTAGTCGCTCATTCGCTCGCTCTCTCCCTGTCGCACGTACGCACTCAGTGAAGCAGAAAAATACCATTATTGCATTGGCTCTGGACAACGACTCTCTGCTGGACGAAGGTGGAGTGCGGGTGGAGTGGAGTGGAGGTAGGGGTGCCATTGCCAGTGCCAGTGCCAGGGATGCCATTGGGGGTGGTGCAGTGCAGTGCAGTGCGAGTGCGGGTGCGAGTACGGGTGCGGGTGCCGTGTGGCAAGCAGTGGACGGCGGCGCCTTGGCATGTTTGTTAAGTGAAACCATTTTTCTTTTTATTGCCCGCCTGTAACGCCGACCGCGACGCTGACAGTGCTGCTCGTTCGCGGTCGCTGCTTTGTTGTTGGTTCCTCTTGGCTCTGTTTTGCTCTCATTTTTTGCTGTTTCTTCTTTGCATTGTCTTCCCATTGCTCTATGCTCTATGGTTCTTCTACTGATCCTGCAATTCCACTGCTTTATGTTGCGCCTGATCCTTAGTTTTACACAGCTTGTCTTCTTCGTCTGATTCTTCTGTCTCCTCTTCTTGCTGATTCCGTTACTCTCTGCATCCGTTTACACTGCTTATGCACTGCTTTTTCTTCCGTATACTCTGTTGATCCTCCTGCTGCTACCTCTTATCCATTATCTCTTTCTATTATGCTTCGCCTGATGCTTGATCTCTTTTGGCAGCATAGCTGATGCTTTTCTCCCTCGTATTCTGCTTTTTCGAATATATTTCTCTTTATTCTCCTTGAACTGCTTTATCTGCTTATCTGAGCCTGCTTCCTCTTTCCTTCCCTCTTTCCTTAAGAACTGCTTACATTTCTGTTGCTGCATTCTCCTCTTGCACTGCTTACATCTACGAAGCTTTTTACAACGGATGAACTGCTTTGTTCCTACATTACTCCTTCGTGCACTCCCTATATCTTCTCTCTTTTGCACAGCTTATTTCCCTTTCGCCATCTTCTTCCTTTACATCTGCTCTCCTTCTGCCGCCTTCTTTCTCCTGGTTGCCACTTCTGTTTTTCCTCTGCTTCGTTTTGTTATTGCTCGCCTCGCTTTGTGGTGCACATAAATTTGAACATTAATGATTTTTGCTTGCAGTCGCGCAAGTGGCAGCAGCAGCAGCAGCAGCCCCAGTGGCAGTGGCTGCAGCACCATCAACAGCTGGCCTGAGCAAGTGTTGAAACAAATGTTATTGTTGTTGTTGTTTTTGTTGCTGTTGTTTCTTCTCCCTCTTCTGCTGCTGCTGTTGTTGCTGCTGTTGTTGCTGTTGCTGCTGCTGCTGCAGGTGTCGCGCTTGCCATCTCACTTTTTAGCACGGACAGAAACCCGAGCAGCAGCCAACCGAAAGCAGTGACACTTTTTTGTAGTACACTCTCCCCCTGGCCACCCTGCCACACCCTGCCCATGCGAGTGTTGCATGGACACAAACAAATACCACATACATATGCATTTATTAAACAAACACAAAGAAGGGCTCGGCCCGGCCCGTCCCGCCCGTAGTCGTAGTCGTAGCAGTAGCAGTTGCCGTAGCCGATGCGGCTGTGGCTGTCTCCCTATATAATATTTCTCATTTAAACGTCAACTCTGAAGCCTCGTTCATCTCTGTCCCACTCGCAAGCACTGCTACCCTTCTCGCTCTCTCTATTTGTGTGTGCTCCGTGGCTCTCTCTCTCTCTCTCTGTCTGTGTTAAGCTATCTCTGTCTTGTTCCCACCAAATCCGACTCCGGGCGCGACTCCACAACTCGGAGCGTAATTTTAATTCGAATCAATTTGTTTGTCGCCGCCGCGGCCGCTGCACAGTGGGTCGCCGCCAGAGTCCGAAGAGAGAGCTTCCATTTGGAGGCTACTACCGTCAGCCAGGATTTGCTGGATCCTTACGTAGCGGTCCGCTGCTCAAATCATTTTTTGTTCGTATTTTTTCCGAGTGTGTGCCGCGAGTGCCATGCGAGTGATACCGCGCAGGTGACACAACCGTTAATCGAATTGAATCGATCCGATCCCTGAGCATGGACCACCTGATCAAGCACCTCCAACTGGCAGCCGCTGCGCGGGCGCAGGCGCAGATCCACAGTTCGATGGCGCCACATTCGCCCCATCCGCCACATGCTAATGCGGCATCTGCCTTGCAGCTATATGCGGCAGCCGTCCATATGCGTGTGCCCGGTTGGCCACCGTTTTTGGGCCTGCCGCCCCCCTTGACGGGCACGGCTACCACTGCAACGGCCGAATCCGTGTCCCTCAGTTCCTCTTCCTCCTCCGTTTACATGCTACGCCAAATGGCGCTCATGCAACGGGCGAATGCAGCAGCCGCGGCAGCCGCCTTGCAACAGCAGCATAATCAGCAGCACCAGCAGCACCATGATCAGGAATTCCCCATCAAAATGGAGCAGCAGGAGGAGAGAACATCCCAGCAAAAGGATCAGGGAATATGCTCGATGCAGCGAATGCATATGACCAATGACGGTAAGTGGTTCTCATTATCCTTGGACATAGAATAGCAAGTTGAAGAGTGAAAACCTTACAGCACTTACAGCTCAGTCGATAAACATTTAATAAACTTCTTGTGATACTCGTCCTGGGGGACATTCTTTAAGACCCAACGCAACCTTCTTACATATTTTCATCTTTAGTTTTTGCTTTTTCGTCGACTTTCATTTGTTTTTCAGGGACAAGTGTTTTCACCCATTTTCAGGGAAATTGCGTTTCCGTGGCCGTGAAAGAAATGCTCAGATCTCATCTTCTCCGTAACTGGTTGGCGAATCTTTTCAAGGAAAAGATTACGAGGAAAAGTAGTCTGCTGTTCCAGCTTATTATTTTCCTTCGACACTGAGGTGTTGTTGGACCCCTTCGACAGGTCGGTCAAGTCCGGAAATCTAGGAAATACATTTCTGGCAATTATTTTATTATAAAAAAAAGATGCCTTACTGTAACGAAATCGGGCTAGGAATTCCAATAAAACTTAGACTAAGATATGTATGTGTATCTGCCATAGAAACGATCTATCTATAAATTGATTGAAACTATCGACTATCACAACAAGACTCTCCTTCTTCTAGTTCCTTTATTGGGGCGGGTATTTATTCTTCTATTGATTCAGTCACTTGAAAGGCGTAATATTTTCTTCATTACACACTAAATACCAGATACCTGAATTCCTCCATGGAGTCCCGTATTCATTAACTTTCTGTCCAAATATTTTGCGCACGCAATTTGCTGCAATGGGGGAGGGAAATGGACAAAAACAACATGTTTTCCCCGGCTGCTCCAGCCGCGCACTTTATTCAATTTACCAATAAAATTTCAATCGAATTGCTCTTTTTAATCAATTCACTGCTACACATACCCAAACACCCACACGCAGATACACACATGTACATGTACATACCGAGAAATATTCATGTGGCAACAAGCAAGCAGAACCCATGCATAATTCGTTTTGTTTTTATGTTTTTTGATCAATTTTTAATCAACGAAAACAGCAGCCAGCCACAGGCCTCATTTCTCGACCCCACTGTGTGTCGGTGTATCACTGTATCTGTGTCTGTTCCTGTGCCTATGTGTGTGTGCGTGCATGTGTCGTTGTATCTGTGGTTGTGGCTGCTGCTTGTTGATTATGCGCGTAATTAAATTTGGCCAGCAATTTCGTGCGTTTTGGCCAAATGTGAAATAGTTTAGAGAGCGCCCGACCACAATGTAGGGAAATGTTCATTTTCCGGCAGACCGCCGGAGGGAAAAGGACCGATCAGCAGGGACCACAATGAATGTAGGCTTTCGGAAGCGGAAAAAGAGGAAGGCAGAATAAAATGGTAAGGGGAATGGGACATATTATTATTATTTTCAAAGACCATAAAGGGGGATCATGTCGAAAAGATTTTTGTTTACAATCTATGAAGAGTAGTAGGAGAGCTCTGCAAAGAGATTTCGTAGAACAGGAACGTTCGGAATGGAACCCTGTACGTTTGCGAATCCAATGCTGAAAAAAATGTTTCTCCATAAACTCGACAAATGTCAAAGCCATTGAAAGACATTTCCCATTTGGTGTTTGTATATCGATTAAGGTTTGAAGAAGAGAGGACAACATTGATACCCGAGTTACACATACATACATATGTATGTACATACATCTCATAACGTCTGAAACAAAAATGAAGATATTTCATGACCTGTCACAGATCTCGTCAAGCATTCAACTGCGGAAGTACGGGGCAGCTGAAAAGGAAATATGAATTCGGAAAACGGCAAATAGGGAAAGGAAAATGAGCAGCACAGTGACAGGTGAAGCCATAGCCCGCCCTCACAAACTGTCCTTCTGCCTGCCACTGTCTGCCATGCCCACTGGCTCTGGTCACGCCCTGTTCGGGCAACGCCCCTACCCCTAGCACCACCTCTGAACCTGCTACCTCAACCATCCATGCATCCCACCCCCCCTCTCCACTGTGATGTTTGAGGCAATTGAACTACTTCTGAGGCGCGTCCAATTCCAAATGGGAAACTCTTCGAATTGGATGTCTGACTGCTTCGCATCTTGTGCCTCCTCGACGACGGGAAATTAGCTGCCATTAGTCATTTTTATTGTTTTCGGTCGCGGCCCCGAACCAAGACAACTCTAGAAAACCGAAAGACCAAAAGACCAGAAGACCAGAAGACCAAAAGACCATAAGAAGAACGGCAGCAGCAGCAACAACAAAGTAGAGGAAAAACCCGGGGAACACTCGTCGAAATTGGTCAGAGCCAAACAATTTGTAGCAGCAATTTTTCTTTTACCATTTTGTGGGCCCTTAAACAAAAAATAAAACAAAAAAAAAGGTCGAACAAGAAGTGAAATGTCTTAATTATTTTTGGTAGCTCGCCGCCGCAGGGCCCCCCTCTTGCTCTCTCTTTCTCTCTGTCTCTCTTCTAAACCAAGCCCAAAACATACAATTTTCGTTTACGACATTTTAATTAAGTTTTTCCCATTTTCCTCTCTCGCTCTCTTTCTATGGAGCTCCTTGTGGAAATTGGGCAAATTAATAAGAACGCCATTGGCACGCCCCGTCAGGTTTTCGGGTTTGAGTTCAGGGGTGGGGGCCCCTCCACTGATCATCATTCCATCGATGATGAATGAATAGAGCTGAAGCTGAAGCTGTAGCTGTACCTGACGTAGATGCTGGGACTGGGGCTGATCTGCTCCACTCCGATGGCCGCTCATTAGACAGCCGCTGACCGCGAGCGCTTCTGGTAATTGCCATAATTTCTACGAGTGGAGGAGCTCCTACATAGGCCATAGATTAATTGTGATTGTGTCGAGTGGAAAATGAAGATGGAAAGATGAAAAGAGGAGAAGATGATGCCTCGATGCTTGATGGAGTCCCTTGCAGCTAATTGGTAACATCGAATGTGGGATACGAAAATATATTTCATCGTTCAAAGAATGAAGTCTGTGGAAGACTGGAAGCCCCGAGAAGCCCCAAACCGAACAACAGCCAGGGCCAGGGCCCGGGCCGGCCCATCAACATCAACGACTAATGGGCTCTTCTCTTCTGAGGGGTCGGAGTTTCCACACAGATTTTCCTCAGCTAATTAATAAAACGCTCAGTGGGCAGCAGTGGCATTAATTGGTCCGATCGTCGGGGGCCACAAATGAGGTTTTGACGAGCGTTTTTGGCTCGTTTCTCGATGCTTGTTTCTTGTTTCTCTTGTTTCTCGGTCTCGGGAAATGATAATTATTTAAGTGGCTCTCATTTAGGCTCTTGCCAAAAAATGTTAAGAAGAACATACAACAGAAATGAAGACAGACCCTCCACCCCGCCCACATCCTTCTGGCATTTTGCATTTCCATTTGCATAATTTATGAGGGCGACAACCCTGGACCGGGGGCCCCATAAATCCCCCGTTGGATGGCAGCCGGCCAGCCAGCCAGCCAGCCAGAAAACCAGAAATTCGAAGGCAACAATATCTTTTTTTTCTAGGGTGGCATGGAATGCATTTTGGCAGCTCCCTTAATATCCCTCATACTCCAACCGCACCCCCATCCCCACCTCATCCATCCCATCCCATCCCATCCCTTAGCTGCTGCTGCCCCGCCCACCAGTTGGCTAATAAAAATCAAAAGGCGTTTTGTTCTCTAAACTTAAATTGAAAACACTTTAGGCCCGAGTCCCGAGTCCCTGGCCCGTGGTCCCTGGTCCTTTCCCTTCCGCGCGAAACAAAAGGATAAACACTTCAAGGGGCGGATTTGGCTTAGTCCTGTCCCCCCCCGCCCGACCCTTCTCTGTCCAGTTCCACTCGTTCCGCGGGCTTGCCAGCCTATACACGTTGTACCGTTGCTGTGTTGTTGAATTACCGTTTAGCACAAAGATGGCGGCGCTTGATAACCAAAAAAAAAAAAAAAACAAGAAACGTTTCCCAAATAAAAAGCAAGAGAACACAGCCACAAAATGATGGCAGAGGGATGGCTACAAGAGGGGGGCTACAGGTTATTCAAGTAGCGGGTGTTCGTTTCCCCTCTGTTCTTTTTTTTTTTTTTGGGTACTTGACTCGATTTTCCCCATGGTTTTTCTTTGTTTTTGTGTCTCGTTTTTTGGCCATTTACAGTTTTGAGGCGTAATTTTTCTTAAATACCATTACCAGTGCCACGCCCCAAGTGCCACTCGTGGTGTCCCCCGATCCACAAATCCTCCACAAATTGGACAACTCGTTTTAGATTAGCAAATTACACGGATAGACCCCAACAAAAATAATGATACAAAGGCATACTCCAACGTACAAATGGTTGGAATTTATTAGTGCCGAAGAGGGTTTGCGTTTGCCCACTTATTATTTCATAAGTGCTGAAATTTGGTTGCCCCCAAAAGTGGGGGGTGGGACTAGTCAATCAATCAGACGCTTAGGGGGATGTCCGGACAAGGACCCCCTGCTCCATCCTCTGTGCTCCAATCTGTGTCGACAAGTGTCAGGAAATCAAGGCAATTACATGACCCACTGCGGAGAGGGAGGCAAAAACCTCTCTGGAAGAGAGAGAGAGAGAAAAAGCCAGAAAAACGCTAAGCAGAGAAAAGCCGCAGGCACGTAGAATCGAGCGTTTTACCGCAAAAGCTTAACTAAGCCCAATTCCCATTTTCCAACCCAGAGTCACCCAACCCATAGACCCCTAGACCCCACCCACACAGCCACCGAGCCACACAGCCACACACGTTTCGATTTTTATGCTATCTCCATGGACCCAAAGCCTCCACTCCGCAACGACATGAGAATTATGTAAAACTTAAGTAAAAGATGAGCTCGTCAAGAATTATGACACCCCAGGGAACAAGCCCAAGGAAGGATGTGTGTGTGCAGTAGAACAACCACCCCCAAAACAGAATCAAATGCGCAAAAGAGCAAGAGATACGCAGAGATAGAGACAGAGAGAGAGAGCAGTACACATCCAAAGTTTGAACAAGTCGAAATTTGAATGTGCTTTTTCTATGAAATATATATCCATAAGGATATTCGCATATGGCAAGTATATAATCCATCCCATCCCCCAAAACCCACATCCATTCTATAGTAAAAGAACACCACTGGGGGGGTTAGGGTATGGCAGCAAAATTCAAAGGCCAAAAGCAAATCTGTTGACCAAACAACTAACATGAGAAGCATTTAAGTGGCAGCACAAACAAACACAAGCACAGTCAACACACACACATACATTTATATGTATATATGTACACATATAGCCCCCTGATCCCCATTGAGGCCACCCCCCTTGTGGCACTACCCCTAACGCTTGTCGTGGGTCTCGTAAATGCCTCATGTGCGTTTATATTGAAACAGATTGCTCTGCCATTCTATGCCTTCATTCCCCTTCATTCCGTTCCATTCCATTCTATTCCCGCATAGTGTGGCCATACGCACACACACGCAAAAGTGTACAGTGAAAACAATAGTTGAATGAAATCATTTGTACGGAAAGAAACATTCTTATTCGTGAAATAAGAACCAATATATCTCCAACTTCGAGAATCCATTGAATGCCAGTGTGACCATGCTCTGTAACTGAACTGGAGTCAGCATCCCAGGCGAATCAAAGTGCAAATGAAATACAATACCAACAAACAGACATCTTCTATACCCTCTACATACACATCTCTCTCCATCTTAATCCAACAAAATACTTACTATTTCTGTTCGCTCAAGTGAGCTTTTACTGTGCATGTCCATGTGTGTGGGTGTGTGCTTGTATGTGTGTGTGTGTCGCCTGCCTGTTTCGTTGTCCTTTGTGAAATTGTTGCGGTTTGCAATTTGCTGCAAATGGCACTCAGCCAGAGTCAGGGGCAGGACAAGAGCTACGCTTCCGATTCCGATTCCGACACAGACCACCGACTCCGCTCCGACTCCGACTCCCAGTCCCCTTGCCTTGCCTTGTCTGGGGCAAAAGACAACGACAACGATGGCGGCCATGTTGGTCCCTCAATGCTTCCTTTCGTGTCCTCGTCCGTGTCCGTGTCCATGTCCATTTCCATGTCGTGGTGTCCTCATTGTGTGGTGCGTGCCTGCGTACGTGCGTGTGACGCGCATCAACCACCAGCAACAGCAACAGAGACGGCAGGAGGCAGGAGGCCAAGGAGGAGAAGGTGGAGAAGCAGGACGATCAATTGCCTACCCTGGCAACGCCCCCGCTTGTCTGACCCCAACCTCCCAGCCCACCCACAACTCCAACAACAACAACAACAGCAGCAGCAGCAGCAGCAGCAGGAAAAGCTGGAAAAAGGGAAAACAACATAGGGAAAAAGAAAAGCCGCACGACACTTCCACTGCCGCTGCCACTGCGCTTGCCACTGCCACTGCCACTTCCCCTTCCACTTCTCGGGGCTAATACAATTTATACACTTGGCTTGGCGTCGTTTCGGTTTGGCTCAGTGCCATCGCCTGGGGAGGGAGTGGGGTGGTGGCAGAGGAGGAGGAGGTGGAGTTCTGTTTGGCAGGACCCGTGCTCTGGTTTCCCCTTCTCTCTCTCTCTCTTCTTGGTCGGGCTCTGATTTTCAGCCAGTTTTACGGTTGGATCAATGTATATGCCATTACACCCACACACACAAATAGAGTGAGAGAGAGAAAGAGAGAGACAAACACAGTGGGGCATTTATCCTTGTTATACTACCGCCCTGTCTACGACGGCCCCACCACCCTCCGCCACCCCACCCCACGCTCTCTATCTCTCTCTTTCTCTCTCTGTCCCCGTCTCTTTTGGCCACTTCCTAAGCGCCTTTCTCGTTGGATTTTGTTTGTAAATTGGAAAATTTTGTGTTATTCATATGTATGTATGGTTATTTTGAGTCAAGTCCTTGATAGACCTCATTGATACTCATTACCATGAAATCACCAGAAAGAGTTCTTGAAATATAATTCATTGTAAGGCACCCACTGAAAAATAACATTTGGAGTGCTACTATATTTCGCAGAGGAAGAATCTGTTCTAAACTACGAGTATTATTCACCAATAGAAGGAAGGATCTTAATTCACTAAAAGAATAGAAGGCGTACTTGTTGAGGTTTTTTTAATGACAGAAGACTTATTATAGATACTAAATATCCAGTAGAAGAGCTTTTTATATTACTAGAAATATAGCCTTTCTAAAGAAGTTCGATTGAAAAAGAATGCTCTTTGAAATATAATATTATATAGTATTAAGTTCTATATTTTAGAATACCAGAGACTAGTATGTATAGCTCTGTCATATATCTGCATTTACCAGAAGAAAAATCCTTTAAAAGATTTTCGGAAATAAAAATAATTCCTTAAGTGGTATTTCTTAGTCGATGCATTGGATTCGTTTTCAATGTTGTTGCTTTAGTCGCAATATTTCTTGTATCCAACGTCGACATTTGCCGCGTTCCGCTCGTTGGCTGTGCCCCATACATAGCCCCATCCACCGAATCCAATCCCTGCACCACCACCTCGAGCTCCACCTCAATCTTCCCTCCTTTCCGTCTCCGTCTCCGCTCCCGTCTCCCTCTCCCTACAGTGTTTCCCGCTGTCGTTGTATCTAATAAACCTTAAATGAAGGCAATATTGTGGGGTTGTTTTGGGTTAATATTGAAACGATAAAATTGAATTGAGCCGCATGCCCGAGACGAGAGCGGGTAGGAGCGGCAGCAGTAGCAGCAGCAGACGTCCCTGAAAGTTTTCCCCATTCTTGTTGTTCTTGTTTGCTTTGCTTTGGTTTCTGGTCTCTGCTTTACTTTTGCTTTCCCTCTTCGTACTGTTGGTACGCTTTTGGGCTTTGGTTTTCTGTGAGTCGTAATGACACTTTTAGCTGACTTTGAGGCCATTTTCCCCCCAAATGTGTCTATGTGCTTCCGTACCTACGTGTGTGTGTGTGTGATTGTGTGTGTTGGTATGTTGGTGTTCATTTCCGTTTCCGTTCGTGCTGCTCCGGCTGTGCTGTTTATTTCTTCAGTGAGTCGATGCGGTTTTTAATCAATTTTGGAAACGATTTCGGGTTCAGTTCTCGCATTTCCCTTGATTACACTTTATTTGTGTTGGTGGGGAAGGGGGAGGCAGACGTGCGTGCCTAAGAGGTGGCTAACCGAGGAGATACGCCAATCAGAAGATCGTGTGGGCACAGATTTCCGGACAACTATGCGGGAAAAAGCTCTATTTGATCTTAGATCCTTCTCACATTAGCGGACTCCTCAGTCCGTCTGAGTCTGGGAATCCGAATAGAATGGTACACCTATGTTTTGGGTACTTTATCTATCGGGTGCTATGAATACCGTTAACGTAACCGCAAGTCAAGAAGAGGAAGCCACGTTTAGGGCCAGGAAGGAACGTGCACAACGAACATCTGCTATCCTGCTCTTCCTCTCTCCCTCCGCCTACGACCCTGCCTGCCATTGACTTTGGCTTGGCTTGGCTTGGCTCCTTCCTTGGGTTGTCCTGCAAGTTTTTTGTGTCCAAAATGCCGTCGGCTATACGCCGCTGCTCTCTGGTTCTGGTCTCTGCGACAGGCGGCAGCTGCGACTTTTCCGCTTAACATGCGCTCAACATGTTGGCTCCATGTTGTTGCTGCCGCTGCCGCTGCTGCTGCTGCGTTTTTCTTTATTAATTGAAAAGTTAATTAAAGGTGATAAAAATTATACATGCCACCGATTTTAGCGCTGCAGGCGTTCAACAGGGACAGGCGGCAGCAGTGGCCGTGGCAGCAACGAAACACGTTTCAATTACACGCACACACACACATGCACATGCACACGCTCACCTGCCCTGCTCTGCCATTTACAACAAGTTGCCGACGCAAGTCTGTCTCACCCTCTCCCATTCTCACCTCTGCGCAGTCGCCCTGCTCTGCCCTCTCTGTCTCTGTCTCTCACCTCTGCCGGTTGCGAATTTCAAATGACCCGACGCGACGTCTCAGCGGCCGTCAGGCGTTGCGTCGCAGTCGTTATAGTTTGTGCATTCCGGGTGGATTCAAGATACATTCATGTAAGGTCGAGTCATTGCTCTTCTTTCCAGACTGCAGCACAATTGGCAATTCTATTTGCAGAGCACTCTCTGGCGGGGCCCCACCTTTAGCAGCCATGCACCCTGCACCAGCAGAACGAAAACGAAAAGCAATGAGACGATGATGATGATGATGATGATGATGGGGGACGGGACATGGGATATGGGTGGAGGGGCGAGCGAGATGGCACTACGGCAAGTTAATTAAATCCTCATGTATTAATCACGGCACCTACCTCCGCCAACACTCCCCCTGGCAACGCGCGCTCTCTCTCTCTCTCTCTGTCGCTCACTCACTCTCTTGCGCTCTATTAATCGCCATCGCCCGAAAACTCGTTGTGTGCCGCCGCCGCCGCCTCATCATCCTGGAGGGGCCCCCGCAACACCTCAACAGCCCGCCAGGCAACCAAAGGAGCTCCATCTCACTCAATAGCATTGTGTGTGCGCGCTCTCTCTCTCTCTCCCCATACTGTCTATCTCTCTCATACACATTGTCGCTCCCATTGTGAGCTCTGCGCTTGCGTGATTCTGATGGCAAATTAATTCCTTGGTAATTTGTTTTGATGTGATGTGCGACTTGAAATTGATTGAGATTGTGTTGTTGTTGTTCCTGTTGTTGTTTCTGTTGTTGTTGTTGTTGTTGTTATTGTTGCTGTTGTTGTTGAGAATTCATTAAAAGCAGCAGCAGAAATCAATTTTTATGCTCGCTCTTGCTTCTGCCTCTTCTTGTTCTGCTTATTCGCCTACTTTTGCCATTTTCGCTTTGTGCTTTTTGGGGTTTGCTTCACTCCTTGGAGCTTGATTTGATTTGATTTGTATACCCTTTCAGAGAGGGTATTGCCATTTGGACTAGCCGTTTGTGGCTCAACTTTTGTGATGTTATTGATCTGCATCCGAATCATACGAATAGATATAGCCATTTCCGTAACACTTGCCTCCATCTGTTCCAACACATCGATCTGAAATGATTTGTTTATTTCAAAATAATCTAGATATCGTATTTATTTACAACATATGAGAAAAAATTAAAATATTATAAATAAACCATCTTTCTATTTACATATGTATGTATGTATGTATCGATTTCCTATTCGAATTCCTTTACTTATACAGTCAAACTGCCCTATAAATAAATTTTATATCTAATGAATTTATTTCCAGAACACTGCATCTTCGATCATTTTCAGATCTTCTTATAACGAATTTTTGTTTTTGAATGCTTATACGATTTCGATTATCGATCTCCCTATTACAAATTTGTTTCGAATATTTTGATTGCGGATTGGGGTCGCTTCGTAATCAAATTAAGTAAATTACAAGCTCTCAATTGGATATTTTCCATAATTATAAAAAAAAAAGCTGAATTGAGTGGAAATAACTAGTTCTTCCCGGTGCTTTTCACAATATTCTCCAAATTTGTAAGCTGTTACGACTAACGCCTTGCACACACCTCTATTTTGCTTAAGAAAGTATAATATGAACATAATGAGGAACACACAAGATTGGAACACTTAATCATACATGTAGCTGCCATTGGAACGAACATCGATCAGAAAGGGTATCAAAAGCATCGACTCGACAAGCCGGGCTTTCCTACTGTTGGTTTGGCTTTGGCTCAAAACTGTCTGATTATGATTATTATTGCTGTTTTTCTTGTTATTTTTGTTGTTGTTGGGGTCACGCATAAATCATGAGCCTCTGAGCCAGACATAACTTTCAATTAATAAACTATTGTTTATATTAATAGAATTTTGTGTGTGTTTTGCTCGCTGGCCTTCTGCTCGTGAAATGGGATTTGTTTGCTCAATTAATTATACAAGAAAAAAAAGCCAGCTTCTGAAAACCGAAGCATTGGATACCCTTTCATTTGATTTCCTAGCTCGTAGATCCCCTTCTAATTTCCATGCCACTATTAAAGCTTTTTTCCCGTCGTTCCTCATCATTTGCACCTGCAGCACACACACACACGCACACAGAGAGATAGAGACAGGCAACAACACCGGCAGACAACACAGAGAACCACGCCCATTGCCCCAACAGGGGCGGGAAGACGGGAAGAGAGGGGAGGACAGGAGAGGAGACGTCGCTTCGTAATCAAATTAAGTAAATTACAAGCTCTCAAATGTGCAAGACTCGTGTTTTACCAGGCTAATAACTGCCGAAAACGGCCGAGAGAAAATCGAGAGAAACAAGACTGGGACTGTGACTGGGACTGGGATGGAGATCCCAGAACCAAGATCCGAGAATCCAGATGCCAAGTGATTGCCTGATGCCTGATCCCCTGCTTAGAGCTGGAACCCCCAACCCCTGCATCTGAATCTGAACCCAAGCCAAGCCAAGCGAAGCCGAGAGACCAGACAACTTAAGAACTCAATTTGAGGCTGGGTCTCCTGGGCCTTGCCTCTCTCGCACTCGCTCTCGCTCTCACTGCTGCTGCTGCTGCTGCTGCTACTATCCATCTCCCTCTGTGGCACATCTGTCGTGTGCTCTGGCTCTCCGCTGGAGCCTGATCTTTGCCGCGCTTCCTTTCTTAATTGATTTTGAAAACAAAATGATCGTAAATTCTGATCGTCTTTGCAGCCTCTGCAAATTACTAAAGCTTTCCTTCAGGTTCCTCCAGTTCCCGAGAGATCTCCATGGGATCCGCCCCGAATCTGCCAAAGTGGTTGTTGTTGGTGTTGTTGTTGTTGTTGTAGCTGGAACTGGGGTTGAGGTTGAGGTTGGGGGCTGTTGTTGGGGCCTCTTGCTGTTTGCGTTCTTCTTGGTTGGTTGGGTCTTTTATGGGCCTTGATTGAGTTGTCATATTTTATTACCGAAAATTTTAGACAACGTTGCAACGTTGCAACGTCACTCCCAATACCGAATCCCCACTAAAAAAATTGTTTCTTTTTGGGGAGGGGGTCGTCGCTGTGCCTGGTATTTGTGTGTGTTTGTGTTTTGGTGCTGCTTTAACACCTGTGTTGGTGAGCTCTACATATAAACATGTGTATGTGTGTGTGTGATATTCAGGTGATAATATGCCCGCCATTTTCGTAATGGAAAGTAATTATTGTTTGCGGCAACGAATTACAGTAATCGTCATAAAATGTTTCCCCATGACTGCCTACAGCGAGAGAGCGCAGGCAGAGCGCTGCCAGAGCGCAGCAGACACCAAAGAAAACACCCAACAATCAGCGGCAGTAAACGGCAAAGAGAAGAAGGAAGAAGCACAGACAGAAAGAGAGACAGCCAGAGAGCGAAAGAGAGAGAAAGATCGCCACTTTGGATCGCCACCGACGGCTCGGTGGTAGCCGTGGTAGTGTGGTTGTGCCCTCCTATAATCAAGGGAAATAACATTTTCAAGCAGCGTTAAAACTAACATTAATTATGTCCGAAACGAACAAAACGATCGCCCCATCGACGTAGGAGGAAGGAAACGAAAGGGAAGGGTGGGGTGGGGAGGGGATTGGGGGAATGAGGAAGGAGGAAGAGCCACAGCGAGGAGGTAAAAGAAGACATTGCAAAAGTCAAATTGCCCAAAAAAAAAACATAAAAACTTGAAGACACTGAAAGAAATCTCAAGATAGAAACTAACTATCATTCATTGTAGCATTGTTCCGAATAAGTTCCCATAAACGAAAGGATACAGTCCTGGCCAATCACATGGAACAGATGGAACATGGAACGAGTAGATCTGGTTCCAAAAAGACATCGATGTTGATCGATGTAAATATTTTCTGAAATGCCCTAATTTTGTTACACATTTGTATAAATGTTATAGTATAAATTTCTATGTTGTATAAATGTTATATTGAAAAAAAAGCCTTAATCCAACCATTATTCAACCTGATTTAAAAGAGAGATCTCTTCTAAGATGTTTGCAATTCTTATGGCTACTATTTTGAGCTAACTTTGAGATGAGGACCCTACACATTTAGCATGTGAATATCAAGATGTTACTGATCCTTTTTTCCTGTGTACTGGAGAGAGTGGAGAGAAAAGACAGTGAGAGAGTGAGAGAGAGGTGCTTTGTTGCAAAACAAGCTGCTTGCATGTTTTGAAATGAAAACTACTCCAAATAGGCGTAGAGTGGATCATAATGCAATGGAAGACACTGAAGGTAAACCTTTGACGCTACTTTGCAGTCCTGAGAGAACGATAGAAGCTTTTGTGGCGCCCCTTGGCATGCGGATCTCTGCTAGATAGAACGAACAAGCGAAGCAACAAAGAAAGGGAACTGGAGAGGAACACTCGGGCAACACCCGAGCCCCTGTCCAGAGTTACGCCCCAGAGCAGAGCCCCAGACGTATGCGCAACGAATCCTCCGTCCCCACCAGCATAGCCGATACTAACCGATCCTAACCGAACCGAACCGATCACCTCACCTCATCTCACCTCACCACAACCGATACCGAAACTGTAGGAAGGAACGAACGAAACGACGTTAATAAGAAATTAATGTCTTGATCATTTTCGATCGTTATGTAAATCAATCAGGCAAATTATAGCTCAGGGGCTTGCCACAATAATTAGACCCTATTCGTAATAATGCGCCACAACGGGCTTGTGCGGAAGAGAGAGACAGAGAGATACAGATACATGGAAAGAGATAGATGTACAGAGAGAAAGAGAAAGAGAGAGCTCTGCTGGAGCAAGATCCTCCATGGCGTGCAGACGCTGACGCGCCCCTCGTTGCTTGGCAAAAATGAAGAAAAATGAAGAGAAAAATAAAAAAAAAACAGGAACGAGGTAAAAAATGTGGCATGCAACGCCTTGATGTCTTCTTCGAGTCTTTGGCAAAGAGAGAGAGCCCGGCCCAGGTCCGGGACCCCAGATCTGGCCCAGAGCCCAGATCCAAGGCGCAGACCGAGGACGAGGCACAGGCACAGGCACAGGCGACGTCTTCATTAAAACAACAAAACATTTATGCGCCGCTTTGGCATGTCGATCGGAGCTGGTAGATCGTTTGAGGAGAGCATTTCGTCATGGCCAAGCACTTGGGGCTAAAGTTGGTTGCAAAGAAGCACAGGAGGCACAGCAGGCACAGGAGACGCAAGAGGGCATCAGGCATCAGGCAGGTTGCAGGTTGCAGGAGGCAACAACTGGCAACATCGTAACAAGATGCGTAAAAATTATTGATTTTCTTTGACTTGATTGTCGTTGGCTATCAAAATTTAATCATAACATGCACAAGAACACGGGACGTGCCACAAGAGGAGGAAGAGGAGGTAGGAACAGGTACCGGGGGTACACGGTACACGGTACGGGGCTGTATCTGCCGATCGGTATAGGCTAGCATGTTGCCAAGTTAACCACTTCCACTTCCACTTGAATTTTCAATTTTGCATCGCAACAGCGGCAAAGTAATTTGCCGCGTTGACGTGCCTGGCGTGGCAGATGAGCAATGACCCAAGAATGGACCCTGGGCCCCAGCCCCAACCCCAACCACGAACCCGATCCAGAACCCAAAACCAGATCGAAGCTCTCTGTAAAAAGAGAGAGACAGAGAGAGAGAGAGAGAGAGAGAGAGAGATGGTGTGTGCTGCGTATTTCTTGGTGGAACGCTCGTCGTGTCGATCAATTCAGTTTAATGCAAACAACTCATATAAATTCATGTGCCCCGGCTCTGTTGTTGCCCCGTTGCAACTGTTGCAACAGCCGGAGATGGAGATGGAGCGACGAGCAAAGTGCAAAGAAATTCATTAAATTAAGTGCCACACATTTGTGGCCCACTGTGCCGGTGCGCCTTTTCAGGAGGGAGCCGATCCCCATCCGATTGTGGTTATTATTGCACTCTCCGCAACGAACTGGAAACCTGAACTGGGGACCGGGATCGGGACAAATTACTAGGAGCATACCGTAATGAGCATTGTTCGAGGTGTATTTTGTAATAGTTTTGATGGGTGAAGAGGCTGGGTACCCCTAGAAAAGATAATTGTGGTAGGGTTTTATTGATCAGAAAACCCCCGAGAGAAACCAAAGCAAGCCAGAGATCTATCCAAGAGATCTCGGTCATCTCATCTATTTACAATGTTATCTACTGTAGTTGGACCTCCCAGAAAAGACAATTCCGACCAGAGAATATCCCCAATTAGAGCTCATTGAAAGTATATTTTTTCCGAAACTGATACGTACGATCATGTACATATCTTCAACCCCCCTGGTACGGCATAGCTTCTGCTGTATCTCAGCTTCCCACGTTCTCGGGGCAGGACTCCATTTAGCACACAATTTAACACACTCCATCGCCTGTTCCCAGTTCGATTCCAAGTGTAAAGCTGCGGGAAATCTGGGAAAGTTGGACAATCCATCAATAAGCCCAAAACTAAACGCCTTTGACAGGCACTGAAAAGTGTCCAACCAAAAAAGGGGTTACAAAATAAACGATAGAAACAAAAACAAGACCCAAGTGAAGTCCGTAGAAAAGCGTTGTGTCAGGGGCGCGCGTGTCTGACTTTATGGCTAATTTTCGGTTGTATACGATATATTTTTTTTGGCTGATGAGATCCTGGGGGTTGACTTCGATTCAGGAACCAAACAAAAACGGAGGGAGAGGCTCACATAATTAGCAGCCCTAATAGTCGATGTGGCCCAAGCGTCCTGTTTTTTGCCTCCTGATTTTCTATTTTTTTTGGGTGTTTTATTTGCATTTTTTTGGGTTGTCGTGTGAGAGCGTAGGGCAGAGGCAATGGGCAAACGGCAAATCAAATCATGTGACAAGTTTCTAATGAACCTCAGAAGGTGTCTGCTGCTGGTTCCCATTCTGTGTCCCATCGTATCCCATCCCATCCCATCTCGACATTTGTGTGGCCTATAAATGCTAATGAGCCTCAGACCCTCACGTTTTTTTTTAAATTCTTTTTTTTTTTTTGGCTGCTGCTGCTGCCAGTTTCAATCTACATTTTTTATAGATTTTTACGGGCATTTTTTGGGTAATTTTTTGTGGGTCGTTTGGAGGTGGAAAGTGCCAGGGCCACCGGCTTGGTCCCGGGGTCCAGATTTGATGCGCCGCTGATGCTCGTTTTTTGGCCGCCGCTCAACGTTATGTTATGGCTGTAGCAGTGCCAGTGCCAGTGCCAGTCCCTGGGCTGATGTCCTTGTGCTCATCATCATCGTCCCGAGGGCCTCCTTCCTGCCTTCCATTCCACCATCTCGTCTGCTCATCTGCGTGTGCATTTTGTTCCACTTGAGTTTGTTTGTTTAACGACCTTTGAAATTAGGCAAAACCAAGGGCCAAAAGGATGTCCTAGGCTGCCTTTTGGCTCCTGGGGTTGGACAGCAGCAGCAGCAGCTACAGAGGCAGCGGCAGCAGCAGATTAGTGAGCAGAGAACAGCAATTTATACAGTTTATATGCAAATGTTTGTCGATCGCCTCCCGTCTCCGTTCCCTTCTCTGACTGAGATTCTGATTTAGATTCAAATTCTGTTGGAGAGTGTGAGTGCCTGTGTCTCTGTCTGTGTCTCTGTCCCTGTGCACATTTGCTGGCCTAATTAAAATTGGGTTAATGTTTTTAATTAGCCAAGGAGGGAATAACAAAAACATAAGTGAAACTGAAACTGAGAGAGGGATGAATTTCATACAAAGCGAATAACGGACTGATTTGCTTCACATATGTTTTGGAATGCATTATTGAAAGATAAGGATAAACAAATATATATACAATTGTTAAGTAATTACTAAATAATAAATGAAGCTGCTTGCTAAGAAGGCAAAACTTTTTGCTATAATTCTTTGGTTCTGGGACTCTTCTTTCAATCAATTATTCAATACAAAAGATATCCAAATTCAAAGACATCGATGTACACTTCTTGTTTTTGGTTCTTGGCAGCAAAAACCACCCACCCACATAATAGACCTGCTGGCACGCCCACCAAAACCTCATATCGATTTCGGGACCCCTCCTGTAGTTTAACCCGAAAACCAAACCCAAAACAAAAGCCAGTCAGTCGGGCCAGTGAATCCAGCCCATTCCATTTTCATTCATTTACAGTTTCAGTTCCAGTTGGGAATCTGTGTGGCAAATTAGGAACACAAACCCCCAAATGTTGCTGCACAAAACTATGCCACACGAGGCACAGTGGCAGGGAGCAGGGAGCAGTGCCCCGTTCTCTCCCCCCTCTCCTATCCAGCTGATGCTGCTCTAACAAGACGAAAGTCGAGAGTCGAGAGTCAGAAAGTCAACAAAAACCATAATTCAGATAATTTTATTTATAACACCCTTGAGGAATTATATTTTATTTACTCTTTCAAGTGTGATGATGAGGCCGCTGAGGCAGGGCAGGGCAGAGGAGGGCAGAGGAGGGGACGGGGGCAGGACAGGACAGGGCAGGGCACGGGCATTGTTGCTTTGTTGCTTGGACCGATGTTACCGATACGGAGATACACCCGAAACAGTTCTTGTCAGGACCAGGGGACCTGCCCCCTTTTGTTGTTTGTGTGTGTTTTTAGTTGTTGCTCTGTTCGCTGAACTCTATAAAAAGTCTGGGTCGTGTCAATCGAGGGGTTGAATCCCAGAGACAAGGGACTATAACTCTCTCTCTCTCTGTCTCTCTCTCTGTCTCTGTCTGTCTCTGTCTGTCTGTCTCTCTGTGTAGCACTCCTTTCTTCGATTTGCTAGCAGATGTGTTTGTAAATTGTCAAAATCTGTGTGCATTTGATATCCAGACATACACATTCGTATATGAAAATCAGCAGAAGTACCAGCAGCACGAAGGGTGGGGGGCGGGGGACTATCCAAGGCGGCGCCACCCGCTGTGCCTGCTGATGTTGCGCCTGTGGTTGCGGTCTGCGGCAAGAGGCCTTCGGTTCTTCCCCACCTAATTGGCTAGTCAGCAAAAATTTTTGCAATTAAATTTCACTTAAAACCGCAACTCGTAAACGGAGCAAACCCACTGGGGGGTAGGGCTGGTAGGGACTGCTGCTACTCCTGCTCCTGCCCCATGTACGGGGTAATTTACTTCCGCAGTGAACCTTTAAACATATCCGAGAGACCGGCCCCAAGAACACAGACCAGACCAAACCCACAGACCCACCAGTAGCAACACCCACCACTTCCTAATTGTGAAAACCAATTTGCGCTGCTATAAATTAGAAAGACAAACGACGGGCTCCCCTACAATGGCAATGGCAATGGCAATGTTAGCCACGTCGCTACCGTCTATGGATGCCACTACGTAGCACGGCGGGTACGGTGGCTACGATGGTGCCACCGTGCCATATGATATGGTGCACCATTAGGCAGTCGGAGGCGTGGCCCTTGGGCCTCAGTTCCTGTTCCTGTGCCTGGGTACCTCGTTCGGTCCGTTTGCATATCTTGGAAATTTGCATAAATAGACTTTAATTGTTTGCAATTATAAAACGAGAACGGCACGATGTTCTGCCGCCGCCCTCGACACATGCCGGCTACACCCCCTCTTCCTTAGGTGCCCCCTCCCTCCCCTTCCCACATAGCCAAACCAGTCAATTATGCCTGCCCGGCACCGCCTCTGCCCCACGCCCCCACATTTCCGATCTAATCTATTCCTACCATGCCCCCAATTTCAGAATCACCCAACCATCAGCCGTCCTCAGGCCAGGAGGAGGACGAGACGGCCAGCGAGGAGAGCAGCAATGCACGCCCCGATCCGGATCAGGATCAGGATCCCGATCCAGATCCAGATCCCAGTCCGGATGACGATTTGGATGCCTCAAAGCGGCGACGGTGCCGCACCAACTTCAGCTCGTGGCAGCTGGAGGAACTGGAGCGAGCCTTCCTCAGCAGCCACTATCCGGATATCTTCATGCGCGAGGCGCTGGCCATGCGGCTGGACCTCAAGGAGGGACGGATAGCGGTGAGTAGACGCACTGGCGTATCTATGGCATGACCATAACACAACGAATACCATCAATGAAAGTCTGATAAATTTCCATTCATCTCTTCTGTCCATGGGAATATGCTATATCCTTAATATTCCGCATCATATCCTTTCAGTTCAGGTTCAGTTCTGTTCAGTCTATCGACTATCGACTACGTTCCGTATCCGTACCGTTGCTCCCGATGGCATTTGCGTGATGGCATTGTAAAACAATTTGGTGGCAACTGGAACTCAATTACTCAATAAAACCAATTACCTGACTATTTTTATTCATTATAATTCATTTTATTTCATTTGCAATTGCGTTTCGTGTCGCTTGTTGTTGTAATGATTTCAATTGGATTCCCAAAGCCAGAACCGTAGACAGAGCCAGAGCTAGAGCCTAACCCTTTGGCTCCATGGCTGACTTTGCATGTCAGTCGTGTGATTATCGTACGTCTTTGTCTCTCTATCCCTTTCTCGACTGTCACTGTCTGTCTCTTTCTGTGTCCCTGTCTCCGTGAGTGGGACATTTGGCTACGCTTTTTGTCTGAAATTGTTTCTTGACATGACATATCAATTTGTCAATGCGAACGACAAGACAAGACAAGACAGCGACAGTCAGTCCCAACAGTCAGTCAGTCATTCAGTCCGTTTGTCCATTCGTCCGTATGTATGTCCCTCTCTCCGGTGGGTAGGAGGATCACAAGTACGGGAAGTACGGGGTGGGGGTGGGGGGCAAGAAGTGCATATGGTGCATGGGTGCACAGTGCAGGGCTCCGGCCGTGTGCATTGCATGCCGCTGTTCAAAAACAATTTGTTGCACATTAAAAAAGTGCACAATGCATGCAAATGACTTCAAATTGACACACACACACACACACACACACACATGGACAGACACAGTTACAGACAGACACATTTGAATGGTTGTCACCGCCATGCGACACACACAACGCCCACGGGCCACGGCCCATGGATCAGCCACCAGCCCACCCCCAACCCCCCTACCCCACACACACACGAGCCCCGTTACGCTTGAGTCCCCCCACAAACTGCATGTCAATTAGCGACGCCATCTTGTTCAACGTTCATGACTCCAACTAACCAAAGCCTCCACCATCATCATCATCACATCATCATCATCATCGTAGGTATTGGCTCAGAACTGTTGTCATGATCGACATATTGCCCTTGGAATGGCTAATCATCCGATTCTGATATGAAAAAAACCATTGAAAAGCGTGTTAATCGGTTATATCTAATGACTTTTGGTAGCTACTCATTACCAAATGATTACTAAGTGCTATTAATATCACTACAGACCCCACTCTCCATGCTGCATCCTTCACTTTATTCCATTACAATCCGATCGGATTCGATCTCATTCTCATCGTTAGACACCCCATGGCCATGCCCCGAAAGCATCATCTGACATCCCGCATCTAGAATCTCGAATCACCTCCAGCCTCTATACAAAGATGCTTATTCTTGGAGACTTTCTTTAGCACTTGGTGCTGCACATTCGTGGAATCAGAACTAATCCCCGATACCTAACTTTTATTTCCAGGTCTGGTTTCAGAATCGTCGCGCCAAGTGGCGCAAGAAGGAGCACACAAAGAAGGGTCCCGGACGACCGGCGCACAATGCCCAGCTGCAGAGCTGCAGCGGTGCACCCATTCCGCTGTCCGAGCTGAGGGCCAGAGAGCGGTGAGTAGAGGCGCCCCTTGGATCCGCGCCACTCAGAACAGAACAGAGCAGAGCAGAACAGAAGCTGATGAAATCCCTCCCCTCTATCGACCAGGGCGCAGCGGTGCAAGCGAATGGGAAAGTCGATCGAGAGGCAGGCGCGCAAGCTGCGACTAAAAGGAATCGAAGTGAATATGGAGCGTTTGAGGGCCGACTATTTGGCGGCCCACAAGGACGACTGGCAGGAGCTCGAACTGGGACTGGGGCACGGGCAGGGGTTGGAGCACGGCTATAACGACTACGGGGAGGAGGACGAGGATGTTGAGGAGGAGCATGACGATGAGCTGCCCATCGATGTGGTGAGCGTGGGCAACAGTCAGGACAACTCGTACAGCTCCTCGAGGACCTACCAAAGGAGCATCGGCAGCGAGCCCGACGAGCCAACACCAAAGGTGCCCCCGCCCTCCCAGCATAAGGGTCTCTACAACTCCCCCTTCAGCATCGAATCCCTTTTGGGGACATAACGAATGTCGATATCCATCGTAGAATTACGAGTGGTAGATGGAGCGAATAGATTTGGATTTGGTGACTAGCTAAAGACTTAAGTATACAATTTCCCCCCCTCCACATGACACCTTGCCTCTGATGTTCATCTCTTATTTGCGGGGGCCAAATGGGGTTAAGAATGCAAGTGCGAATGCGAATGCCAGTATGAATATGCTTGTGAATACGCATATCCGTATGAATTTTAATTTCCAGCAAACTGGCCGCCGGGCCCTCTCCTGCCACGCCACGCCACGCAATAGTCACGCAAAACGAGTGCGAGATGGAAAGAGACGGGTATACCAGGAGGTTGGCAACAGAAAAAGAAGAAGGACGTAGCAGGAGTGCCAAAAGGCGGCGGCAGTGGTGCATCCATCAAGTTCACACGCGGCACACGCACCGTGGAATGGGCACGTGCAATGCATGTGATTATCCATAGTTAGATGCAATTATCGATGCAAGTATCGATATCGAACTGCTTGAATCGATGTTCAATAAGTTTACTACTCGATTATTAATCGAAATGCTGTTATCCAATCAACAATGTAACCACATTCCAATAGTTATCAACAGTAAAATGATATGGAAAACGTTTACTCCATAAATGCCTAGAGTTATAAGAGTTTCGAAAAAGGATATATGGAAACATTCTACCCTAAATATATGTTATCTACAGATCTGCAGATACTTTCTTGTTAGAAATTGATTTTGTTATCATTGATTGCTAATTTCCATAACCAAAAACCACTGTGCATCGTGCAACTGTATCACTGAGCGCATCATCAGCATCAGTCTCAGTCCCAGGTCCAGGTCCAGGTCCACTCTGGACTCAAAGCTGGAGTACCGACCTCGGCCTGGATGGCCAAGAGGCAATTTTGAAAATGCAGTCAGAGAGCAAAGACAGCGACAGGGCCAGAAACAGAAACCGAAACAGGAACAGAGACAGAGACACAGCCGCAGCCGCAAACAGAGACGTTGAGATGGAGACGAAGACGGAGGCCGAAGACTCACAAATGTAATACACACATCAGGCAAATAAATTAGAAGGCAACTCCTTCGGCAGAAGCGTCAGGTAAGCCGCGCCCCCCGTTCGCGCTTCAGAGTCGGTGTCAGGGTGCAAGGCACCACTCGTACTCGTACTCGTACTCATACAGTCGTACAAAATGGAGCCGAGAACAGGGAAGGTATGGTGTAGGGTAGAGAGTGCAGAGCCGGAGAGTAATGCAGACAATCCGTCATGCAGGTGTGAATGATTCATTAATTTCTCGCCTTCATACGAATTTTCAGTTAACATGCAAGCGGAACCGAAACGAGCCTCAAAAGAGTTACGCAGCGCAAGGCAGGAGATTGGGAATAGGAATGGGAATGGCTATAGAGGGTTTGGGTATGGGTTTGGGTTTGGGTTTGGGGATGGACGAACGATGACTTTAACTGGGACGTATGCCTGGCAGCTCTCAGCTTTTAGCCCCCTCCCTCGTTCTCTGGCTGCATCTTGAGCTCAAGCTCCGAGCTTAACGTCTTCATTACGCACGGCCATGGCCCACGTTTCCGCTTCCACTCCCTGCCACTGCCACTGCCAATGCCAGTGGCCACTGGCAACTGGCCCTCAGCCTCTGCCCCAGAACCAGAATCAGACGCGGGTCTCTGGTTCTGGCTCTGTCTCTGTCTCTGACTGCGTTGCCAATTTCGTTTTGCATTTTCAATTTTGTGGCATTTCCTTTCCTGGATACTGGGACACTGGACCAATGGCCAATGGACCACTGAGCCATCAGCGGGTGGCCGGGCAAGCGCAGCTGGTGAGGATTGTGTGCTGCAAATCGTTGGGCCTTAATTAGTTGATGAGCCACCAAAGATCAAATGCCAATTAACCATCGAAGGTGCGCACACATTAGTAACAATTTAATATGGTTTATCGGCTTATCGGGATGCCATGAAGGATGGGGAATCCTGATGCATACAATGACGTGGAATCACTTCCTGTTCTTTCATTCAAATCCATTCGATTGCCCTATGGCCAGAGAGCAATACTCTGAATACTCTGAAGCATCAATATTTCACACGAATTCCCATAGCGCCCAATCCTCTGGAGTGTGGACTCTGACTTCGTTTTGGGCCATAAAATCACTGAATGATCTCTTGCCTGCTGCTTTGCCGTTTTGCTGTTTGTTGTGTTGCCGTTGCCGTTGCCGTTGGATCTTAATACAACAACAATTCATATTTTTTATTACACCTACTTTGGGGCCAAGAGCTGAAGATCGGACGAGCACAAGCCCCCCAAAATGAAGGCGTTAACCAACTTAAATACATTTATTTGGGCCACAAAGCGAGTCGCCTTTTGCAGGATTGGTACTGGGTACTGGGGGACTGGGACTGGCACTGGCACTGGGACTGAGTCGGCGATTGGGAGCCGGACTCGAAGGTTGAGGTTGGAGCTGGAGTTGGGATCCATGTCCAGGCACAGGCACAGGCACAGGCGCAGGCGCAGCAGACGTTGCCATATCTGTCCAAAGTAATAATTATGTTTCACGTTGTTATCCTAATTTACGTGCCCCAGAACAGAGCTAAACAGAGTCCGTCCCCGACAACCTGAAGGTGAACCTCAAACTGTAGTCGACTCTGCGTGTCTGTTGTTGCCCCAGGGGCAAGGAGGCTGAGAGGCCGAGAACTCGGGCTGCTCTGCTCATCATCATCGTCGTCGTCGTCGTCCTCGTCGTCGTTCGGCGGCGCATTTCACTGGAAAAATATTAAACACAAAGCGAGATACTGAAAATTGATTTCTCACCTTCGTGCACGTTATGTTATGAAGGTGTCCAGCGTGTCTGTCTGTCTGTCTCTTCTGCCTGTCTCTAGACTCTTTGTGCTTTATAATTAATTAATACATACATACCTGTACCCTGTACCCTGTACCCTCTGCCATCTACCCTTGTATTGCTGTATCCCTGTATCTGTATCTGTATTTGTGTACCTGTAGCCTGCCTCGAGTACCCGTAACCGTATTTATATGCGGATTTGGATGTGGATGTTGCTTGGGTCGTGATTTGCACGCCCGCCGCGCATTTCATTTGACGAGCGACACACCAAACACCACACACACACAAAACAAAAACAAAGCACAAAAAACATTTCAATAATCATAATCTCTGGGTAAGGGAGAATCCCAGAGAACCTACCAGACAGCCTGTCGCATCTCCATCCACCAGCAGAGAATGCTCCTCCTCCTCCTCCTCCTCCTCGTACTCGTACCACACTGGCACCCAGCTGGTGTGCTCTCCTCACTCGTAAATTAACATTTATCTGTGAATTTATTGCATCATCGAGAAAAGTTTTCAATTCGCTGGAGAATCTTCAGACGAAGACCCAAACCCAAACCCAAACCGATACCCATACCCAAACCCCATGCCAAGAGCCAAAGACAGAGACAGTGGAACGGTACGGTACTGAAGAACAGACGATAAAGAGATGGTAAAGTGTTTGGAGCTCTACCCGCCCTCTCTCCAACCTCTTGGAGCAGGAGCAGCAGCAGCAGCAGCACCTGTTGGTCAATGGGAAATTTATTTGTCATTCCTCTTGCGCCATTTGTCGTGGCTTTTAATTTGCTTTCAAAAAACGCAGCTTAGTTTTCCATTTCGGTTAAGTCTCAGGTCCGATGCATCAGCATCAGCATCCCAATTTCCACTTCCCTTTCCCAACGATTGAGCTACGATGATGCGGCAATAGGTTGAGGGCAAAGTTGATTGGGTTTTCCAAATGGAAATCAAATGGAATGCAAATCGATCGAGGATTTGTGATGATAAGCATGATCCTTACAGAAGAACTGAACAGTCGTTAGATGTAGTTAGGGATAAGGAAAGATGAACATGTAAAGATTCAGAACTGTGGAATCTCCTATCCTATCCTATCCTATTACAAGATTCCATTTGATGTTTCTCTGCTCTAAAGGGTATTCAAAATATCGTATAGATTGTTTCAGATTTGTTTCTAAGCTGGTTTTTTCTGTCCATATTGTTTTGGGAGCTCAGACACAGAGGCACAGACTTCGGTGCGGTGCATGCCCCAACAGCTCACAGCTCAGCTCTCCTGGTGGATGTGACATTTTAAAATGAGCATGGCATATAAAAATTTGTATGATATGATTTTTATAGACTTCAAATCGATTTTTTTATGATCATCGTTGGCTCTTTTTATGCGCTCGCTGCTGCTTTATGTGACAGCAGAGCAGCGGGGGGCAGCGGGGGGCACGGAGCAGGTATGGTGTGGCATGGAATGGGCTTTTCAGATCGGTTTTGGCTGCATTTTTATGTAATTATATAATTATGTGTTAAGGCAAACAATTTGAGAGAGTCACAAAATATTTATGTTATGTGGGATTGTCGATTGTGGAGAGCTGTCGATGATGATGATGATGCGGAGAGTGAGACCGTTAGGCCGCATTGCCTTATCCATGCACTGGCATCGGAGATTGAGGCATAATGCCATATGCTGCCACTGCCACAGCCACCGCGACGACGCAGCCATGCATTCAATATCCGGTGCCTCTTGTGGCCACCTGTTGTGCCCCTTTTTCTATGTGCGCAGCATTTTTAATTTAATTTTTTGCATTCTCCTTTATTTGCAAAACTTAAATTATTTCGTGCAGGCTTCAACTTCGAACCTCATCATCCACATCCACATCCTCGGCCTCGGTCTCGGCCTCGCTGGTGATTAATAAAGCCCCAGCCCCAAGACGATGGGCAACAGCTGGCATCAACAGCAAACAGCAACAGCCGCCAATTCGCTTTGCCAATCGCTGGGAAGGAGGACCCCAGATACCAGATCCCAGATCACAGAATGACTTTCCGTTTAGTTAACTTTCTTTTTATTGACAATACGATCTATAGATTCTTAGGGTAGACTATACAAAACTATTTACAAATGGGAGGGGCAGAGGGAAAGCCTCTCATGTCTTGAGCACCATGTTGGCAGTCGCCTCCTGGTGGTAGCTGCGCAGGCGATGGTAGGCGCAGGCCACGCGGCATCCTTGGCTGCAGAACACCCGATCCGCACACATCGAGGTGGCCAGGCTAATCTGGGCCACGGCCAGGACGCGACAGTAGTCGTGGCACATGAAGCAGTCGGGCCTGCCACGGCAGAGGGCTGGTGGGGTTGGGTCCGCCAGTGCCTGGCGGTAGCAGAGCTCCCGGCACTGGGCTATCCGCAGCGGTCGTCGCTCCTCCGTCGACTGTGGTGTGGATGATGATGCAATGGCGGCGCCCAGCGCACTACCAGCGAGGGCAAGCACAGAGATGATGCAAATGCAGACGCAGGTCCTGGATGTGTTCTTCATGGCTGGGAGTTGTGGTTTCAGTTGGTGTTCGCGTTGGTGTTGGTGCAGCAGCTCTCGGTATGACAGTTGTCGATCGCTTGACGTGTTCTTGGCTTCTGGTGCCGTCGATCGCATGGGCTAGCCTTATATCTCCCCGTCGACCCTCAGGGGTTTCATTCACAAAAACGGCTGGAAAATCCCGGACCGATGACTACCTGATCCCGGATATTACCTAGGCTCTAGGTGGAGGATAGGGATCGGTCTGAAGGTAATTGATAACACGTGTGCAAGCATGACCCACGCGCTCCTTCATGAATGGTGAGCACGAATGGAAATCCCTAGGAATTTCCATCCATTGATAATGGTTTTGGGTAAAAGCCACTCGTTACCTGTAACCAGATCCCAATTTTGCGATCCCTCATCACCGATATGACAGAATGTGTGACAGTTTTTATTATTGCGTAATACGTTTCTGTCTGACCTGATCCCACAGTCGTTACCATATATCCGATCCCAAATAAAACTACCTAAAGACCGTCGAAATCGATTCATTTGCACCACGAGAAAGTGAAGTTTTTTTCGATGCAAAACGGACAGGGTGGCGTCATCTATCCGTCAGGACAACTGCGTACCGCCATCTACTTTACAGAGTGGATACAGAGAGGGGATATGTTTTTAATAAAATGGAGCGCCACACAATGTATTTATTTATGTATCACGACATGTATCAGGCTACATTTAATGTAAAATTACATTTGGAAGTGTGGGGGGATGGGGGGCCAGGGCGAAGCAGTGCATGTTTCGGCGCCAGGTGTCTCCGATGAAAACACACCTCTGCAGTTCTTCGATTGAGTTCGAATGCCCAACGTCCATTTCAAATGTGGAGAAGACAATGGGATTTTCCAGTCTTGGATGGCACGTCTGCTTCTAGCCCTAAACGTCTGAATGCGTGTTTTGGTACCGTTTAAAATACAAATTTGTTGTTAATTTTTATATTAAAAAAGTTAAAATAAACTATGGCAGCACAATTTTTCAATCGTATTTGTCAGTTGGGCCCCTGAGTGGCAGTGCTTGGAGGCGTTTGTACATAATGTGGAGGGAGGCCATCGAGCTGTGATCTTCGATCGCTTCACCGGCAGCAAGGAGAATGTGGTTGGCAAGGGCACGCACTTCTTCATACCATGGCTGCCCAGCAGGAGGCAGAACAGGCCCGCTTCGTTGTGGACAAGGCCGAGCAGCAGAAGCTGGTACCAATCATTTCGGCCGAGGATGTTGCCGCCGCTTCAGGTTTGCTGGCCAAATCGTTCGGCGAGGCTGGTGACGGTTTGGTTGAGCTACGTCGTATTGAAGCAGCCGAGGACATTGCCTACCAGCTGTCACGATCCCGCGGCGTGGCCTACTTGCCTAATGGCCAGAACACTCTCCTGAGTCTGCCCTCGAACATTGTGCAGTAGCTCAGCGCGTCTAGTTCCGTTAAGTTGTAACTACCTTTAGCATTTACTAAGTACTTTTCAATTTGTTTCTGCTGAAATATGCACTATTGTATGCGTCCACTGACTGACTGGAAAAATGGAGCGAAACAACCAAAAATGTGTACCTTTTAGTGGTATTTCTACGTTTTTTCAAATAAATTTTGATTGTGTGAAGAAACAGTACGATAAATATACAAACTAAAAGTGTTTAAATCAAATTGTTTTAAACGATTTCAACAATTTCTGATGACAGTTATCGGCCTGACTACTGGGTTTGCTTTGGCGTTGTATTTTATTAAGAAATTAATACGGGTCTATTGGGCCTCTGATCTATGACTGAGACAAGGGCAATAACAGAATATACAATTCGCTCCCTGTGGCCAGATCCTGGGTAGAGACACTAAAGTTCTGGGATCGTCCCATCCCCTTTAAGAGGGGACTATCTCCTAGTATTAGCATTAGAAATAAGGATTCGATTCGAATGTTCCTAGGCTTGCTCTACCGGCAGGCCTTGAACAGAGACTCACCTCACCCCTGGCTTGTCTCTGTCTGCCATTCAACAACAAACTTCGACATAGTTCAAACCAGATATACAATATACAAGGAATATACGACGACAATGGAACGAGAGCCTCTGAAAGACGTGACCAACCAAAAGTGGGTCCACAAGCAGGGACCAAACAGAGTGACAGAAACAGCAAACTGCTCATAGGCAGGCTAAAGAGTGAGTTCCATCTAGGGAAGTCTCTGGATTATAATGACTAATGGTTCTTCCACAGTTTGGCCAAATCCAAAGCCAAGGTCAAGGCCAATGCGAAAGGTGGGAACAAGTCTGAGGAGTTCTCCAATCCGCACCAACTCTTGGCGTTGTGTCATTTAATGAGACAAAAACTCGCACTATCTTGAACTGTTAATATACTTTTGGAATACTACAGATTACACCCAAAATACTTTTTTGCACACCACACAAGCTGGAAAATAAACGGTTTGAGATCATCCAAGTCTCTGTTTTGGTTTTGGGATCTCTGAAGTTCTTCGAAGCATGAGAACATCTGGAGATTTAGTGAGGAGTTTGCTGTCTCTACAGACAGCAGAGACAGTTCTTGGATTTCCATTTGCCTTTTAATGCAGTCTTTAATGCGAGGATAGTGGTTGTCGTTGTTGGTCCTCCGTTTCCACAGGGTTCATGCCCTAACACAAATTTACAAAATCCGGGTCGTCATGGCAGGCCTTGAAAAGATTTTCCCCCCTGGATTGTAAGTCTTTTGCTAAAACACTATCCAAACGTACAAAAAGTATCTATAACAAAATAATTCAGTACAATGAATCGGCAGCCTCAGCAATTCAGCGATCCTGTAGGCCAAGAGGTGCTCCTAGATAAAGAAAAATCACAGCTGGTTCAAGCTGGGGGGGACCAAGCTGCTTGCCCAAACGTGGAAAGCTCCCAGTTGGAGACCCCAGAGAACCCCGTAGAAATATCCCCATACGTGGACAACTCAAATTTGAGCCTGGAGATTTCAAAGAAGCTTTACAAAACAAAGTCAAGATCCGGATTCGGAGAGGGCACAGCCACTCGCCAAAATGTTGACGACTCGCAGCTTGTTGGCTATAAGGACGGAGCGATTTGCCCACTCGAGGACAAGGATAAGCTGCAGTCCGAAGTGGAGTCCGAGGACGACGAGAACGACTACCAGCCGGGAGTGCACATCAAAGAGATCTTTATTACTCCCAGGGGAGTCCCAAAAGTTACCCGCGATAGGGCTCAGATCAATATGTACAAGAAGCGTTGGGAAGATAAACTTAACGCTTACAAGGAACTGGTAAAACGCAATCACGAGCTTTACGCGATTTACGAGGAGAAACGACTTGCAGTAGCCGCAGGGGTAAGTATGTCTTTGGGTTATCCTTCTGGCTACCCAGCTAAAACCGGAGAACATTTCACGTTCTTGCAGCTGGCTGAGGTCACTAAAGAAATGGAGAAGTTGGGCTGCTGGCCTGATGTGCCATCTGAGGACCCAGGAGACTGCGAGGATGGAAACGAATTAGCGTAGGTGCCATCAAAAAAGAAAAGACCAATGCGACTGAATTAAAATATGTAATCCCTCTACAGTTTGATCAATGTAGATGAAAAGCTAAAACCATCCGGAGATCGCTGTGCTATTTGTTGAGCCAAGTTTAGCCAAGCTCACATTTTATCACGAGGTGTTTATATATTTCTTAATGTTAAATTGAACTTACGAGACACAAGAGACAACCACACATAGGATACTATCACAGGACAGCCAATAAATTCATTCAAACCAAAATCACTCACACTTCATTCCTACTTGCATTGTGCAATTTCTCAGTAGATAGTTCGAATGGAATGTAAGAATATTTCCGTATTTCGTGGCAAATGTAAGACAATCCCAACCAGGCAACGTTTCTTTTGCCATGAGAATTCCCATAAACTTTTGGGCCCACAATCAAATGTAGATGTCGCCGGAACTGAGGCGGGGGCTATGGCCTTATAATTAAATCCACGAAAACATGAATCCATTGAATAATGAATCATAGACAAAAATATAAAACCTGCAGCACTTCTATGCTCCGTGTGAGGCCGAGACTTAATTGATAGGGTAAAGCAGCACTGCTTCAGTCAAAATGCATCTATAAGTAGACTTTTGCTACAATTGCAGCATCCAACATCCAAGTATTCATCCAGAAAGACAGCGGAGGCAGAGGAAACACGTTCTAATAAAATTTCTGTAAAAATTCGTTTCCATTTCAATAACAAATACGAGATGGCCAACTATTTTTTTGTCAAACTTTGGTTATAATTTTATTCAATATCTTAACTTGTTCTTCCTTCAGACATCATCCCTCCTTCTTCCCCCGTATTCTCCTGCGGCATTCCTTCTTCTCTCTCTCTCTTCATGCGGTTCATCTTTATCTTTCATTGCTTTCATCTTACAGCCGCCGATTGGCGGCGCGTTGTTTTTTTTCACATTTCACGTTTCTTTTTTTTAAACATAGATTGAGAAATTATTCATAATATATGTGTAGACAATGTGTATCGGTATATCTGTAGTTTATATATATTAAACATGTAGTATAATTTATGTAGCATACACAAAAAAAAGTTCTAAAAAAATAAACAAAAATTATCCTTAAGACGAAAACGTTGACGGTGTGGTGTGTGGTATACCTAAGAGACAGTATCTTTGTATCTTGTGGTGCCACACCGTCTGTATCTGTAAATCTGTAACTTCACGGCTCATCAGCGTTCGTCATTCCCCCTCCTGGTCCTCCTTCTCCTCCTCATTCACTGTGGCTTCTGGTTCTTTGGTGGTGGCGTTTGGTGCTGCTGCGCTTGCTGTTGGGTCTCGTATCGCTGCCGCAGGGCGGTGAGGGCGCTAAGGAGTCGACTATTGGCCGCATCCAGTGCCGCTATCTGCTGGCCCTGTTCCTCGATAACGCGCTGCTTGTGGGACAGCGCCAGCGACATTTTTAGCTGCTCTCGACGCAGCTCCTCCTCCATGGTTATGAGTCTGCAAAACGAAAGAGAATCCCCTATTAGAATCGCAGGAAGAGAATGACTGATTCCACACTGATTCACTCACCGATCGATAATGCTGCGCATGGTAGACTCTGACTGAAGGCTCAGATTGTTGCTGCCATTGCTGCCGTTGCTGCCGGCGGCCCGTTGCAGGAACAGCTCATCGCTGGAGTCCCGCAGTTCGGCCTCGTCCCTGTCGAGGGTGTGCCGCAGCGTGTCCAGCGTCTGCTGCAGCAACTGGATCTCGCCATTCTGATCGTAAACCTTTCCCTGTCCCGATTCCGAGGTGGTGCTAGCTCCTCCTCCGCCTCCGCTGCTGCGCAGCTGACGCCTGCGTTTTCCCTCCTGCAGTTGGTTGCAGTGTCCTGTTGGAGAAAAGTGCGTTAGTACGATGGATCCTAAAGAAGAGTCGTCCGTTTGCTTACCCTCCGTGTCCGTGCTACTGTCAGAGAGCGTGCGCGCTGAATCCAGGCTGAGGCGTCGCTGGGCCGCCGATGTCGAGGAGCCAACACTGCCGGCCGTGCTTCCAGGATACTGTTGCTTCATCTGCTCCTGCAACTGCTGCTGCTGGTGTTGCTGCAGCTGTTGGTGGTGATGCGGATGCGCATGCGGATGCTGATGGTGTCCGGGTGTGGACATGGCATAGCCAATGCTCACGCCCCCGGCACTGCCGTAAACATCCTCGCGCTTTAGTGGCCCCCACCGTTGAGTCGTCCGTAAGCTGAGGCTGACCCTTTGCCACCCTGATTCAAAACCGATGCCGATGTCGATGAGCTGCTGCCGCCGCTGAGGGAGCGCTGGGCCTCCATTTGTTGGCACCAGCACCTGCTCCGGCTGCCGCGGCCGCCGCATAGCTGTAATAGTTCTCCGCCGACAACTGCTCGTCCGAGGAGCTGGGCGTTAGGGTGGCCGGATCCAAGGCCCCGCCACTGTTGAGGAAGGCGGCGCGGGCGGCCACCACCCCAGCACCGAGAGGCTTCTTCAGGCGCTGGCCAAACTGTTGCTGCTGCTGCTGCTGCTGTTGAGGAGTGGCTGTGGATGCGGTGGTGGTGCCTCCTCTGGGCTGGGGTCCATTCTGCAGCTGATACGAGGGATTCTTGAAGGCCAGTGGTGCATTGTTATGCGGGTGATTCATTGCCGCCTTCAGCTGGCTCTCCACGGGACTGGAGGACTGCGAGGGCGAGGGATTGGTGGAGATGCTCTGATAACCAGAGCTGCAGTGACTGCTCTTGGCCGACAGTTGCTCCTTGATCGAGGAGCTGCACGCTGGAGCTCCTGCTGCTGGTGCGGCCATGGGCTTTAGGTGTCCCCCCTGCTGGGGATGCTGCGGCTGGTGCTGGTGATGCTCTGCCACGTCATGCTCTTCCGCATACTTGAAGAGATCATCAAGATCCTCCAAGTTCTTGGGCATATTCGAGTTGGGATGGAGGTTCGTCTGGTGCTGGTGCTGCTGTTGCTGCTGCTGTCGCGGGTAGCCCGTTCCCGATCCGGAATGATCCGGTATTCCCAGATTCAGTTTATGCTGATGCATACGTCCCGCACCCCCTGCTGGCACACCCCCCAATCCCCCACCGCTCGTGGACTTCATCATGGGCGTGGGTGACTTGCGGACAAAAGCGCTGCTTGTGTCGAGCCCTGAGATCTGGATCTGGAACTCCCTGTCATGCATATCATCATAGCTGCCCCCACTCTGATTATTATTATTATTCGGATTGCCATTGCCATTGCCATTGCCAGGACTTCCATTCCCATTGCCATTGCCATTGCCATTCCGTGGCAGTGTCCTGGATCTGGTGGTGGATGAGGGACTCTGGCTGTGGCTTCCCTCGTACTCGTTGCCATTCTGATGGCCATGGCCATGGATGTGCCCAGAGCCATTAACCACATACTGATAGGTCTGCCCGAGACGTTCCATGCGATCCATACGTTCCATTGTGCTCGAGGCACTCGTCTGCGGTCCTGGCGGGCAGTGCATATGCTGTGATGGATGATGCATGTGGAGCTGTTGCTGTTGCTGCTGCTGCGTATGCGAATGCAACAGATTGCTGCTGCTGCCATTCAACGATGATGAAGCCATCGAACTCTGCGATTGGGCATGCTGCAGTCCTCCTCCGTATTGCTGCCCCCCACCAGCCCCACTCCTGCAATAGAGCTCTGCGAATTGGAGAGCAACTGCATCGGATGCTGCTGCTGTTGCTGCTGCTGCTGTTGTTGTTGCTGTTGTTGTTGCTGCTGTTGTTGGAGGAGTATTCCATTGACCGTGGGATCGTTATAGCGAAAGATATTTTTCTCCAGGGAATTGGGTGTCAGGACACCCCTCATGATGCCCCGCTCTGCGGACAGGGGTTTGCTGACAATCGCATGCTGCGGCTGTGCCAGCTGTGTCTGCTGTGGCAGCAGCTCAGCCAGACCGCCGCCAGCCGAGGAGGAGGAGGAGGCAGCCATTCCTATTCCCATGCCGCCGCCAGTGCTACTGGGCTGACGGTTCTCCTGATTCTCGCTGGTGGCTATCGAATGCGTGGATGTGGGCAGATATCCCCCTGGTAGGGCCATCCCGAGGCTTCCCTGCTCTCGGGCTTTGGTTATGTCGTCGAGGATATGCTGCAGGGGATCCAGCTCGTGCTGTCGTGCCTCAGGCAGCTTGGCCAGACTCTCGCTGAGCAGACTATGCAGGATTGACAGCTGCTTGCCCTGGTCGATGTACCCTGCCCAATCCAGTATCGAGTCGGGGTCGGGTGCTCTGGTCGCGTGGAGATTATCTCCAGGAACTGCTGCATGCGATCGGCCTCCTGCTCGAGGAAATCGTTCAGAAACTCCATAAAGTTCTCCTTGCCCTGGAAGCGGGTGAAGTTGGCCAGCGTCTGGAGGGTCTTGGCGACAAGCGTGAGGTTGCGGGTGGCCCGCGCCGACGGCAGTTCGCTGGTGATATTGAACAGCGACGGGGACAGTATGGCCGGGCACAGGAAGCGCAGGAAAATGCTGGCCGAGATCAAATTATCGGCCATATCCTGGCGCCCCAGCTGCTGCAGACGCTCGCGGAACGTGGCAAAGCAATTGCGCAGCTGCGCGGGGAAATGCTTGTGCGACTCGTAGATGCATTGCCAGGCATTGCGCACGGCGGCACGCAGGGCCGCCTGCTGGCGCTGCAGCGATCCCGCCGAGGAGCCACTCGCCTTTGTGGGATCCACTTCGCAGTCGCGCTCCGAATGGATAAGCTCGTTAATGGGCGCCGAAAGGGTGTCCTGCAGGTACTGTTCGCCCGTTAGCTTCAGGAATGCCTCCATGCTCTTGGTGGCCAGCGAATTGCCGCGGAACGTGAGCCGTTGATCGCCCACGCGCAACAGATCGAGGGCCACCACATCGGTGAGGAAGGCGCCGGCCAGCCCCTGGGCATGCATCAGCAGGACCAGGGCCTGGCCAATGTCCTCCTTGGCTTTGACACCAATCACCGGCTCGAGCGTCTCGCAAACGCGCTTATAGTTATCCTTCAGATAGGCCAGAAAGTTGCCGTAAATATTGATTGGCAGGATGTCGGTGCTCTGGAAACGGCATTTGATGCGCAGCGTCGGGACCTGCTCCTTCTCGCGATCCTTGCCGCTGCCGCCGTTGCTCTCCTTGCCATTGCCCGAGTGCCGGCCAAGGCTGTCGCCGGCCTTGTCGCTGAGTATCGGATACCAGTGCTCGCAGGGCAGCCGTGAGGTCACCTCATGGACGGGTATCTTCACGGAGCCCACAAACTGGTACTTGTCTCGCTTCTTCTTTTTGTCCACCTCCCGGAACACATTCACGGTGATCACATTGATCTCCGGTATGTCCGGGAAGTCGAAATGCTCGCCCCAGAACAACAGATCCGTCTGCAGCTTGACGCTCGTCCGCCCATACAGCGTCTTGTCCAGCTGCAGCTCGCAGAAGTACTTCTTCTTGGCGGGCAGATTCTTGGCCTCGTACACCCACATCTTCAGGGAGTTGTCGGTGCGACGGGTGTGCTCCGCATTCGGGGCTATCGACTTGCGAAGCGAATATATCCACAGGTCGCGCTCCTGCCGTGATCCGCACGAGTAGTAGCGCTCGCCGCGAGGTCCGCCGCGCACTTGAAAACAATGCCTGCGTCCCAGCACCGACTGATGGACGGGTGCCACACCCACGGCCCCAGTGCAGGAGAGATCTACGGATGTTGACGCCATTAGCAATCTCATCATTAGGGACTATTATTAGGGACTTTGCACTCACCAATCGTGGACATGACCGCATGACTCGACAGCAGACTCTCATGCGAACGAGAGCCTCTCAATCCGCCCGATCCACGCTTCGTGCGCTCCAGTTTCGTCACCGATTTGGTGCGCTTCAAGGGATTGGATCTAACAAAACAAAAGAAGGATGTTGGTTACAGAGAGGTTTCGTTTCGTTTCGTTTCGTTTTGTTTTTGTTTTTTTTCTTACTTTTTGGTAAAGAAATTTGTAAAACGCGATGTGGCGTTGTGCTCCTGCTGCTGGTGCTGTTTGCTGCCCAAAATGGGCGTTGTAGGCGCTGATCCCCGCCGACAGGCCTTCTCATAGGAAGTATCTGCAAAAAACAAGCAACAAAAAACGGAGCGGAGGATTAGCTTCAAGTGGGGATACATCCTTTTGTTGTCGTTGCCCTTGCCGTTTCCGGCACGGAGCCTCCTTCCTTTTTTGCAAGAGTAATACCCTATAATCCCTCCCATCCCAATCCCATCCTGCGCAGCTTTGCTCTGCTCTGTGTTCCCTTATTTTGTTGTTGTTGTTGTTGTTGTTGAAATTCTTTTGGTTTTCGGGTTTTTACTTTTCGGTCAAAACAGGTTTGGAAAACAAAAGAACCAACAGGAGAGCAAGACCCGTCATCAAAGCAGCTGCTGCACACATCACCTGTCCCCTGCAACGCCCCTGTGCAACCAACCTTCACAGGAGAGAGAGGGAGAGGGAGAGAGCGAGGCAGAGTCCATCAGGTACCGCCGCATATGATTCATCATGTGCCTCATTACGGGTGAGGTCGGGTAAGATGGAAACTCTTGCGGCTTAAAACAGGTTCCCCCCAATCTTCTTCTCACTTGTATCTTCCATCTGAGAGCATACATCTTTTCTTCTGTTGCTTCTGCCGCTGCCGCCCGCACAAATGCGACCTTGTCTCGCAGCAGCAGCAGCAGCAGCGGGCCACCCAAGAGGCTGAGGCTGAGGCTCAAAGTGAGGCTGGCTTGTGGCTCATTAAAAAGAGCAAACATCGTTCCATAATGCACGTATGTACACATTCCACATTCCATATGCCTCATTCATTCATTCATTCATTGGATACACTTCCATTCGCATTTCATCCGCCAGGGAGATGCAAACACTCCGATATCATTCCACTCAAAAGGAGCTTCGTCGGGGTTCGAGTCGGGTTGGGTCGGTAGGGGTCGTTCACCGTTTAAGGAAGACAAATATATAAAAGCAATCATCTTTCATATTAAATCCTCAAAATTGATCCATCCAGATGAGGTGCTGGGCAGAATACACGAATCCAAGGTGCCAAGGAAGGAAGAATGCGTAAAAGTCTAACTGGGGGAGAGAGATAACGAAAGAGAGAGAGAGAGAGTGGAGTGCATGTCATTGAGAGTACTTCACTGCTAAGCCACACTGGAGGAGAGAATAAGTGAAGCACTTTTCCCGAAAAAACGTGCACCAATCAGGAAAGCCATTCACAGGATGAAGGACACACGTATGGGGAACACACTACGTCTTATTTTTTGTGCTCCGGTTATCGCAAGTCGCAAAAAGTTACGAATTGACTATTAAATCTCGAAAGTGCGTAAAACACCTTTGATAGCGAAAACCAGAGCACGTCCCTGATTGTGAGGTGTGGGAAGAGCCATAAATACAAATTTGAAGCAGTTAAAACTATTAAATATGGAGGAGGAGGATCAATTATGGTGTGGGGCTGCTCCACAGCGATATGGCCGGGACGGGTTCCGCTAGTAACATATGAACATATAAGTGATGAGGGTATGTAATACACCAATCCCCGTGGATTCGCCCTCTCATTCGACTAATCGTTTCATCATCAAAAGATGCAAAATACAATTCCCGAAAATCCCAAAAACAATATACAATGTACATTGCATAATGCTGTTAAGGAGTTTTTCCTGATGTTATGGTTGCTGTTCCCGTTGTTCGTTGTTGCCCACCGCTGGTGTGAAGCCCACAAATTCCACCACACACATCTACCATAGTGGATCCCCCCCTACGCAAGTTGGAATGGATTATGGATGTGGCTGCAAACAGCCTTCTTCTGTTTCATATTTTTGGAGCGAAGAAGATCATCAGTTTAGAGATCAACACAGCAGAGGCCACTTATATGGTCAGGTGAAGTCAGAGCCAGACCCAGACCCAGTTCCAGGGCCTATTACAGCCATTGCCCCACTCCATATACATACATATGTGGGGTATGTGTAATGAATGATGACCTCCTCCGGAGTGGGAGATCATCATCATCATCGTCGTCGTCATCTCCGAAAGAAATCTCTCTGATTGGCTCATCGTTTGACTCATCAAAGAGCGCACCACACTTCTGTGAGGGTGTGGGTTGGTTTTCCCTCAAAATTCCTCCAATTAAAACGGATTTCAAAAGTTTGAGGAATGGAAAGTGAAAGCGTGATAAGAAAACAGACCAAAAACAATCAACGGGCGAAGCAAATGGAAAATCATCGATCGCATTATGGATACCTTGCAACGGGCTGGCGGCATGCATCTGCTGCTAAACGTGAGATAAGGTCGCCTCAATTATCATCGCGTTAAACAAAATGTGTGTACAATATGTGTTTGTGTGTGTGTTTGTGTTTGTGTGTGTGTGTGTGTGTTGTAGTGGAAATGTGGAAAATGAAAGGCGACTGTTTGTCGGGGCTGACGGACGATAAGGAGACGACAATCAATAAAATAAACCAAGAAAGATGGCAAACAAACATCTGGGGGGGGGGAAATATTAGGACTTGCCACACAAATCAAAAATCATAAATTTTCCTATCAATTTTCATTATGTTTGCTCTTCTTCTTAGTCTGTCTCCTCCATTTTGTCTATGTATGTACTTTGATTCTATTTCTTGACGACAGCTTTATCGACGAAAACCTCCTCTGGGTGAATGTCGTTACAAAAGCGTTTTTCGTCTTATCAAATTACAAATAAAAATGCAACTGCAACTGCAACTGCAACTGCAGCTGACCTCGTCACACCCCCCTACCCTACCCTACCCCTACTTCCCTTCCCTTTCCAAACGATCCATCCATCCATGGCACTCTTACAGTTCCTGTGTATCAAGATAGGATAGAGAGTGAGAGTGAGAGAGGGAGAGAGAGATGGGCCGTGCATGCATGCTCCTGCATAACAAGGTATATTCCACAGATGGGTAGGGCCATCGGTACTGGTGCGCCGAATGGAGATTGCTCTACTATCGGGCACTGCCTATTCTTACATACAAAATGTATCTTGCAGAAAACACCAACAAAATAAAAACGCACATATGGCGGCAGCAACAACAATTTTAGTTTTTCAAATAAAGCCGCTCGTTTGTTTAGCACTCATTTCCCTCTCTTTTCCTATCCCGCAAAAAACGATCACATTTGTTTGACCGCGCTCGCTCTCTCTCTCTCTCTCTCTCGCTCTCTCTTGCTCTTCTCGTTCACTTCTCTCGCTGCTGCTGCTGCTGCTGCTGCTCAAAACTGGTTTCTTGTGCGGGTGTCTAGATGTATGTATCTATGTGTGTACGAGTGTGTGTGTATGTGAATCATAATCAAAAACAGCAACAAAGCCACAAAAACTGAAATTGTAGCCAAAGAGAGCGAGTGGAAGGGACGTGAGGGAGGGGGAAATGGAGTAAAGAGAGGGTATACGACGCACACACACACACACACACACACAAGAAGGCACAACTTTAATGAACCAAAATTAGCTGCAAATTTCAATGCAAATTTTGTTCATTCCAATCAATTGACAATTTTAACGGTACATATCAAATCGATGGCTGGTCCCTCTGGTTCTCTCTCTCTCTCTCTCTCTTTGTCTTTGTCTGTCTGCCTCTAATTTGAAATGCAGCTCACTTGGGTCGATTCCAAGTACTCCCCATACATATGTGTGTTGTATGGCAAACTGATTCCAATTCACAATACACATTTCAAGTAGTAAAGTAGAAAACTGCTGGCGGCCATTCCTGGAATACGAAATCGAAATGCAAGAGGATGCCCAGACAGTCGGACAGACAGCACAGTCCACAGCACTTTCCGATCATTTTCGGTTCAGTTGAGTTCAGTTCTATTCCATTTCAGTTTTCAGTTTTCAGTTGACGCCCATTGTACGACGAAACGCTTGACTGCTGGCCCATGGCCATCCAAATTGAGCTACAATTGAGGTAAACAATTGGGCTACGCAACGCAAAAGAAGAAGCCAGAAAAGAAGAAGTGGAAGTAGAAGAAGGGGAACGATCCGAGAAGTAGAATGTGAAAGGAATGGATCGTCGTCGGTTGAGGGAGGAGTACACATAGATACACACATACATATGTATGTACGCCATTCCCTCCCGTTGCTTCTGATTTTGCTGCTGCTGAAAAGATGATTATGATGATGATGATTATGATGATGATGGCTGGTCGCAAAAAAAAAAAAGAAGAACGAAACAGGAAGGCTTAATAATAAGAGCGGGCTAATGGAATGGTGGAATGGGGCACGGTATTGGAATTCATGGGGTGTGAGGTACGCTGCTGGTGCCATCTTATCTTATCGTGACCCTGTATGTGTACATGTGTACAGCCCCCTCCCCCTGCTATCCCCACTCCTCTCTCTCTCTCACCCACCAGTAGAGCGTAAATAGAATGCGAAAGCGATCGTATCGATACGAAGCGGGCAACGGATCGCTTGCAACCTTTTTCCGAACCCTATTTTTGGGGGTTGTTTTCTTCTTTGGATCGATTGTAACAGGAAACACACACACGCACACACACGCACACACACAAAACAAAGGAAGGAAGAACGTAAGAAAGACAGCGACTGCGACTGGGACTGCGACGGAGGGGATGACTGGGGGGAGGATGGAAGAAGCTTGTTCTCTAAAGACCTACCAGAATGATGTCCCGCATCATCGTCTGCTGTCACTGTCACTGTCGTATCCTCCTCGTCCACTGTTGTCGTTGTGGTGCATCCATCGCCGGCTGTGACCGAGCTATTCGCTGTGGCATGCATCACCAGATCCTTGATCTTGAAACGCTCGCAGATGAGCTCCTCGCACTGATCCGTTTGAAAGTAGCTGTTCAGCTCGTCCAGACTCAGGGGACAGACATCGTAGGGCAGGAAAAAGTGCTTGCCCCAGCTGCCGGTGCCGATGCCGATGCCACTGTCGCCAGCGCAGCTGGACGACGCCGACAGCGATCCCTGCTGCGAATAATGGCTGCTCGAGTGCATCATTAGCAGGCTATGGTGCGCAGACGCCACTTCTCCTCCTCCTCCCGCTCCCGCTCCAACTCCTCCCCCAATGGTCTTCAGCAGAGAATTGCTGCGCGACACCTTCGTGGAGTGGGCGCGTCGAATGAAGCTGAGCGACTTCTTGGGCGGCGAACAGATCGCTGCTGATGTGTGCCCCGGCGGCGGACACGTGCCAGCAGCAGCAGCAGCAGCAGTCGCATCGGCGGCCGTCAGCTTGGGCGTCGACTTCAGCAGGAAGAGGTTCTTCGGCGGGAAACTGTGCGTGATTATCGACGTGGCCGAGGAGCTGCCCTGCAGCTTGTAGGGCGAGGAACCGCTTTGCTCTGGCAAATGGCTGGCCGTACTCCCGCCGAATAGTTGCCGCTGCTTGGGCAGGTTTTGCGGATGCGGATGTGGATTCGGATTCGGATACGGCTGGTGCAGAGCGGCTGCCTCGCGAAGCGCTACTGACGGGGACAGGTTCTGGGGTAGGGTCTTCGATTTGGCTCTCAGCGTAATCAGCGTTGTGGTTGTCGTCGTTCCGCCAGGTGATGACGCAGTCGCAGTTGGTGTCGCAGCTGCCGTTGCTGTTGCCGTTGCGAGCCCTCTCTCCACACTGGGCAGCGGCACGGCGAGTATGTTCGTGCGCGAACGCGACTTCATCAGCTTGATGGGCGTTGAGGTATTCGTCTGCATGCGACTTATCTCTGAGTCATCGTCGTCGTCATTCGCCGTGGTGCCACCACTAGCAGCTCCGCCTTGGTTCACCGACGACACGCCGGACGACGACTGACGCGAATGGGCTGGCGACAGGGAGAGGGCCTGCTGCTTGGGCGGTGTGGGATTTGCCATCACAATGTCGTGATCCTCGTTAAAGTGGGTCCTGGGTGCGGTGGCGCCCGCAACCGGCGTGGCCCCAGGAGCACCCCCTCCGAGTCGCAATCACTGCTGCCATTCAGGCTGATCACATTCAACACGATCCCATATCGCTTCAGCTTCGAGGGTGAGGCCGTGGAGGACGCCGTGGCCGATGGCAGCGATTTGAGCAACTGCTGGCGATGCATCGCCTCCACCGAATTCTCCTCATCCTCGTCCGAGTCAGAATACTGGGCGGCATTCTCGCTGCCGCTGATGCTCCAATTAAAGCCGCATGGCGGTGACATTTTGGTGACCTTCCCTCCGCTCTGGCTACCACTGCTGTTGCTGTGGCTGTGGCTGCGCTCGAAGAGCGCACTCACCTTGGCCACTCCGCTCTTAACGGAGCCGGATTTCCTTAGGCCAAAGTGTTTCGTGGAGGTGGAGGAGGAGGTCGAGTGCTTTTGGTGGGGATGTTGCGAGGTATGTTCGGGTGTGTTGTTGTTGTTGTTGTGGCTGCTACTCAGGCTTGAGCTGCTGCTGCTGCCGCCGTAGGGGGAGGAGGAGTCCTTCTCCTTCTGCTTCTGCTTCTCCTTCTGCTTCTGTTTCTGTTTCCCTCTTCGTCTTCGTCTTCGATCACCAATGGCACATAGAATGTGGAACGACGGCGTTGCGTTTTTTCCTCTGGCGTTGCTGTTGCTGTTACGTTTGCGGCGTCGCTGCTTTGTTCTGTGTTTGTTGCTGTTGTTGTTGTACTGCTAGCGTCACTGACGGCAGCCTGAAACATTTTGGTGTGTGCGCCCCGTTTTCAATGGTCTCTGCTGACGCAGACGCAGACGCTGACACTGCTGCTGCTGCTGCTGCTGTGCGCAGGCGCCTTGCTGATCATTGCACACACACACACACAAACACGCGCGCGCGCACTCACACAATCACACACGAAAAGGAGACAGAAAGAGAGAGCAGAGCGTCCGTTCGTGCGCTTGTGTGCAGGTATCTTCTCTTCTTCTCCTTTTTCGTCTGCAATTTGCTGACAAGCAATTTCTTGCTCTGTTGCTGATTCTCTGCTGTTTCTTTTGTTGCTGTTTAAATTTTTTTTTTGTTTTTTTTTTTATTATTTTTGTTTGTTGGTTTTGTCGCTTGGCTTAAAAATTATGCGCTCAAGTGCATTTCCGCGTTTGCAGTCAACGTTTTTTTTCTCGTTTTTCTTTCTCTTCTTTGATATCTCTGTTTTATGGTTGCAGCCGTCGTCGCTGTTGCTGCAACTCCCTCTCTCTCGTTGCCTTTTTTGTTGGCGTTTCTGCTTTTGTTTTGTGTCGTTTATCACTGTCGCGCATCACATTGTCGCTTGGTTAACTTTTGATTTGGTTTTTAGTTGCAGCACATCGACAAAAAAACAGTACTTCAGTGTGGCACACACACACACACGCACACAGCCAGCGATGCAAGAAGCACTGGAATGCCAGCACGCACACATGCACAGGACACAGTCGCGGGCACAACAGATGCTGCGGCATCAACACATATTAAAAGAATGCCCCAAAAGTGTTGGATGTCCAAAAACCAGGCAAGCGCAAACTCTCAAATCTTAAAATGGCAACAAGAACTATAAAAATTGTTAAAACCACACAACAAAAATAAGAACAGCCTGTACAACGCAAACAAACAACAAAAACGGTAATACGCGTGCGCGCACTGCAAATTTCGGGGCCCCTTTCAAGGGTATAAAAGAGCTGTAAAAGCCGAACCTTCGGCGACGTTCAACGGTAGTTCGTGCATTCCGACACCAAGAGAATTCATCAAAAACCGATCGTAGGATATATCATCTCACTTTCTTTAGAAATCAAGGCGCGTTTTTATTATTTTTGTAATTATCAATGGATATTGTCGTGGTCCATCAACGGACTTATCTGAATTCGACACTATTTTGTTGTTTCATTGTTTTATGTTTTAGGTGACGACGCGCGCAGTAACACAACCGCGCCGTTCAAAAGAATTTTGGTTTTAGGTGTTTGATTTCTCCAGTGCGACCTAATCGATCAAATATACCGTCCGAACCTCAGAAATATACTGAAAAGTACGGTCTCATTCTAAAAATATACCATAAAATACCGACGGAAGTCATATTGAGACAGATAGAGAGCGAGAGAGAGAGAGAGACAGGTTTATGTGTACTCTGTGTGTGTGTGTGTCTGTTTCGTACATATATTTATGTAGGTTCCCTTTTACTTAGCCCGGGCAACGCATAATATAAGCAAATTAGAGAGTACCCCAGTCCCCATTCCACCCTTCGTAACGCACCGTTCCACTCTATCTTTACCACCATTCCACCTCTTACCTCTTCCCCCCGCTTACACACTATTCTCCTCTCTCCTATTCCCTACTTCTCCCGCTAGGCTATGCACACTACCACTCTCCTCTTTCCACCCCCTCATTTCAAAAAACATTCGTTCCCTTTGTTACCCTCCCGGGCAGGAAGACTCTTCCGTCTTCCCCCTTCCTTCTTTCAAACACTATTTCAACGAATTCTTGTGGTGGCTAGCGACCCCTGGCAGTGCTTGCGGCCAAGCGGAGAACTACGCAATAAACGAATATTGCATACTTTTTGGGATGACGGTGTATAATCCATGTAGAAATCATGTCAATTGTAACATTTGAAGACATTCCACACAAGAAAAACGCCAAAATGTAATCTATTGTATTATCAATTAATCTATTATCGTTCTATACTATGCTTTCGCTTACTTGAGCTTTTCCCACCTATAACAATAACATTACTGAAATTTCTATTGAAATAGCCCCAGACGGACATTTGCCCGCTCAGCGAATGCCAGAGACAGTTCCTACTGTAATTCACACCCACAGACAATGCGCTGGGATGGCTCGGCTGGCTCCCCTTTCTCCCTTGGCTCTGCTCTGCTCTTGAACGATCGCATTACGCTGAGCTGACAAAATGAAAAACAAACGCCCCAGAGAGCCCCAGCGCGAGTCGATTCGAGTCGTCTGACGCATTAGTGGGTTTCTAGGTCTCTGGAATCGGTCTTTTTTTTTAGCGCCACATGGAAATGTCAGCAATCGAAACAATGTCACCCCATTGAGGGGGCAGATGATCCCCAATTCCCCTCCGCCCATTCCCACCCCAAATGGAATCTCCTAAGGCATAGAATCGATTTTGTTGTTACCTTCATTGAGAGATGTATCGTTCAGCGCCGTATCGAAATGTATGCGCGGCAGTGTCTTCGATTTGTACTCACCTGCAAATAGAAATGGAAGTTCAAATGGATTAGTTTTTAATGCGAATTCAGACGCTGCTATAAAATGGTAATATACTCGTGTATGTATACAAATATGGCACAAGTGAGGAGCAGTACATTAACAGTTTCGTTCACTGTAACGCGAACTTAGTTGTTAAACAATTCAACCATATTTTTGTCTCCCATGACTTTCCATTGTTTTTCCTTAATTAAAAACACAAAAATACTCTTGTTAAACAGTTAAATATTTTAAATATCAAATCTAAGGCTTAATAAAGCACAATTTTCGATTGTCTGTATAAATGTCTCATAAGCGAACAGATGCGTTCGATTCCAGCGATTCGAGGAGATATCAATAAAAAAAATTATATAGATGGTTTTCAAATGGTTTTGAACACTTTTTACGCAGACAGTCAGCTGTTCTTTTGCAATTCACGTGTGAACGTTTCAAAATCAGCTGTTTTTTGCTGAACAGAAAACTGTCATTCACGTGTGAACGCGAGATCCCAAAACGCAACCCGTATCCACCAACGAATCATCCATCGAATGCAAAGGTGTACGTGGTGTATCGTATAGCTATTCGATCTATTCGATCTATTCGATCTTGTGACATCTGACATTTCAAGTGTCGAGGAAGCTTAAACTGTGTCTTTGTACGTGTCTCGTACTCGTGCTTGTACTCTCGTATCTCGTATCTTTAAAGACAAGACTCGACTCGACTCGACTTGACGACCCATTTACATAGGTCCCCCTCCGACCTTTCGAGTGTAGCTGTCGCCTGTTGTTATGAATTCATTTCAATTAATGCAAAATATGAATACTCGTACAGCAGAAGCTAAAGGCAGAGGCAGAGGCAGACACATGTGTGGTGCTCATAGAGCAATGGTACTGGGACTGGTTGGCTGTGGCTGTGGCTGTGGCTGTCTCTGGGTTGACTGTAAAATGCGCAAATTCAGCGTAGAGGCGATATACAGCCCCAGAAAAGATACAGATACAGAACAATGTAGAGCAAACTCATAAATTGAGCAATTGTTAGTTGTAGATGGATGGATGGATGGATGGATGACCCAGGCGATGTCTGGTGTCTGTCGCCTCTGAGGGAATGACTCCCTAAAGAGCCTCTCGAAATTCCCATGATTTCCGCGCAACACTTTTCATCTCATTTTTGTTCGATTATCTGGGATTACACTTCTGGCAGATCATGGTTATACTTCAAAGGGAGGGGAATGACGGAAACTCCAATGATTCTCAGTGATGTCATCATGAATGATGACTGGGAATGACGATGATGATGACTCCCAGAGAGACACAGATACAGATACAGATATGGGGGTTGGACTTGGACTTGGAATATACTTACTCCTGCCCGTAGCAGGCTCCAGTGTGGCACTAGCCGTTGCATTGGCTGGCACGGAGCAGCGATCCTGTAGCTGCTGCAGCTGCTCCTGCTGTTGCTGCTGCAACATCTGCAGCTGCTGCAGATCACAGTGCACTTCATGGATGGGCGGTGTGGGTGCATCATCCCGCTCGCCCCGCAAGCAGGAGGCCAGGCCACGGCCCCGCGGTATTGTGCTACGTCGGAGAGCACCCGCCGTGGCTGGCGGTTGTTGTTCGATTGCCACCGCCCGGTGGCACTGGGATTGGGTCTGCTGTTGCTGCTGCTGCAGCTGCAGCTGCAACTGCTGCAGTGGGGCTGTGCTCCTTGGCATGGAGTTAATTCTTGTCGTTTGTTGCATATGCACCACTCCTCCGGTCACTCCTCCGGTCACTCCTCCTCCTCCTCCATCGTTGACTGTGCGCAAAGCACCGCAGTTCATCCTTGAGTTTGGTATTTATTTTGGTATTTGCGTTTGGTATTTTCTTAGTTTTCTTTTTGGGTTGCAGTATTTTTAGTGGATTCTTTTTGCAGTGGACGTAATTCTTGTGGGTTCTTGTGGTTTTTGGTTTTCTTTTGCGGTTTGTATGTTTTTTCTGTTGTTCTTTTATTTTTGGTTTTCGTGTGGTTTTTGTTGTTGTTTATTTTTGGTTTATTTCCTTAGCCTTGACATGGTATTGGTTGTGCGCCTGAGAAAAGGTTGCGGGGACACACACAAGTTAGGGGTAGAACACGCGCGCGACACTCCCGGGAGGCGCCACCGAATGACAGTGCCCGGGGCTGAGAGCGACTTCTGTTCCGGGCGGTTGTTTCGCTTGCCTGCCTCGGCCATTAAGATTTATGTTCGTGGCGTGTTGGCCCTCTCAAAAGGGGGCACAGAAACACACTGGCAATGGCACAGTCTTTAATCCCACTCTTTGGGGCTGTTTCTCAAATTTTGTGACTCTGAAAATTGTTCAACTAATTGTTTAACCATTGTTTGGTTCTTTTGCAACCACGCGCGACTGCACGACTGCGCACTGCCCGCTTTTCTCTAACAACTTCAGTTCCTTTCTCTGTTTCGCACTCTCTTTCGCGGCTTAAATGTTCCTTTTAACTTATTCAATTTCATGCTCGTTGCCTTTTGGTTCGCAAATGGAATGGTGCGGAATGGAACACAAATGCCAATGCGCCCACGCATGAGATCATTCAATGGGAACGTTCGGTAAATGGTGGCCCATGAATGGCAGTACACATACAGACCTACATCTCAGCTGTTATTGCTCCTCTCTTTCGCTCTCTCTCTCTCTCTCTCTCTCTCTACTGCTTGCTCTTTAAAGACCATTAAAACTAGGCCTAAGTTTTCTTCATGTAAAGCCGGGGAAAACCATTATATTTGTGCAATATTTTCCAGGCAGAGAACCAGTAAGATTTATTGGCTTTCGAGTACTTTCTCTTGTCTTATTTTTGCATTTCCCCAACACCCCAGACGCCCCAGACACCCCCGACACCCCACAGCAGCTCGATTCAAATGGGGTTGGTTGAATTCTAGGCCTCGTATTTGTATTTTTGTGGTTTTCCTCTTGCGTGCGTGCATTTCTCTTGTCTGCTGCTGCGTGTGGAAAAGAAAACTGGTCACAGTCACACCATCTACCATCTAACGTCTTTGCCACACTGCCGCACTGTGTGGCACTGCTGCCTGCTGCCTGCGTGCTGCGTGCTGCGCTGCTGACGAACATTAATTTCGCCGCTTGACTTTGCTTAAACATTTCTTATTTCATTTTTTACTTTCTCTTGGCTCCAGCAATGGCAGCAGCAGCTGTTCTCTCGATTCAATGTGCCCCACACTGTCGCTGGTCGCTGTCTCGATTCTCTACCTTTGTCGCTGCTGTTTTTCTCTTTTTCTCTCTTTTAGTCTGCTTCTCTGCGGCTGCAAATCAGTCAACCGCAACGCCTACGACCGTAGGCACCTGTAAGCCACACAAAAGAAAGAGCAGGACAGGGATAGAGACAGGGACAGGGACAGGACGGGACTCCCCTGCCACACAACGGACCGACCGGAGCGGAAGTGCAAGCCAATGGCCAGAATCGTACGATAAAGAGAAAGACAGAGAGAGAGAGAGAGGGAGAGAGAGAGAGAGAGTTACCCTAAAGTACTCTTTAAGCCCAAAAGGGTTCTCCAACACTGGGTTCTCTCTCCCAGTGAGACTGTTCATCGCTCAAAAGTGATTTCCAAGTCATTTGATATGGGAGGTTTTCTACACCTAAAGACCTATGCAGAGGTGCTGTGTTTTTACTGATTTCAGTATTGCTCGAAAAACTCCAAGATTCCAGATCTCAGTATCTCTCGAATCAGTTTCCTTGGGCTCCTAGGCCATGGTTAGGGTATTCCCTAGTCGAAATACAAAAACTCTATGCTGGTTTCTCGGCAGTCTCTTTGTTTTTTATATGGGAAAAAACTCCAACTCCAAGACAGTGAGAACAAAGCGGCAAGCGGCAAGCGGCAACTGCTGCAGCGGATGCGACTCCATATAAAGGCGTCAGGCGGCAGGGGGCATGGGGCATGCTGCCATGAAAAGCTCTCTTCAGGAAACTCTTTTTTCTTTTTTCGTTTTTCTTTTTCGTTTTCTGTCTGTCTTTTCTTTCTTTCTGCTGATTAATGCAACAGCAGCGGAACAACAAAAGGCGTTGGCGTTCGAGGGCGTCCCGCATAATGAATAATTTGGCAGGAGATGCATTTTTGCACGTCGTCGACGACGACGGCAACAGACAGGCATAGACTTTGCCCAGACTATTGCTGATTACATATGTACATATGTATGTATATGTATGTATGTGTATGCGCCAGGGGTTGCACCTGAAGGTGGGGTGGGGGTTGGCCAGCAGATAACCCGCACTTCACACTACAGCCAAACTATTCAAACGAAAATCAAAATCAAAAGCTTTCAAATTCCAATCCCCAGGTTGAACCGATCTAACACTCGAAGTGGTGGAAATTTGGTCACTCCAATAATCCCTCCCCCTAGCGAAACAAATTGCAATCAAAGCAAGTTTTATGCTCCACAAAAATCCCAAAATTCCCAAGCCCGAAGAGATCAAAGCTCTAATATTATTGTTCTAGTGAAAATAGTTCCCAAGAAAGCAGAGTACACCAAATTTTTGTCAGATATTCCTAGCAGTAAGATCTACATTTCAATCAAAATATACGTCCATGGGAACCGAACCCCGAATGAGTCCGAGTCCAAGTCCAAGTCCCAGGCATCTCATTTTGGGGTACATTATTATTATCATTATTATTATTGTTATTGTTCTGAGGGGAGTTGATGATGAGGCGTTGGAGGTGTTCGAGGAGACAGGGATGGAGAGGGGGATGGGGTGCAGGGGGCGGGGTAATGCTCGTTGTGCTTATGGTTAATACGAGAGTAAAGGGTAGACGGGTGTACGGGTGGACGGGTGGACGGTTTTTCGGGTGTACGGGTGGACGGGTGGACGGGTTTACGGGTAGACGGGTTTACGGGTAGACGGGTGTACGGCTGGACGGGTGTACGGGTAGACGGGTGTACGGCTGGACGGTTTTTCGGGTGTACGGGTGGACGGCTGGACGGGTGTACGGGTGGACGGTTTTTCGGGTGGACGGCTGGACGGGTATACGGGTAGACGGGTGGACGGGTGGACGGGTGTACGGGTGGACGGGTGTACGGGTGGACGGTTTTTCGGGTGGACGGCTGGACGGGTGTACGGGTAGACGGGTGGACGGGTGTACGGCTGGACGGGTGTACGGGTGGACGGTTTTTCGGGTGTACGGGTAGACGGGTGTACGGGTGTACGGCTGGACGGTTTTTCGGGTGTACGGGTGTACGGGTGGACGGGTGGACGGATAGACGGGTGGACGGGTGGACGGCTGGACGGCTGGACGGGTGGACGGCTGGACGGGTGTACGGGTAGACGGGTGGACGGTTTTTCGGGTGTACGGGTGGACGGATGGACGCGTGTTCGGGTGGACGGGTGGACGGGTGTACGGCAATACCATATTTTAATGAGTATCGCTTTATAATAAGCACTTTTTTTTTTCGTCTGTGGCTACGTGGGAAAAAGCCCCATCTATTGTATTGTTTTGTATTGTCACAACGAGAGAGTGAGTGAGTGAGTGAGAGAGAGAGAGAGAGAGAGAGAGTGAGTGAGAGAGAGAGAGATCATCGCCAGCAGAGCGCAACAGAGGCGCGTTGGTTATGCAAGCGACGCAACCATCGGTCGGTCAGAGGGAGGGTCGGGTCCATTGGGGGTACGCCTGGGGTACACCTGGGGGTCGGTCTGCTGGACGGTGGCCCCACAGGTCGTTGGCTTTGGGGCTGCCGCACAAAACAGTTGCAAGATCAAGAACAACAACAGATCTTAGATTTCTATTATGGCATTTCTTTCATCTTCATCTTCCTTCAATTTTTTGTTATGCCTATTCCTATTGCTCTCTCTCTCTCTCAGTGTTTGCTTCTTGAACGACACGTTTGTGCGTGCCTGAGAGCGAGTGATCAGGGGAACGGCGGTGCATGGAACGTGGAGAATGGGTCGAACAAGGGTAGGGAACGGGGCGAATTGGAGACGAGCCGGCGTAATTGACGTTAGTGATGAGGAGGAGAGGAGCTCAAAATGGACCACGATGATTGCGGCGATAATTGCGACACACACACACACACACGCACACGCACTGAAGAATGATAAAAGAGAGAGAGAGAGAGAGACATAGAGCGATGGTTGTAACGGGTGCGGGCGGAAGGGGGGTATGGAATAGAATGAGAAACGTGTGGAAGAATCACAACCTGACAAATAAAAACAATGCAAAAAAAACACACACACACACTTTGTGGGCGCACCGAAGTGGAAATACCCTTGAGGCTCCACAACGACCTATAGATCTATGGCTACGATCTGGCTGGAACAGCAATCCGATCTGGCAGATGCGATTAGAGTTGAAGAGGTAGAGAAATAGGCGAAAAGAGAGGTGAGAATTGAGCAATTGCAATGATCAATGGCTGTACATTTGCTGCTAAAATATCCCATAAGCGAACGGATACATGCGGAAGTCTAGAAGGCAATTGTACTCAAAATGATGTATTGCAGGTTTCTATATTTTGGGTTGTAATCTTGGGGTTACAAATTCTCTTTAATGGAGATCCTAGCTATTTGGAGTTCTATCCCCCCCAATCGAACCTCTTCGATGGGTAGATCTGCCATCGTCAAGCGTATTGTCTGTCTCTCTCTGTCTGTCTCATAAGGTGAATGGGCGGTGGGGCATTCGTTGGGGCGTGTGGGGGCTGGGAGGGCCTTTTGTTTGCCTTTTGTTTTGGTGATTCATTCAGAACAATGATGATGATGATTGCAAATGAAACAAAAGCAACAACAAAACCCCACTTTAAGTACTATCCATTTCGTGGAGAGCAGATCAAAGGGATGTTCAGAGAGACAGGGACAGGGACAGGGGCAGGGACTGCAGACAGAGGGAGGGGGTTCATTGGCCCCAGAGTTGTCAGAGTTCTCTCCGTCCGGTTGTCATTTTGGGTAAGGCACGTTCACGGTTCAACAATTTCCAAACGGATATTCGCGGTTTCTCACCGTGTACTCTGTGTGTACGGGGTGCGGGGTGCGGGGTGCGGGGTGCGGGGGGAGGTGGTGTAAAGGAGGGAGGGACCAAGACGATCTGAAGATGCCCCTAGAAATTGTATTGTTTTATCGGTTTAATCTCTGAGAATTTAAATACGATTTCATTCCAGTAATCGCAAGATTTCTTCGGTTTTCTTTTCGATAATTTTCAATTTGTTTTAATCTAATGATAAAAGAGGACAGGATCTCTAAGGACGAAACCTATTCCAAACATGATGTGCATAGAATTGTTATCGATAGAATAACTATGATATATCGATAACTGGCTTCAAGTCTAAGCTCACGGTTGAGCCGTCAACCGATTCACAGATCATCATCTCTTGGGTCGCTTCTCTTGGGTTCCCTGGAACCCCCTCCCCCCCCGTCCCCCATCTATTGCCCATTTCCCTGATGACTGGAACTTACGAACGATTCCCGTTAGAAGTCGTCATCAGCGAGCGATCATCATCTGCATGCGACTCTGCTTTTGAGAAGGGATGAGCGGAAGGCGGGAAGCCAAAGCAATTTTCACACGACAAACTGTGGAAGGGAGACTGGAACTGATGTTAGGCCCCCGTCGGTACCCCCCTTCCGCTCGCCCTCTCTCTCCCTCGCTCTCTCTCTCTCTCTCTCTTCTACCGCTTGTTATTCGTGTCAACATGTGTTGCATATTATGTAAATTATTTGCAGGGCAAAAAGAGGAGCCCATGCCCCAGCCCCAGTCCCAGCCCCGGCCTCATTGTTTCTCTCTCTCTCTCTCTCTCTGTCTATCTATCGTATCTCTAAGTAGCGCCCCAACAGGGCACTACATTGTCTGTCTGTTGGCCATAATGTTGAAATACATAAAGCAATTTTAACTGTTTTAATGGTTTTCAGCCTGTTTTTTTTTTATTTTTTGTTTGCTCCCAGCGGGCGAAGTAGATGGAGGCCTCTGGTACTGGGTACTGAAGCATTTTCTGCTTTTCTGCTTTTCTTTTCATGGCAGAACTGTGTGAACTTGTTGTTGCTTTTGCTTTTTGCTTTTTCCTTTGCCTTTGCTTTGGCTTTGGATTTTACATACGTTTGTTTATGCGATTATTTTCCTCCTCAATATTTGCTAATTTTATCCCAGAAAACGCTCTCTGCTCTCGATCGAGCGGGGGGGGGAGCGGGGAGGGGGCTGGGGGGCCCTGATGGTTGTATTTTTGGAAATGATTTCAAACGCATCTCAAGGTGCGAAATAAACAAATTTCTCGGGCCTCGTGTAAACAAATCAAGCAAATCGAATCGAGAATCGAGAATCGAGAATCCCAAAATGCGGAACAACAAAATATAAACAAAATCTCATTTGGTTCGGTGTTTTGTTAACTGTTTTCCAGCAAAGCAAATCAAATCAAATACTCGTCCACACAGGAAAAGCCATTGGAACCACTGAAGTTTCTTTCCATTTCGGTTAAGGCTCTTCGAAGATCTTTGGAGAAGTCTAAGGAAGCGCAGGCCTTAGATGCTTTCTTCTTAAAGTTTTGACCATGGAAGGACGTAGGAACTCTACTTATTAATAACTTAATTTTTGTAGAGAAAAAACCCCTACATAAATGACACTGAATGGTTTTGTTTTCAATGCAAGAAAACGATAAAAACTTCTGCAAGTCGCGAGGCCCATTCCAGTCAGAAACACAATCCAGAGCACTTCCGTATATCTGAAAGCTTAAAACACGATCCAATTTGTTTTCATCCCAATATTCTGGCTTGATATGTGCTGGAAAAACTTTCCCAAATTTTGGGCTCGTATAAACAGAAAATATTCCTCAATCTTACCAATGAACAATAAGTATTCAGTCGAACCTTCTGGTTTACTTAGGATCTCCAAGCCAAACCTTCTTTTAACAGTTTCAATACTACTCGTAGTCCTAGCAGAATGTCTTAAGAGTCTTAAGAGAACCAAGGAGCAAAGGAAAGAATATAACTATAGAGGCTTAAAGAAGTAAGTTTATGGGTCTATAGTCAGGGCCTACGTTTCCGCCTGCGCATCCACCAGATAGATCCATCATCATATGGTATCATCGCCAATCATCTGGGACGGCGATTAGGCTCTACTTCACTCCACGACACTCCACTCGAGTGATGTCTGTTATACAATCGACTTAATTTGATGTTTAGCTGGAGCAACAGCCACCACATGAGACACCATATCATCATCAATTGCCACCATATACCCATTTGGATTGCGGGTGGAGGCGTGTCCCAGGCCACAGAAAAGAAGGAAACAAAAAAGATGATGATGATGATGATTGTTAAGCTACACATAAATACTCGTCGTACAATATACAGATACTTATGAGTAGTACATACATACATATAATACTTATACGACGATGACGATGACGACATCGCGTACGAATTGGTGTGGCAAGCAGGCACCAGGCACCAGCCAGACAAGTGGCAGATACAGATACTCGTACAGCTATAGCTACAGATTCAGATACGCAAATGCTCTGGCCGCCGACTGACTGACTGACTGACTGACTGACTGACAGATGGATTTATGACATATGAATTACTAACCGAGTGGCGCTGCTAATTGTTGCCCGTGTTTGCTGCTGCTCAAATTATTCAATTTTCCAGCATCCAGCATCCAGCGAAAAGCAAAAAGCAAAAAGCGAAAAGCGACTTCAAAGTAACGGAAATGCAAAGCCAAACACCAAAACAAGTAAAAACCACAAAAGATGCAAATCCGTTTTCAATGAAATATTTCGAATGCTGAAAACAGAAATATAGTTCGTCCGAATAGGCAGGAGTTTCCCTCAGAGGGGAAAAGCATTTTGGGATTATTCCGAGCATAGAATGGCTTTGCTTTGTTGTGGATCTTTGAGAGGGCGGGAGACAGATCCTAGGTGGGGGCTTTGCAGGGCATTGGAGAGGTCGCTCCAGCCGCAGCTTCCTTGTACGCTCTGTCTCTCCCTCTCTCCCTCCCTCTCTCCCTCTCGTTGCTGTCGTCCATGGCGTTGCATTTGAATTTGGTTTTAGCCATTTGCGCATATAATTAACGACAGCAACAGCAGCGGGTGGAACAATAAACTGAGGCTTTAGCGTCGAGCAGGGAGAAAAAACTGCATTGTCTGGCAATTTCACTCTCAGGCAGATGAGAGATGTATCTTTTTTGAGGGCTGGGCTGGGGCAGCAGCAGCAGCAGCAGCAGCACTCCCGTGGCAGTTAATGGCAGAGGCATTGTTTCGCTTCGTTTCCATGAACTCTATGAAAACAAAAAAAACCACACAAAAAAATGGACAAAAATTTGATATAAAAACGAGAGAAAAACTTGGAAAAAAACACACACAAAAGGGAAATAGCTAAAGATCGACAAAAGATCGGATCCCACGCAACAGAGAGGAGTATGAGTGGGGGTTTAGGGGTTGAGGGGTTTAAGGGTTTAGGGGTTCAAAGATACCATTTCCATGGGGTTGCAAAAGTCTTCCCTTCCTCAATCCCCGACTTTCCCCGTTTAGCCTTAGGTTTTCACTCTCCTACTGTTTCATTCCACTGTTTCAATTGCCCAACGCTACGAATGCAAAAAGTGTTCCCATAAGCGAACAGATACATTTTTGTATAGCTAATGTAAAGCATTCTCCAGAGTCCCCTACATATATCCAAAAACTAAGACAAGTTCCTCAGCTAATCAAGGGTTGGTTGTGAAAAACTAGGAATGGTGGTATTGAAATGCCCCTTAAAAGAGCCCCATTTGGTGTGGATAAAGTTTAGAGTATCCACAGAAAGACCGAAGCTCAACTACACTTGAATGTTCCTTTGAATATCATTTCTCAGAGCGACAGAGAGAGAGAGAGCGACAGAGAGAGAGAGAGCGACAGAGAGAGAGAGAGAGAGAGAGAGAAAAACGAGGCAGAGGCAGAGGCAGAACGAGTGATCCGAGTGATCGCAACATTGAATTCAAATGCAACTCGAATGCGTTTTAGCCTCAACTATTTTTAGATACATTTTCAGCAACTGTTTTTGTTGTTGCTGCATAATCCACACAAACACAGGCACACACACACAGATACAGCTACAACTCTCATATAAATAAAATGTGGGTCATGTGCATCAAATTATTTAATTGGTGTCAATTGGCACAGCATTGTTGGATCGTTTCTTTTTCGCTCATTTCACTTGGATTTTCCTTTCAGCTTTTCTTTTCTTTTATTTTCTTTTCTTGTCAATTTGAAACAAAACGGAAATTGTTGGCACCAACCAGATGTGTGGTGGTGGTTGTTGGTGTCATTATTGTTGTAATTGCGGTTGTAATTATTGTTATTATTATTATATATATTTGTCTTTTTTGTTTGAATATCCTTGTTAGGGATGATCATGAGTAGTCCTATGGGAGATTCATAAATAAAATCAAAAGTCTTCGAGTCTTCGAGTCTTGGGTGTCGTTTGCTTAGGTTTTCATCGTTTACTCACAGCCGTGAGGAAAACAAGCAAAATATTAAAAAAAAAGCATTCCAAAATGCTTTATTTGTAGCCAACTCCGATACAACAAAAAAAAAGTCTTTTCTTCAGCTTCCTTTTAATTTCTCCCATGATATTTTTGGAGAGAGCAAGTCACGCGACATGCAGTACTTTTCATCGTTTCAATCAATCAATGCTATGCTAGGTGCAACGACACTTGCCACCAAAACAGGCCCCTGCCCGCCCCACCACCACCACCACCACCAGGCCACACCGTACCCACGTCCATGTCCCCAATTTCATTCTCAACAACTAATCCGGATACGATTATGGCCGTAAACGGTTTACAGTAACAGCAGACCCAGACACAGCAACAACAACGTGACTTTCCGGTGTTTGCCCCTTGGCCAACACCCCCCTCCCCCTCCTCCTCCTTCTACCAGGCCTTTGTGGCATTACTCTGCCCCCCCAAAAAACGGTGTCAAGCGCTCATTTCCCTAATTTAGTTTACGTTTCTGTTGCTTTTCTTCTCTTTGCCGCTTCCATCTCCCTCCCTCTTTAAGCTGCCTGTTTTGGTGGCTAAATTTCACCCAAAAAAACAACAAAAAACAAAAAACACAGAGGAATTAACGAAGGAAATGCTGAGTTTTAGAGCTTTGGACCCATTGGAAGGAAGTGGATTCCGCCGATAACTCATTGCTCATGCCGAGGGGGGTAACGTTCCTCCCCATGCATAGTTCTGCGCCCCCAGGGCCCCCCGATCTTATATGCACAGATAACCTTTGTTACTGGCGAATGATTTAATCCTTTCAAGTGATTCAATTGCTTCTGCTGAAAGGATTGTGGTTTAGTTTTGGATGGGTCTCTTGTATCATCTATAGGGTATTGATTAGTTATAAGCTGGGACTATCTGCAGCATAAGTATAACCCATTCTAGAGCTATAATCAGATACGATGTTCAAGGATTCCTTTTAATGCGTTTTTGCGGCCAAAACCGCTCACAGAACGCGCCCAAAACGCGCCTGGCCCTTGCGTTGCGTTGCGGGCGTTTTGGGCCGCTCGCAAAGAAATGTGGAAAATATCGTCGTTCTTTTCCACTTTTCCACTTTTCTGGTTTGCTTTTTGGTTTTTGCAAAAATGTATAGCCAGATGATGAGCCATGCCAGGCTGTCAGAAGGGTGGGGTGGTGTGGGGTGGGGTGGGGAGGTAGGCACTTGCACTCGCGAATGCCTTTGTAGTTTTTGCGGGGCGATTTTTCTCGCTCTCTCAGATATTCGGCGCGTCTCTGCCACGCCGCTGTGCTGTTTGTATCGCGCGCGCGTATATATTTTTGTTGTTATTTGTTTTTGTTTGCATTTAATTTTAGAACATTTTTGAATTCGCATCACACACGCACACGCACACACACACACACACATGGCACATACATATGTATGTATGTAGTTCTGCCGGATGGAAACACAATTCATTATTCGTTTTTTATTCACAAAATTATTCACTTCCAAAAAAAGAAAGAAGCAAAACAAGAGAAGAGAAGACGAGGCGCCTCTCGGGAAGCGGGGGGCGGGGGGAGGAAGAGTCACTCAGCTGTGAAGCAGCATAAACAATACAGCAACTAGCAATATGCCGTGACATGGCAAACGTACCACCGTACCGGAGAGCCGTACGAACCGCCTGCGCCGGAAGCTTAAAGTCGAATGGCGGCCCAGGCGGCGGTAGGCGAAGAAGGCGACAGACAGATGGCCGGACGGACGGACAGACAGACACCAGGCCCCCACAAACCCCAAAACGAACGCCAGAGAGCGCGCCAGCAAAAGAGAGCGACTACAGAGAGTGGGAGAGAGAGAGTGGGAGACAACGGCGTGAAACGAAACGAAACGGAAACGAGGCGTAAAGCAAAAACATGCGCAACGGCGCGTAGCCGCAGCAAAAGGTCACTTCGACGGCATCCATCAGCTGGTTTCTCGTTCGACTGCAAGCCGCTCTCTCGTTCTTACTCTCCCAGTGCTCACTCTCGCTCTCTCTCTCTCTCTCGCTCTCTGCTGCCACTCTTACACCATGCGTTTTTCACAGACAGTAAATGAAGTACAAACTTTATTATTATTTATTTTTATTTGTCGTAAGAATATTCTTATTTATCGAAGATGCAAAAACTATTCCTTACCTTGCGAATCAATGGAAAAATTTAGATAGAAATGCCCTAAAAGGATTGGTACATGAATGTTGAATAAGCACCATGTATATTCGGTTTATGGTTGAATTCTAAGGTAGAAAGAATTAAATATTTCTAAATTTCTAAATAGGTCGTTTATTGGCAAACATTGTAGTTCTATGGTGGCGCGAACTTTGCTTTTAGTCGGTTGTAAGCATCTGCCTTTTAAAGAATCGATACGAACACAGATCCGAACAAAAACCGTCGGTGTAAAAGGTGTGGTAACAGAGCCAGCTTTAAGCAGCATTGTCAGCTGCTTTGGCTTGAAAGCTTCTCTGGCTCTCTCTCTCTCTCTCGCAATCAATGCCGCTGTTGTTTCTCTCTTCATTGCAGTAAACAGTAAGGCACTAGTCTCTCTCTCTCTCGCGCTCTCTCTCTCTCTGGAGCTCCATTGATGAAACGTTGGAACAAGTGAAACAAACACCTTTAGAACTCAACGAAGGAGAGAGAGAGAGAGCGAGAGAGAGATCGACCACTCGCACTGAAGGTTAGGTTATGGCGCAGTGAACGATAGTGCACTCGACGTTTGTGTCGCCTGGATGGACAGCACAAATCGTACCCCCATCCCTATCCCTCCCCAACCCTCCTCACAAGCAGAAAACTCACTCACGCCAACCCTCCGCAACCCCTACACATCACCTCCTCCTCCTCCTCCTTCTCCTCACTGGCAACTATTGTGCCTAATGCTCCGGCATGCGTGACGACAACGACCGACGATACAAACAAATTTCCTGACTATAGCACAAGCAGCCACATGCCTCGGATATGATCGAAAACCATACGAGTCTATTACGGACCCCCAAAAATAAATACGCCAACAGCAACAGTGAGAAGGAAAACATTTTTTGCTCACGACGACACTGTAGATACTCTTTTCGTTTACATTTTGATTGCAATTCTCCTTTTTCACTAGTGATATAGTGATAGCGAATCCAGAATCCATTCATGCAGCGCATCGACTGTTTCAGATATAGCATATGAAATCGTTTAAGTATATTCTGTTGAACATGGAGTACAAAAAGTGCTACCAATCGGTAGATATCGCGAACATTTCAGTTTTATCGATAGACATGTCTATGACAGGCAACAGAATGTGTCAAAGTCGGAAAGGGAAGCGGAAGCAGCTGTCAAAAGGTTGTTCCTCTTTTTCATTTCAGGTTTGACTCATGAGAACATTTCCGCCTCGGAACTCAGAAAACGCCCGTTCAGTGTTGAGTAACAGCTGTTGATGACTGCAGCTCTGTGTGTGGGATAGTTCCATCCTTAGATATCGATGATTTCCCATCATCTAGATTCTAGATGACAGGAGTGCTTTTGACAGTTGCTAATTTTATAGTTTGTGCAATAATTTGTGCAATCCTGGAAATATTTGTTCCCTCATTGGAAGGAGAACCGTTCTTGGCCATTTTTCGCGGTAAGCTCTCATATATTTGATTTCCATTTCACTGCACTCTCTCTGAGAATCGTCATACCCCAACGTTTCGGCAAGGGTATAGGCGGCCACTGCAATTACCGATGAGCACCACTCAATGGGGGGCTTAATGCACTGCCGCTTGCCTGCCGGCCAGCTTGCCACCAAATGTTGCATAACTGTAGACCACTACTACTACACACACACACAGTGACACACAGAGACACACAGAGACACTCACCTAGATCAGCGTAGAGGGTTGTGTTGAGCACAATGTCATTGATGCCACTCATTCCACCCGCACAAGTGTCCGAGTCCTCGTTCTCCTCGGCCAATGTGGGCGGTCCGTCCCAGAGAGCTTTTGCCGGACGTCGGACACGATCCAGGCGCACACGAGGCGCATCCTCGTAGCAGACGTCACCCAGCTAGAGATGGGAAATCCACAAAGAGAAAGAGAGAGAGAGAGAGGGAGAGAGAGAGTTGGAACAATCAGTGTTTGGTCTTTGAAATGTTGCGATTATTTATTGGCTTATTTGATTTCTAATTCTACTTCCCACTACTTCCGTATACCCACCTCCTTTTTGGGCGTTGCCGGGAATATCTATAAGTTAGTAGCATCCAGTAGGTTGGTTAGCGTATGTGTGTGTGCGGGTAAGTTAGAGAGATAGATACAAATACAGATACAGATACAGATACAGCGTGATATCTTTACAGTTACTTGTAGCTGTGATAGCTGTGTGTGTGTGTGTGTGAATGTGTGCGTGTGTGTCTGGTTTTTATCTAGCTACTTACCGATATCTCCTCGCTGCAGTAGGCCGTGAAGCTCTGGTCATCCTGTTGCAGCACACAGTAGAGCGGGCCCCAGGGCAGGGTCTTGATGAGTCGCGTCAGTTCGCCTTCGGTTTCTGGAAGGAAATCAATAATTTGCAAGCATTATTACAGAATACTCGAAATGAAAACATTCAAAAATAGTTACCTACTTAATTCCCTCCCTTTTTTTTTTAGTTTCTTAGAATTATAGTTATAAATATATTTTATAAATATTTCCTGAAATATGTAGCATACTTTTTTGAGCTGCATTAAGCAACTTTCTTGTGTTGAAAAAGTTGCAGCATACTTCTGTGCTGACTGAATCGATTCGTGTGTTGCCTGCTTTCAGGCTGATGCACAGTGGCGCTTGGCAACATTTGCGAAAAGCTGCGCGACATTTGGAGAATGTTTCGCAACATTTTGGTGTGTTTTTTAATATTTAAAATTTTTGTTTCCAGTTCCGTTCCATAAAATAATTAAAAATTAGCAAATATTGTAGGAAATTGATCAATTCACCGGATGCTCAATATTTGCTTTTGTTTTCACCCAAAAAGACGCTCCAAAATGCGTAATAGATGGGCGGCTAAGACCCGATGCATCGTGTGGCATCGTGTGAACCCCATCGTGCCCCCTCCTCAGCAGCCACCACTTGACAGGTGGTTGCAGATCCCAACTGCCGATTGCATGTGGCAGCCAGAGCTAGAGACTATTTATGTATCTGTGGCTGCTGCTGCTGCAACTGCAACTTAAATTCGTTTCTAATGAGCAAGTGAATAATACATTAATAGAAATTAAAATAAAGCGGAAAAGGCCGCAGATCTACATACTCTTGCCAGTAATAGTTGTTCAAACTTTCCATAAGCGAACGGACAGCGGTTCGGGGTTCGCTTTTAGCTGTAGATCAGAGAATAGTCGGTGCTATGAGAATGGGCTGCCTGCCACAGAATGCTTTAAGCTGCAAGAATTTTCTATATAGCCGATTGAAAATAAACTGTTTCATGCCACAACAGGTGTACAGTAGAGTTCTGCAAGGAATGCAGTCCAAATGAGTAGAATAGAATGTTCTTGGCATGCTATCAGGGAATTTATGAAGACACTAAGGATTCAATATCATTCTCCTAAATTTCGGCTCAGTTCAAACTGAAACTATTGCAAGTCGAATGCCCTGTACTCTATAGAAGGACATCACAACATCTGGTGGGAGCAACTGGTGGTAGTACCCCCCTACAAGACCCAAGTAAAACCCAACCCAACCGATCCTGTTGTACACGTAATCCCACTGACCCGGTAAAACAGATCAATATAGCACATAGTACTATGAAATAATAATAGGCGAAGGCTCAATCTACCACGTGGAAGTCCCGATGCTTTGGCAAGTTATCTGGGAGATGAAAAAACCATGGAAGAAAGAGGAATACGAATACGAATGCGAATGAGAATGAGAATAAGAACAAGAGCTATGTATGTACTTGGGTATGTGTGCACGTAGGCGGAAGAGTAACAATGAGAATGTGTAACCATGTTGAACCAACACTCTCTTCTCCCTCACACTCTCTTCCAGTCTTCCAGTCTTCCACTCTTGCACTCTTGCGCTCCTCTCTGTCTCTTTTTCCACCTCCGTCCGGTCCGCTCGGCTGTGGTCGTGTTCTTAGCTCTTCATTGAGAGCTTTCTCCTCGGTCTCCTCTTCTCCCACTCAATGAATGAGATAACAATGTGGGCAAGAAGCAGCAACCAAAAACTGTTTTAATTCTAGCGATGGCAGCGTGACACATCGCGTCACGCACAGGCGGATCTCAATGGCTAAGCCACACTGGCAGAGATAAGGAGAAAGAGACAGGCAGCACGCCCATCTGTCATCTCTAGTGGAGCCACGAACTCTCCTCAATTACAATGCTCAACTCTCCAGAAATCCCCCCCCCTCATTTGCTCCCTCTTTAACACCCTAGAAAACCCCTTCAGAAACTCCTCGTAACTCTCCAGAAAACTCTCTATACCCGGGTCTTACTTGTTGAAATTCTTTTCATTTGTTTCTTTTTCTTTTGAGAAGCGAATTATTTTCACCGACGGCGCCCGTCTGTCCATTTAACATTTAACATAAATATTGTAAGTAATTGTGAAGACAGCAGAACAGAACAGAGCAGACAGAGAGAGACAGAGAGAGAGACAGAGAGAGAGAGAGAGAGAGACAGAGAGGTAATTGTGCTGGCACTCCGTAATACCAACCCCACGATCGTGGCTCAGCAAATTTAGCGTTAATTTTGTTGTTTGCTCGTTTCTTTCCTATAAAAGTTCCCTAACCCTAATGGTATGATGAGCAGAAGTCTAGGAACAGAAGAGAAAATCATATATGGAAATCGGGAGTACTATCTATTGATAGTTGGATAGATCCCAAAAGCTATCCCAGGTAAGGTGTTCTATCTTCAAAGGGTATCTAATAGGTCGTCACGCATTAGTTTTCTTTTTGAATTTTGCATAAGAATTTCCCGCTTTTTGAGTTCTCGAGTTCAATGCACTTTGTCAGCGTTGTTTTTCCTCTGCTTTTCTTGTGCACTGGCTTGGCCCCATGGCAACAGGTGGAGCTGGGAGCCGCAAGACCGAGACCGAAACCAAGAGAGGCCCTGTAGCCCCCTCCAGCCTTGAGGGGTAGCCTTGGCCGAGGCGAGGGAGGGTGTTGGGGGAATGAATCTCCTGAGCCTCCCCCCTTCGATAAGACACAGAGAAGCTTCCGATGATAGTAGCGTAGCTCTTCTCCTCTCTTCTCCTCTCTTGTCTTCACTTCGTTTGTGCTTCGTGAGCATTCCAACATTTTATAAACTATCTTTCGATGCGGATCGTAGAGCATTTCTTGAGCGTCCCAATTGAGATAAGATATGTATACCCTACCAGGCCACAGAGGGAGATTCAGATGCCGATTCGAATCCAGAGATCAGACAGATCTGCTTCATATTTAATTGCTGGATGGGCGATGGATTCATTTCGGATCTCATTGGAGAATGAACAACAGTCTTCATGCTTTATCTACAAAAACCGAGGGCCAGAAAGCAGATAGATAGATGCTTCCAGGAGTTCAAGCGTTCTTCTGGTAGAACTGGTCTCTAAAAACAACTCAGTTATAGTAGATATTCAGCATCCAATGAGGTAATATCCCCTCCAGAGCCATTCACAATTCGCGGATCATTCACACTTCTGACGTTCACGCGTGACTGGCAATTCGAATGATTGTTGCAGAAGGTTAACTTCTGGGGAGAAGAGACATTTCCCACCACAATGCTCTTCCATTCGAACGGCTCTCTTCCAGAGAATAATGAATGACTTCATAATGTTACAAATAATTTCTTGTATAATCCAGAGCATTCCAGAGGGGGGGGTCTCCCCTCTACCATCTGGATTTGGATTTGGAGCTGCATCTGCATCCGAATAGCTTTACGAAACGAAAATTCAATTATTAAATGTTAAGGCGCACCGAAAAAGACATTTTGCCAATTAAAACTAATTTAAAATAATTTATGCTATGCGTCATCTGTGTGTGTGTGTGGGGGTGTCGAACGGGGAGGGAGGGAGGGAGGTAGGGAGGTAGGGTGCCAATGTCTGGACTTCCCCTCTAAACAGATGGTTCGACTAAACCACAAACAGAAGAACCAATAATATGTGTTGGGATCCAATACCCTGGGAAATAATGTAAAGAGGGTATGATCGATTTCTGATAGAGTGGAAGGTGGTTTATGGGTTCGAATTGAGGGAACATTTGGTAACGAAAACAGATAGATTTGATACAATTTGGCCTACGGATAGAACAGATAATAGATGGGTATATCGAAAAATTCAACCACTACCATATTCGGGGGTCGATCGTGCAGTTTCCCTAAGCGAAAGGACACATTTTCAACGAGTCGACACCAATTAAGATTAAGATCGTAAATATACCAGTCTTCGATATAGCATGATATTTGCATGGATTTCCGACACACAATGGGTATCCTCTAGTCGTATTGCATGTCGATTGGTGCTATAAGGTTCCTATTTACTTTATTTGGTTTCTGTTTCTGCTTCTGCGCTTCCGCATGTTGCAGCTGTCCCCCCACAATCATCCACATGTTGCATTTGTCTTTTCTTCTTTTCATGTTTTTTGGGAGGGAGAGAGAGAGAGAGAGGGTGGGCGGTGACCCGCCTGACCCAGATGCATATAAATATCCACACAACATACAAATATCTATCTATATTGGAGAGCTTTACTCATGGCACGGGCACACGCAATCCTCCAGCCAGAGGCGGAGCCAGAGCCAGAGCACAGCATTTTCATTGCATAAGTCGAACGAGTGAACACGCATTTAATTAGGTTTATGGGAATTATGGCAAATATGCGAGAGAAAAAACCCCCCCCACCCCCACCAAATGCTCCAAATAGCAGCAGCCGCCAGCAAACAGTCGCTGGCCGAACAATGCAGAATTATAGCATAACTTTGGATTTTCGCATCATGTAATATCTGTCACGAATATATCTGGGTTGTCAGTCAGTCTGTCTGTCTGCCTGTCTGTCTGCCTGTCTGTCTGTCTCTCTGCCTGCCTGTCTGTCTGTCTGCCTGTCTGTCTCTCTGTCTGCCTGTCTGCCTGCCTGTCTGCCTGTCTGTCTGTCTGTCTGTCTGCCTGTCTGTCTGTCTGTCTGTCTCTCTGCCTGTCTGCTGCTGCTGCTGCCTTTGTTGATTTGTCAATTCATTGTTATCATTATAGACACTTCTTCTGTTATTATTTATATTTCTTATACAAGAAAAAGAAAAAGATCTTTTTGCATTTGTATTTTTGATGCCCATGGGTTGGTTCATCTTTTTCTAGTGTTAGTTTTCCCATAGCTTTGGGGTCTTTCACTAACTGTTTGGGAGTCCCTTTTGATTCATTTCAAGACCTTTTTTGATAACTATTCTGTTAGGCGCATTGGGCGCATGTTCTATTGGAAATGGATACCATACCAGGCTGTTACACCCAGATCACGCCTAACGAACCGATGAGCGCTGCCGCATGAGGCGTGACGCGCTAACCGAACCGCTTGCGGATATGCAGGAAAGATTCATACATAGATTTTAGACTTAAACTCGAGGAAAATTAGACCTGAAGAGAACTTAAGAGGTTACCAGAACGTTTCCAAAGCCTTAAAGGCTATACACACTACTATATAGATTCATATCTGTACATCCACACATACATTTTCCATCTGTCTCTGTACATACATAGACTTTTAGACTTATACTCGAGGAAAATTAGAACTTAAGAGAACTTAAGAGGTTACCAGAGGTTACCACTATATAGATTTATATCTGTACATCCACACATACATTTTCCATCTGTCTCTGCACGAAAGCCTACAATTTGATCATCAAAGAAGGATATTTAAGCAGCCCTGGGCTGTGCTCTCATCAAGAAATGTGTAATAAATATTTGGCTGCTTTTCTGTTTGCTGTTCGAATTTAAATTTCATATGAATGACGTATGTATGTATGTATCTTCCTCTCAACGGCTGTGAGATGTCTGTCTGTCTGTCTGTCTTCCCCACAAATCTCTGCTCATTCTCGTTTTTTATGTTCGTATAATATTTGGTTTATTTGTGTAAGGAACAAGTGTTTTTGATTTACGGTTCTACCGGGTGTGCACGGGTGTACAATTAATCGAAATGGTATGTACACATGTACCAGTATGATCCATACCCATCTGGTAAATCTGGTTGTAATTCCACATGTGCAAGTGCCTGGGTGCTGGCTGAAAACGGGTTTATCCGTACGGAGTACGGGGTACGGGGTTGAGAGGGGTAGATTGTGCCAGAGGGAGTTCCGGATTGGAGACGCCAGGCAAACTCATGAGTGAAAAGTGTAAAAGAGAATGCGCGAAAGTGCGAAAACAAAGTACACATCCACAGACCCACAGACTTCTTTCCCGTAAGACCTTCTTCTGAACTGCTCTATCTCTGGAAATACTGTATGTATGTGTGTATATGTATATATTTTTATAATGGGCATTCGAGTAGTCTCAACTCTCCGAAGTCTTAAGTCTTGCAGTACCACAAAAACGGGCTTTTTCAGTTGTTTGTTGGATGACTAAAATTTCCTTTTTTCACCACCTGAGAAGCGGCAACGCGGCGGCGGTGGCGGCGGCGGCGGTGGCAATGTGTTAATCTATTCGAGTTCGATTTTTTGTTGTTGCTTTAAGGGGGGGGTTCCGTTCCCCACCACCCGAAAACACTTGAGAGGAAAAAGTGAATTTTTCATAGAAAGTTGTTAGGCAACATTTTGCAACGAACAAACAGACGACAAACGACGACGACGACGACGACGATGGTGAACGGGGCAAACGGGGCATTCGATACTTGAAAATAGAAAATTGTAGCCCAGTCCCAGTCCCAGTCGTTGCAGTGCACCACCGCACCCATAGAGACCGACATCCGATGCCGAAGGCAGTCTAAAAGCCAGTTCCACTTCATGTTTCACTTTCTAGACGCCATGCCATGCCATGCCCCGGTCCATTCCAGTGGGTCAATCCAGAGACAAACAGACAGACAGATCGTAGATGAAACGGAGAGAAGTTTTCCTTTTCCTTTTTGCAATGAAAGTTGGGTGGCTCAATGAACTCTGCCCAATCCGTGGCAAGGTGTTCGACACCAAAATTGGAATTGGAATTGGAATTGGAACATGCACAGCCAGTGCAGCAGGCAGCAGTGTGTGTGTGTGTGTGTGCCCCAAAGTGTGTCACGACAACAAACAAAAACAAGAGCTGGATCGTTAATGACGCCATCTCTGCCACGGTGTTGGTGTTCCGTTCCATTCCGTTCCTCTGCAACGTCTTGGTCTTTCGATTGAAGTCTCTCGATTTCTCTTCTTCCCTTTCTCTGTGTGTGTTCTCGTCTCGTGTCTTCCTTTTAACGCTTTTGGCATGTCTTTGCTCGTACGGGCACGCCAATGGCCCCATAACCAATTTCCAAACGTCAAACGACTGCAAAACGTTGGCCAAAAGAACCCCAACCCCGGCCAAAAAGCCGACAAGCAAAAGTTAAGTTGAGTTGAGTTTCGGCTTGTGGCTGGCTGGCAGATGATGACCAAGTGGCATGCAAAGCAATGAAGCAAGACGAAGGAATAATAGAGGGTATTCTACTACCTCCCTCCCACTGGATGGATACCCTGTATGGATGTGGAGAACACGTAGAACACGTACAAATTTCAATTTCTTTTGAAGTCACAGAGGAGAATGCTGATGTTGTTGCCTTAACAAATTTCCCCTAAGCAAACGGATACAGAATATTTCTGATTCATAAAAAGTGTAAAAATGATTGAAAATTGTTGAAAATTCAATATAATTTTGTATTTCCAAAAAATATGGATCGAAGATATTCCAAATACTATAAGAAAACACAGCACCATTCAATGTGATCAAATTTGAAAATGAAATTTGAATGAAAATGTATGAAAATATGAAATATGAAAATATATCAGAAAAATAAATGGGAAATTAGCCAAGAAGGCTCTCAGGTTGCCATTCACTTGAGACAGCCAATCACAGAACCAATATTCCGCCCAACAGGAAACACAGGGTATGACGACACACACAACATGGCACCATGACAGAAAAATGATGTCAAAGCCAGCGGGCAACACGAAACATCGACAGGCAGGCCAAAGAAAAAAGAAACACAGAAAAAAACATGAATGATTTTTGTTCTCTGTGTCTCCATCTCCCTCTTCTATCGCCCATTTGCTTGTAGGTGGCAGACAACACACAAAGACAAAGCGAATCAGAGCAAGAGACAAAAGAGTCGAGAGGCGAAGGGGTAAAGGGTAAAGGTTAGGCCGGCCCCCACATAGAATGCCAGATATGACCTTGACACGCACATAAACACACCTTCCTTCCTTCCGTCCTTCCTGTGGCTGGCAATAACCGTAACAGAAACTGAAATTTAATCCGGAAAATGGCAATAAAAGAGCTTCGCCATGCCCATGCATGACCGACTGCCTCAGGCTCTGGCCTGCCTTTTGCCTCGCGACGACGGGGAAACCTTGCCACTTATCGGCGGCGATCGTTTGTGTGGTTGTGGGTGAGAGTGCGTCGTGCCCTGCCCTGCCCTGCCCCCCTTCTTCAATGCTAATCCGCATATCTGCTTGTGGCAGTTCGAGCGGGCAACAAAATGTGTCAAAGTCGAACAGCGCAATGTTGATAGAGGAAGTGTGTCCATTCAGGATTGGAATCCGACTCGAAACTCTGAAAAACCACGCACAGTGTTGCACTGTGTGTAGGATAGACCTTAGCGATAAATATGGACGATTTTGTGGGATCTGTGTGGAGTGATTGGACTTTTTATGGACACCAGAACGCCATGTAACGCCTGATATGTTTCCCGTAAAAAAAATAAATACTGGCTGCTGTAATCAAAGATAAGGAAAACTATATGCTACATATGTACATATCTACAGACATATATACATACATATCTATATACAATATAGGAGAAGTCTCGGAAAACCAATATTGCTTTAGTTTTTGCTTTATTTAGAGGTAAATATGAACCCTGTATAGTACGCTATAATTCTGTTAAATGTCAACCAAATCGAATACTAGAATATTATTATTGCATCCAGCCACTGACACTTTTGCCGCCTGCACGGAGACAGACCCTGCGCCGCCAGCCTGTGACTGTGTCCATGTGTCCCTGCCTTTGCGTGTGTGTGTGTTTGTTTTACCTTTTGCACACATACAAAAACAATCAAAACAAAGCCAAGGAGCGACAGAGAGGGAGAGATAAAGATAGATAACGGAAAAACATGAACCTGCCCGCCGCCGCCGCCGCCTGTGAAGGCAAATAATGCAAGGGTACCGGACGGGACGGGACGTGACGGGATGGGATGGTGTATTGTAGGTAGATTTTTATTTTTTCTTTCCCAGGCATTTTCTCTGGGATTTGCACAGGTGACACGAAGATGTCACCCAACATCCGTATCCGCAACTGTCTGCGCGGGCATCAGCTGTTCCCCCTTTCCCCCTTCCATCCCCATTTACTACTCACCGCAAACATCCAGCCAGCCTTCGACGCGACTGGGGTAGGCGAGGGCAGAGACGCGGCTCAGATACGTTCGTCGTCCCATTGTGTGTGTGTGGGTGGATGGGATGCTGCTCTCTGCAAAAGCTGCAGGTGCTCGGCCGCTCTCTCTCTATACACTTCTTGTTTCCTCCTTCCAGCAAGTGGTTGCTGCGCTTTGCTCTCTCTCTCTCTCTGTCTCTCTGCTGTTTGGGGATGGGGATGCTGCTGCTGTCTCCTTCTTAAGCCCTGATGATGTTTGGGGATGTATGCTGAGTACACCCGGCGTTTGCTCTCCCGCTCCGTCTCCCAATCTCTCTCTCGCTCTCTGGCTGATAGTGGGACAATGCTCTCTCATTTACCGTTGGCCTCTTATCGACTCTTTGATTCGGGGATGGGGATGTTTTTCCGTATTTTTTGTTGTTTTGAGATTTATTTTGGATATTTATTGATTTTGCGGGAATCGAAGCCAATTCAGTTGTTTATTGTGGCATACTTGTGTGGATATTGCACTTGCCCCATATAAACCGACATTTTTTAACGAACGAACACACACAAAAAAAACACACAACACAACACACACTATTGAGTGATTGTTTCTATCTATGGGCCTCTCTTTTCAGCTTCTCTTCTCATATCAACATTTAGCGATTATCTTCTGTTTTAGCCTTATTCGTTGGTTGGGGCTCTTAACAGCTGAGATCGGCCCCCGGGGCCATGGAGATCATCCGTGGAGTGGAGCTATGCTTCTCTGCTTTTTGGTTTTGTGGGTATCGGTATCTCTTCTGTTTCGGTTTCAGCTTCTTTATATACATACATACACGTACATGTGTATAATTTATTGTTTGGTTTAATATTCTCCAATGAAGGCCGGCCGCCGCCGCATATTGGAGTTTTTTTTTGTCGCGCGTTCCACCGAAACCAGAAATCGCTTTCGTCAAAAATACAAATATACATATACACTATATGTATGTGTGTGCATGCGTGTATGCGTTTTATTTTTGTGTATTATTTTTAACAATTTTTTATACACACGACAGCGACGGAGCGAAGACGAGAAAATCACGACTCCAGCAGGGGCCACAAAGCAACAATTATATGAGGGCTCCTCCCCCTCTGCTCCACAGATTTTATTGACACTCTCGAGCAACAACAATATAAAAAAAACCACCAACAAAATATAGTAAATATATATACGTGCACTGACACTGCACTGCACAATGCACGATGCACGGTACGGGACGGTATAAAGAAACGTTTTATACAGCCTGCGCGTTCGACGCGCGCAGCAACCGCCAAAGTATCGCCAATTCTACAACACCCACATTAAAGGGTATAAAATAGTGTATCAAATGGGGAGAAACACGTTCAAACGGTAGTTCCCGGTCATTTTTGTGGGATTTGTCAAACTGTCAACGGACTTTTCTGAATTCAGAAACAAAATCGGTCACCACTATTTTGTTGTTTCATTGTCCGCGGCCCGATAAAGATTCAAATTCAATTTGTGCTGAACAAAAATAGACCCGCGGCAAGTTCCAAGCAGTGTGACCCTCAGAAAAATACCAAAATATACCGTCTCATTTTCAAAATATACCGATGAAAAAACGAACTTAGCACACATATAGCATGTTTACACTGCCGCATCATTGTCGAAGGTGCGGAAAAATGATACGAGGCACCTAAGCCGCATCTTTTCTCGCATCATTTAATTAGCTATTCGGCCTGCTATAGTAAACAAACGTATTGAATAAGGAAAGAGGCAACGAATTTTTTTGTGAAATTAAAATATATTACAAAATATTGAGGCGATTTATTTTCAATGTTGAAAACGGTGCATTTGGAGTTTTACGAGCACAGTTGTTTATGGAGCTTGAGAGGGTCCGATGTATGTTAAGCTATCATTGGCTCCACCGAACAAAAATGACGGGCTGCTGACTCTAATTATCAAGTGGCGCTTTTAAGTTGCATCCCAAAAGATCTTTGTGGACCCGTAAGTATTTGTATTACCACTTTGTTGTTTTCCATCAGACTTATTTTAATTTCAATGTTTAGAGACAGTTTTACTGCTAAACTTTAAAATGAATTTATTGTTTGATGTGACAAAAACAGTTGCTTTATATCGATACCACGTCGATGCCTATGAATTAACAGAATGTGGCAGCACTTAATGATGCGCACGCATGATTTAAGATGCGGCATTGTCTACTTCTATCACAGGGCTCTTATGGGCATCATTATCTCATGTTCAATTAACGGATAAATCCAATGATGCGGCCTAGTTTAAAAGGGCCACTAACACCTTCTATTTAAACAGTTGAAAAACTTGAGTAAAAGCCCGGAGAAAATAGCCTATTTTCACTACTTATCAATAGTTGGGTTAACTCAATAACTCAGAATTGGCGGCTACACCAAACAAAAGTTGAGTTACTGAGTATTGGCTGCTGACAAGTGCTTGTGTGCTTAAATGTGTTTAATTAAATTTTATTAATATGAATGCGCAAGAATTAATGGTGCTTTATGTGGCAAAGGATGATACCATAACGATGCTGCACTGTTAGAGTTGGCGACGATGTCTATAGCAACTGTAGGTATTTGGAAACAATTTCAAATAAACACATCCAAAGTGAAGTAAGGTAATTGGTTTGATATTTAGGGGATAAATAGGTATAAAGTATAAAGTAGTTTATTTTAGTTCCGTTCGAAAGAACGAATTTATTCAATATTGCCCACAAATAATGCGTTCCTGCTTGCTTTGATACAAAATTTGAATTTTTAACTGATTTGAGTTGTATTCAGTGTAACCGTAGAGCATGCACACCTGGTCACACTCGGTACCGGTATTATATATGGCACGTTTTGCCAGGATAACTTTTCAAATCTGAGAGTACTAGACTTAATTCTATTTTATAAACAATCCAATAAAGATGAGTTCTTAAAATGATTATTCTTGTATAAAACTGTTTATATTGCAGGATAAAATTATATTTTTAGTGCTGAGGGTTCTGCAGCTAGTAATATTCAAAAGAATATCAAAATCGAGGAATATGATTACAAATGATCTTCGGTATACTTACGGAATATCTTCAAAATGAGATGGCTTATTCCTCAGGGACGATAGGACAGTTAGACGGTATATTTTATTATAAGTCCGCGGTCACACTGCGAAAGTGTTTGTGTGTGTTCGCGTGGCTGGTGCGCGCTGTAAAAAGAGAAAGATTTCCACTTCTAAGTATTATTGGACTTGAGAAAAGAATTGGCAGTGTAGTGTATTGTCGCGCATCAAACTTGGAAAAAGCGTATGGAAAAAGCACCGGAGTGTCTCGGCTTCCAGTAATACATAGAATATATACATATATATATATGTATGTCCGCATAAGTTGAGTAAAAACTATAAACGTCAGATTACCAGGAAAGAGTGAAGTTGAAACTAAAGAAGCCGAGCGCCGCACTGCCAACCAAAAATTGTGCAAAATGAGTGGGGATGTGGCTGCCGAAAATGTAAGTAATTTTTTTTTACGGTGGGGGAAAGAGGCGAAAATGGCAAATGTCGTGGTATTGTATTTTTATATAATTTACTTGTTAAATAGTGCATCAAGAGTGCAAACGTGTTGAATATTTCAAGAAATCGGGCCAGGCCCAAAAGCCGTGCCTGGGGTCGCCGCAGCGGCAAGTGTCTCGGGTCGTTCGTCCCACAGCTGAGATAAACCCGTGTGCGTACAACTGCATTGAAAACGGGGCAAACGCAAACGCAAAAATCAAAAGCAAAGGCATAAAGGCCTTTTAGTAATTGACGAAAATGGCGACAATGCAAGTAGCGCAGAGCAAGCAGGAAGGCCGCAGTCCCGAGAGAGTGAGTGAGTGAGCGAGAGAGTGTGATGAGAAGAAAGCGAAGTCGAAGTGTATTTGGCACAGTGTGACCGCACAGAAATACCGCTTTTGGTATTTCGGAAATTCCAGACTGGTTGCGAATCGTCCAATGATCTTTACCTTACCCCTACCTTTCCAAACAGATAAACCTTTCTTTATCTCTTCAATGCACCCCTTACCCGCTTCCCCTCAAAATGTCGTTTGTCACATCACCCCCGAAAAGAACCCTGCTACTAAACTTATGAAATAACTTCTGGGGCCCTGTCGGCTGTCTGCCATTAAAGTGTGGCCACACTACGCACAAACTCAAATCACATGTTTTTGTTGTTGTAATAGCATTTATGTACATATGTAATTGCAAATGTGTCCTAATTAATTTTTTTTTGCACCTTTGATAGTTTTCCAAATTTTTTGATAAGCGTTTTGTATTTGATACACACCACCCTGAACAGGCGGTGGTCCTGGTCCTGGTCCCGGTCCCGGCCCCCCTCACCCATCCCAATACAATCGCAACAACAACCCTGCAGTGCAGTGAGCATGTGTGTTCCTGTGTTTGAATGTGTGTGTGTATGTGTAGCCTTGATCTGATGCACAGAGCAGAGCGCCCACGTTGAAAAATTATGCTCCAAAGAGTCAGAAAATAAAACGAAACAACACGATTTTCTGTATTCCATTACGCTGCTCATGTACTTGTCCATATGTGTGTGCGAGTGTGTGAGTTTGTGTGTGTGACTGTCTTTAAGTGTGTGTGTGCCCATTGTTTGGCATCGTCGTCGTCGTTGTCGCCGCGGTCGGTCGTCTCTTAACCTATTCCAAATGAAAAAGAGCACCTCAGAGAGCGGCACGAACACACACAGGAGGAACATTTCCTGTCGCCATCGGCCATCGTTTTGGCTCTTTACCAGCTTCTTCTTACCCTTCTTTTTCCACATTGAACATTTTCTTACGCTGCTGCGGTAACAACAACAAAAACAACAACAAACAGACAGAAGCAGCAGCAGCAATCGAAAAACATTAATTTGTTAGGGTTGATTTTTCACCACGTGGTGAGCGGAGGCACGCATACACACTACCAGGAAAAGTAAAAAAATTGTCAAAGAGCCGTAGAAAGGGGCAAAGAATTAGCAAAAAAAAGAAATATAATTAAATATAAAAATCATCAGTTTATGGTTAAACTCCTTCGAGGGCACACCCCAGCAAAATGATGGCCATACAGGTTCTTGATATTTTTTTGTCCCACAGAATTTTCCATCACCCATACTCATCCATTTGTCTCCCTCTCTCTCTCCCTTACAGACTATCCACGTACAAAATGGTGGCGGCGGCGGATGTGAGGTGCAATCGAATGGAGTGACCACCAATGGGCACCATCATAACCACCACAACAGCCACCACCACAGCAGCAGCAGTGGCGGGGGCAGCGGCAGCAGTAGCAAACATAAATCCTCCAGCAAGGACAAGCACCGTGATAAGGACCGCGAACACAAGAGTTCCAGTTCCAGCTCGTCGAAGGATCACAAAAGCAGCAGTCGGTAAGAGGCTATGGGAGTGCATGCCGCCCGCCCGTCCACCACATCGTGGAATCATACTAACAAAAATCTATATTTGTGTCTCCCCATCTCTTTCGCTCTCTCTGCTCTGCAGCGACAAGGATAGGCACAAGAGCAGCAGCAGCTCCTCGTCAAAGCACAGGGACAAAGACCGTGAGGGTGGCGGCAGTAGTAGCAGCAATTCGCACCGCAGCAGCTCATCGTCCAGTCACCGGGACAAAGATGGAAGCAGCAGCAAGCACAAGTCCTCATCATCATCATCTTCTGGGCACCATAAAAGCTCGTCTCGGGATAAGGAGCGACGGGATAAGGATAAGGATCATCGCAGCAGTAGCAGCAGCTCCTCGAGCCGCGACAAGCATCGAGATCGGGATCACAAATCCTCATCTTCGTCGTCGAGCTCCCGTGATAAGGAGCGAAGTCACAAAAGCTCCTCGTCCTCCTCATCGAAGAGCAAACATTCCAGTTCGCGTCACAGCTCCTCATCACAGTCGAAGGATCCTTCCTATGATGGTGTGTTCGTGAAGCCGGAGCCCGTCTCACAGCCAGCGCATGCCCACATCAACCACACAGCAGATCCCTTCCATCTGCAGCACCAGCAACAACAGCATCAGCTGTATCAGCAGCAGCTGGATGTCGCCGATCCTGCACTCTGCAATGGCCTTAGCAGCGGTAGTAGCAGCGGCGACATCGGTGGCCATGTCCCTGGCAGCGGCGTCGGTGGCGGTGTCTATAAGAACGGTTACGAGGAGAATGTTATGGTTATCAAAAAGGAGGATGAGAGCTTCAATCTGTCACAGGCAAGCTCCTGTGACTACTCCATGTCCCAGTTCCGAGCCGATGAGCCACCGTTCACAGTCAAGCATGAGGATAGTACCTACAACGAGGAAGACAGTACCATGAACGATAACGATGAGGATGAGGAGATGGCCGTCGACAATGATGCCGATGATGACGAAGAGGATATGCCCCTGGCCATGCGCAAGCGCAAACAGGAGGCACCCGATCATAGCCACAGCCACAGGGCCCACCATGATGGTAACGATGACGATGACGACATTCCCCTGCTGGCGCGCAAGAAGGTCAAAAAGGAGCACAAAGAGAAGTCCAACAAAAAGAAGCGTATCAAAGAGGAGGCCGACGACGATTACGGCAGCAGCAAGCACAAAAAAAAGAAAATCAAGAAGGTAAGTCCCTGATCCGACCCACTGGACCAGGTGCGTTTCCGCACCATCCACCTGCAGCCATGGTGTCTCTCATCCCACACACACATTCCCATTCACAGGAGTCTTCCGAGATCAAGACCGAAGTTGTGTCTCCCACCAAGCGCAAGGGTGCCAAGGAGGAGGAGGAAGAGGTGTGGAGATGGTAAGCTATAACCAATTCCATTAGTATCGTTGCTTTTTTTTGGTCATCTGTGTGTGGATCATCCACATCCAACACCCTTCTGCTGCTGCCCATTTTTTCCCTGTTCGAATCGTTGACGTGTGCTCGCACACACACATGCACACACACCATCTATGTGTCTGCTGTCTGTCTGTGCGCGTACACATGTGCTTGGCTTGGCCTGTCGCCTGCCGAAGTTTGAATGTCACTGACCTACATTTTGAAAGTCACAATAGAAGGCAACGACAACAACACGAAAACAGTATGTTCCAGAAGTCTGTTTACCTTCGTCTCTGCGTGGTTACACGCTCTTTTGCCTGTGTGTGTGTGACTGAGCGAGTGATTACTGTATAAACATACTGTATTTTTGTTCGACACTGGCAAACATTCGCCACGCAACGCGTGCGCCTAGCTATCAGCTGTTCGCTGGCCTTCCCTCCATCACCCTCCCCCGCAAACACGTCATAAACCCCGTTTGAGGTTATGTCAGCAGGCGCTGCTGGCTGCTGCCTTGCTGCTTTGCGTAATGTGAAAAAAAGAAAAACAAAGAAAAAGCATCAACCGACAGCAAACGACGACAAGCGCTGCGCCACCAAATGGCAACTGCGCTGTCGCCGCTGTGCCGGTGTTTATGGGGAAAAAGCAAATTGTATTTTATTTTGAAAGATCAGCGATTGGCAGTCACTGTTTGCACTGCCGCCGCCGCTGCCGCCAGAGGCGTTTGCCGCGAAAGCAGCAACCAAAGGCAGGCTCCTCCACCAGTCAACAGGGAACCATCAAATGGTTATTTACATAAATAAAGTACAGACTCGAGAAATCAATGAACTAATATTGAACCGCCCACTGTGTCTGTTTTCTGTACCATTCCAGGTGGGAGGAGGAGAAGCGCGAAGATGGCGTCAAATGGTCAACGCTGGAGCATAAGGGACCGGTATTTGCACCGCCATACAGCGTGTACCTCGCAATGTACGCTTCTTCTATGACGGGCGACCGTTGGATCTGTCCGAGGAGACAGAGGAGGCGGCCACCTTCTATGCAAAGATGTTGAATCATGATTACTGCACCAAGGATATATTCAACAATAACTTCTTCAAGGACTTTCGCAAATCGATGACATCCAAGGAGAAGGAGATAATCAAAGACTTCCGCAAATGCAATTTCCAAGAGATGTTCGAATACTTCCAGGCCGAGTCCGAGAAACGTAAGCAAGCGACAAAGGAGGAGAAGCTTGTCAAAAAGAACGAGAACGAGGCTCTGATCAAGGAGTATGGCTTCTGTATGATCGATGGCCATAAGGAGAAGATCGGTAACTTCCGTTTGGAGCCCCCAGGTCTGTTTCGTGGTCGTGGCGAACATCCAAAGATGGGAATGATCAAGCGCCGAATCGGCGCCTCCGACGTTTCGATCAACTGTGGCAAGGACTCAAAGGTGCCGCCACCGCCGCCAGGCTCTCGTTGGAAGGAGGTGCGACACGACAATACCGTAACCTGGCTGGCGTCCTGGATCGAGAATGTCCAGGGACAGGTCAAGTACATTATGCTGAATCCGTCGTCGAAGCTGAAGGGCGAAAAGGATCACATCAAATACGAGACGGCGCGTCGATTGGACAAGTGCATTGATAAGATTCGTGCCACCTATCGCGACGAATGGAAATCGAAGGAGATGCGTGTGCGACAGCGGGCCGTGGCCCTGTACTTCATCGATAAGCTAGCGCTGAGAGCGGGCAACGAGAAGGATGAGGATCAGGCAGACACCGTCGGCTGCTGTTCGCTGCGCGTCGAGCACGTTCAACTGCACAAGGAGCTGAACGACAAGGAGAATGTGGTTGTGTTCGATTTCCCCGGAAAGGATTCCATTCGCTATTACAACGAGGTTGAGGTGGAGAAGCGCGTCTTCAAGAACCTCGAACTCTTCATGGAGCACAAGAAGGAGGGCGACGATCTATTCGATCGCCTCAATACCCAAGTGCTGAACGAGCATCTCAAGGAGCTGATGGACGGTAAGCCCAATGTCTGAAAAAGAGCAATCCTTCTACTTCCGTTTTACCTTCCCCACCTACCCCAACCCCCACACTAATCCTCTGTGTGTGCCTCTCCCTCTCCTCCAATCAAACAGGACTCACGGCCAAGGTGTTCCGTACATATAACGCATCGAAAACGCTGCAAAATCAATTGGATTTGCTTACCGATCCGAGTGCGACGGTGCCAGAGAAACTGCTTACCTACAATCGAGCCAATCGTGCCGTTGCCATTCTGTGTAACCATCAGCGCTCTGTGCCGAAGGGCCATCAAAAGTCCATGGAGAATCTGAAGGAGAAAATACGCGCCAAGCGCGATGCCATCGATGACTGCGAGTCCGAATACCATGTGAGTAGAGTCGCTCGATCATTTGATTCTATTCGAGAGTAAAACATGAAATGCTTGATGTTTAGGATTTAAAAAAGGCTGCCAAGCGTGGCTCGGTCAAGGAGAAGGTGAATGCCGACAAGAAGGGCAAGCAGCTAGAGCGCCTGAAGGACCAGCTTAAGAAATTGGAACTACAAGAGACTGATAGAGACGAGAATAAGACCATTGCCCTGGGCACATCTAAACTAAATTATCTCGATCCACGCATATCGGTGGCTTGGTAAGTGCTGTCAACCCTGTTTTGCTATATTGTTGTTTCCCCCCACTCCCCACAAAAATAAACTTAACTAAATGTTTCTTCTGCCTGTTCGCTTTTTTCGTTTCTGCAGGTGTAAAAAGAACGGAGTACCGATCGAGAAGATCTTTAATAAAACGCAAAGAACCAAATTTCTGTGGGCCGTGCACATGGCCGATGAGAATTATCGTTTTTAAATATATACTTCTCCTCCGAATATCCACACACAAAATAACCCACACCACCTACTCTCACACACACACACAAACACACATATGCATATGCATATGCATAGACAGTGCAGGATAAGGATAGTAGACACCTCTAGCCAAAAGCATGCCCACCAACACCAGGAACACACCACAAATAGGGAGGATCACAAAGAACAACCGGAACGGACAGAAACACACAGCAGGACACGGGTGTTTCTTATGTAAACTGTAATGCATATTAATGGGTATCCCGTCCACGCTTATCTGTATCTGTATCTGTATCTGGTGATGTGTTTGGTGTTTTGCCTGTTTGCCCCCTCCCCGCCCCCCACTTTTCGTGTTTTTTTTTGTATTTCAAAAAGTGCGCCACTCCGCTGAAGTTTAACTTGCGAATCGTCGTACACTAACTACCCACAAACACACACACAGCCAGACACACACACGAGTTCACACTTTTATATGCATATACTATATACATATATATATATATATGTATATAATATGTGCGATAATCAGAAGAAAGAAAAGGAAAAACTACATTTAAAAGTGAACTTTTTGTAAAAGGATGACAACAATCGGTTGTCATCTGATGTTATCTGCTGTCTTATAACGGAAAAAAAGAACCCCCCAAGCAAAAGAACATAATTATTCTATGTTAAGCCTTAACAAAAAATATTCATACTTTTTTTTTAAATATATACATACATATGTATGCATATATATAAATATGATTTTGAAATAGGTCTTCAGCGTACGGATGATTAATATATTATTTAAATTTTATCAATATACATTAAGTATAATCACATATATGATAAAATTAAACAATTGCAAGTTTTTTTATGTTTACCTATAGTTGATTTTTGTTTAGCAAAAGAAATGTCTTTTTCACTATTAAATATAAAAACGATTCGATTACGATTCATACGGACTATGTATTAAGTGCAGAGCGAACAGATCGATAGAGAGAGCGAGAACGAGAACGAGAGCGAGGGAGAGCCGTGTAGCCCAAAACATTTTAGCATAGCATAATTTATTCAATTGAAAATGAAAAAAAAAACTACGAAAAAATTCTCGTAAGCAATGAAATCCAAGAAAAAAGTTTTATCGATAATTGATCAGTTCAACGGTCTGCCGATTGTGTTATACTTTATCATCGTTGATTGATTCGATGAAATGCACCGATTATTTTGTACCTTAATCATTTTAGTAGAAAACGAAGAGAGAAAAAAACACTAATAAACGAAAGAACAATTCTTTTGCAAAACAAAACCTTTTAATAATTTAAGTGAGAACCGAAACTGCTTTACACACACACACACTCACACACACAGATGCATATAAATACAAGCATACATGTACACACATTCATACATTTAGACAGGTTTCAAATACTCTTCTGTTTCAAAATCCAATCCAAAATCAACAACTTTTAATTGTATACTTTATAGATCGTGTTTAGTATGTGCAATTAGACGGAGGAAAAGAAAACTTAAAATATTTGGTGAAAAGTGTGAAAAAATAAAATCAGGGTCAAACAATCATAATCATTGCCAGGGTTTTGACCTGCCGAATATCGCTAGCTCTTTGTGTTTTTTATATTTTATATTGAGAGAACCGCTTAGAACCGGCCATGGGCTGTCCCATGTACTACACTTTAGCGTGTAGTCGTGACCCCCATCCATTCATCATATGATTTATGATGACGTTTTGTATGTAGTACTGTACTGTATTTAAAAATTACTCAAAACAAAACACAAAAACCAAAACCAAAAGTGAAAAAATGGAAAAGAAAGAGAAAAAGTGTCGGCACTAGGTCTGCTCCTCCTTTTGATTGCTTGAGTGCGAGTTCCCGACCCGTCTCCCTTTTAGCATAAATATAAAAAAAGGATTTATATATAGGCATACACCCACATCTCTCACACACACACAAACACACACACACACACATACATATATATATATATGATAATTAGAAATTACACAAGAAAACATTAGTTTATATGCGTATACTCGTATATTGACAGAAGCATACACGTGAGAAACGCTTTCAAAAGGCAAAAACCCCTCCCCCCCCCCCCCATTTGTCTCGTGTAGTCCCTACCCCCAAAACACAAACCTAAACATGGCATATTACAATATTGAAACAAGCAAAAAAAAAAACAAAAAATGAGAACAGAGAAAAAACAAGAAGAAAAAAACAAACCACAAAACTATTTTAAAATAGAAATGCAAATAAAACAAAACAATTGAACATAAGTTAATTTAATTGTAATGGAATGATGCAAATATACATACGACAACATATATTTAATTTTAAAAATGAATTCCAAAATGATTCTTTTCACTTTTTGGGTGACGTGGAGAGGGAGAGAGGCATTTTCGCACTGCGGCTGTCCATGCTTTGGTATGACCTACATTTGGTGGAAAAAGTAGAACCAAGTTCATGCGCAAACTAACACCCAATGTCCTTGTAATTTTTTTAATATTCTGTTTGATATGTACACACACTAACCAGACAATATATAGCTACGACACTCCCCATACATTAAATTCGGTCGCACCAACAGGGCACGCATCAGCTACCCGGCGAGTCGTGAGAGTGTTTCTGTGAACATGCATTCTCACGTACTTTTCGTGTTTGCAAGTGTGTATGAGCGCACAACTGATATTCGCGCTTTCTCAACTATGTTTTGAGAGAGAGAGAGAGCGAAAGAGTAATGAGTTTGCGCTCTTGTGTCAAAACAAAGAAATTTGTACGTGCATGCATATGTTATTTTATATATTATAAGATATTTTGTTTTCATAATTAGTCTGCAGAAAAATTTGTGCTAGTTGTAAGATTTTTGTCGATTGCAAAATACGAAAAGTCAAAAGGAACAAGAAAAAATCGTCCGCGGAGATGCGTCGCTCCCAACTGCTGCAGGCAGACTGAAAATTTAAGAAGTAAAAAAGAGGGCGAGAGAGCGAGTGCGGCGACCTTGTTAAATATGTCTTGGGTGCCGGTCAAGGGCTCGCTCTCGCTCTCTTACTCAGTTTGCCAGGGGCGGGTGCGGCTTTGCCCTCCGGCGAGTGTTTTGGGGGAGCGGCGATGGCCAACATATTGCCGCTGGTCCCTTTGGTGATGGGCGGCCCGAAGAGCGCTGAGCAGGCATTGGTCTTCCCAGGATCATCGTTACGCGACTTGTGCTTTTCAATCGGTGCCGAGTCAATGCTCAAGGTACTGCTTCCCCCACCCTTGGCTTTGACAATGGCCACCTCGTTGTTGGGCCCCCCCTCGACACTACCGACGCTAGGCGATAGGGTGCGACTGAGGCTGCTGGGCCCGATATTGGCACCAAAAACGGGCACTCCACCGCCGCGCATCAGCTTGGCGCGAAAGTCCTCGGAGGGGGCCTCAAACACGTGTGTCTTCACCTCGACATGGTGACGCGGTGGCCCCGTTTGCGGCAGCTCCAGATCGTACATGATTCGTTTGGGCTCGTCGCAATTGCGAAAATATATTTCGACTGGCAATAGGAAGCCGGCATATCCCACCTCCTGTATGGCATACGGGGGCTCCTTGATGACTGCAAGAAAAAATCAAAGAAATGAATAAAACGAACACTTTCGGGACACTTTTTTGACACTTACCACGCTGCGGTTTGGGAAAGGACTCGTGCAACAGAAAGACAACCTTCTCCACAAAGGCACTGATGTCCGCCTTGTTCACGCCCTGCACGTAGATCTCCCAGTCGTGAGTAAAGTCCTGTGGATATGGGGTTTTCTTGCTGCGCAGCTTTGACGTGTGGCCAATTTCAAATTGCACCTTGACCGCCATCCCTCTGTGTAGAGCATAAACGAAAGAACAATTCTTTTGCAAAACAAAACCTTTTAATAATTTAAGTGAGCACACACATTGCTACATTCGAAGGTCTTTGATAACTGAAAATCGGTGAGAAGCAAAGGGGTACTAGTCACGAACCGGTTGGCAGGGCCAAAATTGGAGGGGTAGCCTAGTTGATACTGGCGCCCTCTAGTCGGGGGATCCTAGAGGAAGTCAGAGAGGCCCGCGCTCTGTGATCCCGTTCGGGAGAGAAATCTCACCCACCAGCGTAGTCCCGGTGCAGATACTCCCACAGAGAGTAGGCCATGCCCTTGAACCCAGTTCAAGGGCAATGGAAGAGAGTAGAGAGCGGCCAGTCACCGAGAAAAAAATATAGGGGAGACTAAGCCTAGTGGGAGTAGCGATCAAAAGATCAGTCAGCGTTGACCCAGACGGAGGTGCTTCTGGTGTTGCAAGAGAAACAAATTTAAAAGTGAAAGTACAATTTTTCAAAGTGAGTGATATGAGGATGGAGTAGGCCATCAACATTACTCAATAATAACATTACAGAAGACTGGGATCAAGAAAAGAGACGTATTCAGAATTGACCAGGAGGAGAAAGGAGTCGATCCAACCAAGATAGTCAAGTGAGTCCGTGCCATAGGAAGGGGGAGAAATTTTATATTTTTTCTTGGAAACTCGTAGGGGATTGTGTCCGGTTCCTTTCTCCGGATCACCCTTATTTTTTGGGGTCTCCGGAGAGCACTCTTGTACCATCATTCCTGGCCCCAGCTCTACTCGGGAGTGGCCGAAAGGGGAGCCTATCTAAACACCTTGAGCTCGTCAGAGGCACCCATAGCACCACATAATTTATATTAATTTATTATAGTCTCTGTCCCTATTTATTTAATTGTATTCTCCTCTATGTAATTATTAATGTTATATTTATTTATATTTATCCATATTTATATTTATTAATTTATTTATTTATAATGGGGGGGATTTGTCGGCCGAAAATTCACCATCTAGGATAGGCAGGAAGGGAAATTAGGAAAATTAACTAGGTAAAAGAATTATGTATAGCCCCCTAAGATTCAAATGAAAATTATAACGATGTTAATGGAAGGCTAATTGTTTGTAATGGTGGGAAGGGGAACCAACACCACGGGGGAGTAAGATAACACTGCCCACGGCAGGGAGATTCAAGACTTTGATATGGACGAGGATATGAATCTCATGCAGGGAGGGTACGTCGGAGGTAAACCATCCACACCTCGCCAGCTCCACGTCTATTTTGTGAGTCATGTAGGTCAAATGTCTAGTAGAATCCGTATTGTATGTATAAACATTGTTGTCTGTTCTTTTTTTTTAGTCTGAGATGTCCAACTTGTTGGCTTATTGTGCGACCGGAGGGCTTGGGAAACACCCAGCCCTGGGAGGACTGGCTAGCCGGCCTTGCCCCACCACCAAGAGGTCCGTAACAACATATATATATATATATATATATATATATGATAATTAGAAATTACACAAGAAAAAATTAGTTTATATGCGTATACTCGTATATTGACAGAAGCATACACGTGAGAAACGCTTTCAAAAGGCAAAAACAAAAGGACCCCTCCCCCCATTTGTCTCGTGTAAGGCATACCTTTTGGCCTTGGGTGGCACCTGGATCTACAGCTGCTACCTGGCGCCTAGTCTCTCCCTGAAGGCCTTCAGCCGCACCATGGACGAGCTGAGCTGCGACCTACGCGGACGGAACAACGTGGTAGTCGGGGGCGACTTCAACGCCTGGGCCATGGAGTGGGGATCCACTCGCACAAACGCCAGAGGACGCATAGTGCTGGAGGCTTTTGCAACGCTAGACCTCGTCCTACTGAACGAAGGATCCCAGGAGACCTTCAACAGGGCAGGAGCAGGGTCAGTAATTGACCTAACATACGTTAGCAGTGCGCTGGCTCGCCACGCCCGATGGAGGATCTGCGAGATATTCACCGCCAGCGACCATGAGGCCATCCAGTGCTCTCTGGGGAGGTCTACCCGAGGAAGAGGAGTCCCACCCCGACCCCGACAGGGGAAGGCGTAGCGCCAGGTACTCTGAGGCCCCTGTCCTTCGCTAGATCACTGCGGGGCTCTAACTCAAGCGAGGCGGTTGGACCCAACGAGGAGATAGCCGAGATCCGCCGAACGTGCATCCGCGCCAGAAGGCTGCTCCAGCGAGCTCGGGGCACACCGCGAATAAATTAATAAATAAATAATATAATAAACTATAATCACAATCAGCTGCTTGTAGAAGAAGACCCAATGGAGGGACCCAAGCGAGGATGGAATGGAGAATAGCGAAAACGATGCGATCCCATTGGCGCAAGCATACCGGTTCGCCATTTTACAAAAATGTGTCATTATTGTGACCAATGGCAAGGCAGTAGGCAAAGCAGACCCAAGGCATACTTAACAAGGTAGCCGCACTTGCTCTCTCGCCTTTTTTTTTACTTCTTAAATTTTCAGGCTGCCTGCAGCAGTTGGGAGCGACGCATCTCCGCGGACGATTTTTTCTTGTTCCTTTTGACTTTTCGTATTTTGCAATCGACAAAAATCTTATAACTAGCACAAATTTTTCTGCAGACTAATTATGAAAACAAAATATCTTATAATATATAAAATAACATATGCATGCACGTACAAATTTCTTTGTTTTGACACAAGAGAGCAAACTCATTACTCTTTCGCTCTCTCTCTCTCTCTCTTCTGTTATCTTGACACTGAAATAAGAAGTAGAGCTCTCTCAGTGCGACTACCTTGTTTAGCATGCCTTGAGCAGACCTGGCAGATGAAGGGTGGCGCGAGAACAAAAATCAAAACAAAGTTGAGAAAGCGCGAATATCAGTTGTGCGCTCATACACACTTGCAAACACGCAAAGTACGTGAGAATGCATGAGCACACATGGTATACATAAGAAAAAACCAAAGGTAATTCCCTAATTTGAATTTCAATTCAAAATTGTATGGCCAACGGTCAGCAGGTTGATTACTCTGAAATCGATAACAGAGTTGCATGTGCAGGCTAGTCGATCGGCGTTGCCATACATGCCGTTCAAATTTGACTTTTGCGCTAACGAACGTCGTGGAAAAGGCAAAGAACGCGAAAAACTGACGCTCCTCGCCGAAAAGAGAAACTAAACTCCAGTTAAATCGTTCAGCAAGTGTAAATAATAATAGATGGATATAATGGCGGCTGCTGCAAATCATACACAATTGATAAAGATGCGCGCCAGTGCCGAGGCGGTGGCGTCTCTGGCCAGCAGCAACAAAGGAGCACAAGTGCAACAAGTGGCGTGCAGCAACAACAACAACAGCAGGAACCTATCAGCCATAATGGAACAACTGCAGGTGGACTACGGCAAATACAAATACACTGTTTATCGCTGTGCTAGCAAATTTGTGGCCCTGCAAAAGATCTTCCACAGTGAGTAGCGTAGCAAACACACATCCACCGGATCTCAATGGATCTTTAATCTTATCTACTCCGCGTGGACAGCCAGCAAAATACCATACAAGCTAGTGCTGGCCATATTGGAACGCCATGGGATGCCGGCCAGCAGTGGCAGCAATCTCAATCTGATGGTGCCACCATTTCAGTTGACCTCGCTGCTGCACGACATCTACTTTGCCTGCGAGAAGCTGGGCCACTTCACCAAGACCAGCAGCTACACCCTGGAGACGGCCACTGCCCTGCTGGCGAACTTCTTCTGGAACATCTACGATCCGTGAGTGGTGCAGGAGTCGCCGTGATACTCTACTTTACTCAACTCTCTACTCGATTGCAGGCAGCGCCGACACTCGATCTCTCTGTTGGAGATCAGGGTTACCTTCTTGCTGCTGTGCAAACTTTACAGCAGCGAGCACATGGTCAGCGACTTCTTTGGGCTGCTCGTGGAGAGCAGGTCCCAGAGCGTGTCTCGGTTTGCCTTCGAGCAGCTGCTGAACACGCTCAGCAAAATGCTCAGTTATCTCGGGGAGGCCAAGGCCTATGGTGTGCACAATCTGCCACTAATGATGGAGCAGTGCTTTGCCCGGTGCCCGCACAATGCCAGCGGATTGGGGGAGCAGCAATTCCACGGCCTGTGGACTACAACCCAGACACGCTTCCTCATCTATGGCAATCTGTTGGCGCTGATCAAGCGCATCGAGGATACCGAGCATTTGATCCACAGCAATCCTTGCGCTGGCTGCCGGCTGGAGCATATCATTGGCATACGTTTCAAGTGTCAGGTGTGCCGTGATTTATCGCTTTGCTTGCCCTGCTTTGCGGCCGGCTTTATGGGTGGCCGGCACGAGGCCTCGCATCGCATGTGTGAGGTGTTTGTGGAGGATCAGCCGCCACAGCGCTGGACCCGGTATTTGGCACGTCTTTGCGGCTGGATTGCCCATCCGCAGAAGACGCAGCGCGACAGAGCCGAAGAAGAGGAGCGACGTGGATTTTGCAATGCCCAGGAGAGTGCCAACGGAGGAAGTCTGGGCCAGCCGTCCACGGCCCCCGAACTCGCACCCATACCCGCGGAGACACGTAGTTTTCGCTGCAACTCCACAACAAAGCCACCATTGATTGAGAAGCAGCAGCAACAGGCCCAGCCTCAACAACAGCAAGAGCTCTGTTCGCTGACGGGCTTGGCCACAACCGCCAGCCAGGCCTCAAATCGAATGCAATCGATTATTGATCGCCTGCAGCTGCAGAATGCGTGAGTCCTGGCATTCTGTCCCTTGTGCTGGGATCTATATAAAATCATTTTTTCGATTGCAGGAAACTTGAAACTCAGCTGCAGCTGGTTTCTACAACGTCCAGTGCCCAGATCTCCGAGTTTCTGAGTGCCCATCAAAGTTTTCTTCTACAGATAATTGAGGATATGCGTCAGCTATCGGTAGGCTTAGGCACGTCATCACACCCCTACGGACCATTGATTGTTTTTATTGCTTCTCTTGCAGAGGGCGTCCACAACTACATTGCCTACAGGTCCATCCGCTCCTTTGACCAGCTCCACTTTCCTTAACTCGAGCACGCCCCAGAGACAACAGATCTTTGATATGTATGCCCCCGTGGGGGCCAATCTGACACATTCCAGTGCGTACAATGGCCTCTATCAATCAGTATTAATCCTTCAGCCAATTCATATAATTTGCAGTTAATGGAGCCGAATTGAATCGCAGCTATCTGGAGGCTAACAAATCGGACTACTCATTGAACGACGTTAGTCTGTGGTTCGATCAGCGACGTTCCAGCGTACAGAATGGAGGAACAGCACCCCTGTCGTTGCCCCTGCCATTGGGCGCTTTACTCGAACAGCATCCGGTTAATGGAGATGGCCGTGACACAGAGATGGCCAATTTCAAGCTGCTGCTGCACAAGGTCAAGGAGATTGTCGAGGACTCCTATAGCGACAATGACGAACTGTCGGCTGCCACACAGAATCTGGAAAATGCACTCGACAGCATCATTAAGACCGAGGAGCATCAGCGACGCAGCAGCACATAAAAGTTCTTTAACTCTTAAGATTTATAGTATATATCTATATGTTTATATGTTTGTAAGCGAAACGAATCCATCCTGACAAAGATCTAAAGTTTTTTGTAGACTATAAGCCACTTATGCAATCCCAGAATCCAATGCTTTAATCTGATGTTCAAAATATATCCTATATATAGACACGAAGGCTGCGAGTAGACCATTAATCCATGCCGAACCGGAATCGGGAAAAAAAAGACCTCAATGACCTAGAAAGACCTGAATGACAACTGTAGATTCTGTGAAATGGAAAAGAAAACATCGGAACACATGCTATGTGAATGCCGTGCACTCTATAGAAGGAGACCTATCCATACACGGTGATAGTGAAACAAGGCCTTGCAATAAGAATAATAATATATATATAGTGAATCCACAACCACAAATTATTCGTCCTCTTGCGCTTGAGTCTTTATCACAGATGCCAGCACATCGCTGGCCATTTGCAGCTGATGCAGGCTCGTCAGCTCCTTCAAACGATCCTTCTGCTGCTTTTCGCCATCTTTTTGCTTTAACAACTGCGACCAGGCAAGCAGTTCGTCGCGGAGACTCGCCTCTAAAGCACCAGCCACATCGTCGGGTGACGAATTGTATTCGCTCAGCTCCAGAAGGGAGAGGTTACAGTGTAGCTGCAGGAGATCGCGCATTAAACGATGCAGTAGGAGACGGAGACGGGCCTGGGTCTGGGCATAGACATGCCAATGCTGGCCGGGATCATCGCGTAGCAGCAGCACGCCACACCATTGTGACAGGGGCTTGCTGTTGTAGAATATGTGCTGGACAGGAATCAAGGTAGTGCTCGTCGTGGTGGTGGTACAGAAGGCATCAAGCATATCCTCTTCGGAGCCTGTAACGAGGACCAGAATTAAGTATAGGACTATGTATTTATGGAGTGATTTTTGGCGTGGCTTACCGCGATCAGAAGACGCTTGATCCGTATCCTGGGCCGTGATTAGCTCAAATTCCAGCTTGGAAACGAGTAGCTGCTCGAATCGAGCACAGTCCTGGGTCGCCTGACCCTCGAGAAACTCCAGGCGCAGAGCACAGTGTGCCGTCTGGGTCATGATTACGGCCAGAAAGTCCTGATGAAGTGTGGAGGGAGCAAACCGAGGCGCCAGGGCCTCGGTCTGATTCAACAGAGCTACGACATCAATGGTGGCCAAATGCATTTGCCGCATGCTACTCTCTGAGTCCTCTGACCCATTTCTTATCTCATAGATGGCCAGAAGCTGAAGTTTCTCAGCCTGGAGCAGATCGTCCAGGCGCAGACGCACCAACAGCACAGCCGTGCAGTCCGGCAGCAGCTGGGAAGCCTTGGCCACTGGACGCCAGTTGAGACGACGACTGTGCTGATCCTGACAGGCCCAGAATTGGGCCAGATCATCGTAGTCCTCCGGTGGCTGCCCGTTTGGCTGGATAGGCAGCTCGTACAGACGATGCTCGAAACTGAGGCTGCCGCCATTGTCCAGATGGAGCAGCGGGCGCAGGGTGTGGACAATGGACAGGCGATTGTTACCCGCTATGTTGGCCAGGAGGGTGCCGCACACGACAAAATCGCCACACACCCTCGTCCAGACATCGCCGAAGCGTCGCACCAGCTGTTTCTCCTCCAGCAGTAGGGAGCGGCGGCCGGGCGAACCAAAGGTCTGCAGTTCGAGTGTGCGGGCAAAGTCCAGCTGCGTCTGGACACGCTGGCTGCAAAGCTCCGCCTGTGCGGTGTGGACCTGTTTCATTAGTCGGTCAAAGTTTTGGTTCGGGAAGGTGTTGGAGGTGCTGGTGCTGCTGCGACTGGAGGAGTCCTCTCTGACTTGAGCAGGCTGAAAATCGGTGCGCTGGCGCTTGCCATTGGTGAACCGCAGCTCCACGTAGGCCTGGTACTTGATAGGACCGCCGACCATCTTGAAATCCGCCACGTGATCGTGCTGGGCCACCAGTTCAAAGTTGGCACCATGCTCTGGGGTCGGCGCAGGACCAGCAGCAGCTGCCAGCAGTGAACCAGGATATAGATCTGCTCTTGTAACCACACAAACTTGCCAATGCTGAGGGGCAGCTCCTCGGCAGCTCTAAGCATGCTGTGGTCCAATGATAGCAGGGACTCATTGTCATTATTGACCACCGTCTCGGCCTCGCGCCTGAGAAAGCTGCTCATGGGGCCATCGTAGGCATGCAATTTGGCAGCCAAATGTTTTAGCCGGCTTTCCTTGAGGTCAATGTGATGCAGAAGCTCCTTCTTGCGAAACTCGTAGAACTTGAGGTTGCGGCCAAGCACCAGACTGGACACGGTCCGCCTGTGTCCACGCCCGAGATGCAGATTGCCACAGAAGGCTATGCTGGAGCGCTGCAATAGCAACTGCGGCACATTCTCCTCTGTAAACGGCAGCATAACACAAACAATGTGCACAAGAGGGAAATCGAAAGCCGCGGCTGGCGCGAAAATACAGATGTCACAGAGTCGAGTATGGAATCTATCGATACCTATTATTTAAATCGTCATGACAACAACAATTTTATATTTTAAATTGCATTCAAATGTAATAACACAGTCTAATCTAATCCATTCTAATCAATCTCATCAAAAATAAGCCAAGGAAAACTATATTTATCGAAACCAACATAGAACGCATATGAGCCAAGGTTACCTTATGAATCTATTTCAATCGTACTTTAACAATCCTTAATAGTTAAAATGTAATCAATGTAGCAAGTGTTTTGTCATAATGTGCAGCATTTTCTTAATTTTAAACGGTAGTCGATAATCAGGCGATCGATTCTTCAACAAGTTGTGCCTATCGGCTTTAACAGATGTTTCAATGTAAAAGAAAGAAGAAGACGGACCACAAACAACATTACTTTGCCGCCCGCCAGCCCGTTCCGCCCGCGCAAATACCATAGCATTGAGTTACTTCACTTCGCTAGCCTTGCCCCGCTGCTGTGTCTTGTGTCTTGTGCCTGGTTCTGGTTCTCGTTCTATTGGCCCGTGGAACAGCTCAGCTCTGTATCTAGCCAATATCCAACTGCAGCTGCCATTGCCTCATTAAAGTGCATCATAGTTACATATACATCTTTCTTGCTGTGCCTACGTATCAATTGTGTGTTTTATCTGACTCTCTTGCGAGAGCAATAAAACTGTAAACCGAATGTGTTAGTGGGAGCTGTGATCAAAACATAACATTTGTTTTACAACAACTGAAGCGCGACCAGAGTCAGTCGAGGCAGGAGAGAACATACACACACACACCCAAGGGCAGATGTAGGCATGCAAGCAGTGCGAGTGCGGGGCGGATTGTGAAAGCAAGCGAGATAGAAATAGGCATAATTTATAGCACATATACAGTTAGCAGGTCTAAGGAGCGAACAGTTGTTGGAATCGATAAGAGCCCAATACATATGTACATGTAAAATAGAAGGCCTCGCACGCAACCTTAACAATATACAGACCCCAAAAGCAAAAGCTACCAACAGTATTACATACCACTGCACGCACCCCCACCCCAAAACACAAACAGACCCACACACACACACACGTAGTGAATCAACGTGTCCGCCCACAAGTCACTGGAATCAGTGCACCGGGCCAGATATCCAGCATCAATTCCAGTTCCAAGCTCCCATACAGCAAAAAAAACAACAACAAAAAATATGGTAAGTGCCTTTTGCCATAGAGTCGCTTTTACCAAATGCGGCAATGGCTATAACACCCACACAAGCGAGCACACACCAAAAGCCAAACCCTCACACAATAGACGTATGGGTGTACGAGGCGCCCGTTGGCCAAGCTCCCAGGCCAAGTCCAAGTCCCCCGAGTGCCAGCCAGTGTCTGTGCGAATTTCGTGGTCATCAGGTGTCCCGCTATAATGTGCCACGAAACGGAGCGAAATTAATTTATAATTTGCGCTAATTTATAATCGTTGAATGTAGCGATTTAATCGCATGAAAGCATCACTCCTCACTCCACTCCCCCACCGCAGTACCGCTCAAACCGCAGCCACAACCCACAAGCAGTGGGCGGGCGTAATCAGCCATTATCAATTGCTGTTTGTAGCGTAGCCCAGAGCCCAGTCAAAAGGTGCGACAGTGTACAGTGAAAGGTCCCTTGAACGGACCCGCAGGGTGTCGGGGAAAAAAGTTGCAACTATTAAGTGGATTCTACCGAGTTCATTGTTTCATATTTACAGAAATATATAATTTACGATCACAAAATGTCTTTCATTCAATCAAATAATGTATAACTAAACAGATCGAGATGAACCAAGGTGGAACTGAGGCTAGTCCCAGCACAAAACCAAACCAGAATTTAGATCATTTTTTTCTGTTTGCACTCTTTTGCAAAATCTCTTGTGAAATGTTTGCAAAATTACAGATCGAAGAGTGTATCCCCTGACATTAATGTCACGGCCAATATATTATGTGTGCTTATAGTCGAAATTTAAAAATGATTTCTGGACGCGGAGGAGCAGTATACACACACACAGACCCACACAGTCCGCTACGGAAATTCTAATACAATCTTTAAATTTATTCGCACAGAGCTCACCGATCGTAACGCGACGTGGGGCGCAGCAGGCAAAAATACAAACCCGCGCCATGGCTATGAAGTCGGGTTCGAATTCGACTGCGGCTGCGGCGTCATCGTCGGGAGCAATCAAAAGCAGCAGCGTTGGCGGCGAGCTGCCCAAACGGACCGAAACCCTCTTGGAGGCAAAACGTCGCGCTAGAAACATGCTCAAGAACCAAGGCAGTTCACAAGCCATGCAGGAAACTGTGACGGATATATTCCAGATTGTGAGTACTCCCTGCATCTAAATCTGAATCCTGAACGACATTCCATTCCATTTCATTTTCGCCCCATTTTAAAACCTCATTTTAGGCTGTCAAGTCGCGGCCTCTGGTGCGTGGAGAAACGGCTCTGGTCTACCATCAGTCGATGGAGCAGCATTGCTGCCGCTGGGACCCAAAACATTTGGAGTGTCCGGATCGCTTTAATCGCGTTTTAGATCGGTAAGTTGTCAACACACAAAAAAGAAAATAAACAAGAAGAAGACCATAACTTATGCTTTCCTGTCGCAGCTGCAACGAGCTGAAGCTGTTGGATCGCTGCATGCCAGCACCCGCCAGGCTGGCCACCAAACAGGAGATACTACGGTTGCATACGGCCCAGCATTTTGAACTATTGGAGCAGACGTCCGAAGTGTGCGACGACCAGAGCATGGAAGAGCTAAGTTCTCGCTTTGATTCAATATACATACATCCGGTGAGAGAAAACAATAATGATGATGGGTTCCATTGTTCATATTCCGTATTAAAATATTTATATATATTATATGCATATGAATGAGCTTCAATTAGATTAGAATAGATTAGATTAGAAGGGGGATACTATAGAATCTATTGCATATTCATGGGACTACTCTGCAAATGGCCGCGTCCCAACCGTAGGTATACATTCGGAATTCTGTTGCATTTGCTAGCTAGTAGCGCTGGTTGCACGAAATGGCTGTTACGCGCGGATCCCAGGCAAGAACGCAGCCCACCTCCCGCCCAACCGACCGAGGGGCGCTGCCGCATAACGCGCGACTCGTAAACCGAACCGATCGCGGACATGCAGGAAAGATAGGTGTTAGACTAGTGTTCGAGGAAAAGTAGAACTAATCTAACTAAAGAAGAAAAGTAATTACTAATTACGGGAAAGATGTAGGAGTACCAGTAATTTAAGACTAGGAAGGGAGTTAGTGGTAGATATAATGTGGTAGAGGGAATTATAATCCGAGCATAGGACATGGTTCATGCAAGGAGTAATTCGATCTACAAAGCGGAAGAAACAACGGTGTATAGTTCCTAGTGCTTCTAATAGGAATCGTGAAGTTTATGCGGCTCAACAGGTCAGGGCTATCTACGTCACCCTTGATCAAGTTGTGCACAAAAATCACGCCAAGCATTTTCCTACGATTAGCTAAGGTTGGAAGGTTTATTAAGAGCAATCTATTAGAGTAAGACGGCAGTCTCACACCTGCATCCCAGCTGAGGCCGCGAAGAGCAAAAGTAAAAAGTTTTTCTGAACTGATTCTATACGGTCTTGGTGTACGTTGTACTGAGGGCACCATACACAAGAGCCGTATTCTAAAATCGGACGAACCAGAGAGGTGTAGAGAGTCTTTGTTATATAGGGGTCTTCAAATTCCTTTGACCACCTCTTTATAAACCCAAGCACGCCCATGGCCTTATTCACCATGGTGGAAATGTGTTCTGAAAACTTTAACTTGGGATCTAATAGAACACCAAGATCATCAACCCGGGTAATTCTCTCAAGAGAACCACCACAAAGGGTGTAAGGAACCCCAGAAAGGCGCTGGAGCGATGAAAAGTCATTACTTTACATTTTGAAGCGTTAAGGTTTAGTAAATTTGCACAACACCAAGACTGAAATCGATCGAGATCGGATTGCAACCTGGATTGGAAAGAAATGTCCTTATACTGGACACAGAGCTTAACATCATCCGCATACATAAGTACTCGAGAGTATGTTAATACAGAAGGTAGGTCATTTATAAAGAGAGTAAAGAGTAAGGGGCCTAGATGGCTGCCCTGAGGTACACCCGAAGTCACCATAACTGGAGAGGACAGGGAGTTTTTGAAAAGGACTCTTTGAGACATAGAACACAGGTGGCTAGAGATCCATCTCAGGAGATTGGGCGGGAACCCTAGAAGGTCGAGCTTTTGTGCTAGGAGGGACTGGTTTACAGAATCGAACGCTTTACTAAAATCGGTGTAAACAACATCCGTCTGCAAATTACCTTGAAAGCCTTTTATTATAAAGGAGGTAAACTCCAATAAATTCGTGGTGGTTGATCTCCGCCTTATAAATCCATGTTGAGTTGGAGATATAAGTGATCTGCATAGGTGCATAGGTTTTAACTCCGCACCTGAGTTAAAATTTTCTCAAACACTTTAGGAATAGCGGATAACTTAGATATACCTCTATAGTTCATTGCGTCAGACTTGCTACCTTTCTTATGGAGAGGAATTATAAAAGACTCCTTCCATATCGGGGGAAAGCATAAACAAAGTTATAGATAGGTTGAACAGTTTAAGCAACGGCCCACACAGAGACTCGGCACAATACCTGAGTACACAGCCGGGAACTCCGTCCGGACCCGGTGAGAACACCGGCTTTACTGTTCGTAGATCATGAAGCAACGAGCTTTCATTTAGCAAAGGACAGAAAATGCCGTTCGACCGCGGTAAACTGTATGGATACGGCTGACCAGAGTAAACGTCCTGCGAATAGGTAGATCGGCAATTGCCTGATCATTATCTGCCGACGTATTACGGAAAGATAGAGAGGATGGGTGTGCGGACGTTCTACGCTTACTGTTTACGAAGCCGTAGAACTGTTTGGGGTCCTTAGAAAAACTTATCCTGCATCGAGATAGGTAATTCTGATAGCATTGAGCGTTAAGAACTGAAAAGTTTGACCGAGCTATTACATAATGAGAGAGAGAAGAAGGAGAGCCAACTTCTTGAAATTTTGTACAAAGTCTTGATTGTAAGTTTTTTAGATGAGATAGCTCCTTGGTAAACCAATGGGGTTTTCTTGATCTAATCGGACAGGAAAGTGGGACACAAGAGACAAAAAGTGAGTTCAGTGCATCATAGAAAATGTTTGTGCCTGACGTAACATCACTGCACAAATATAAAGCGGACCAATCAAAATCCCTAATGATGTTATTAAGCTTCGTAAACTCGGCTTTACGGAAGCAGCGGACACATTGGGGTAGTCTACCCGACCGATCCAGTACAGTTCGTCCTAGGTCGAGCGACACTTCGAAAGTAGGATGGTAGGCATCTTCAGGTATAGAGAGCGGGGGGACTCGAGTTAACAACGCTACGGTCGGATCCGTTACAAAGCACAGATCAAGAAATCGACCTAAGGAATTTTTAACATGGTTAACTTGAGACAGAGACAGGTCAATCAAGCCGTCAACAAAGTCATGACCCATGGCACATGAGTACCAGGCTATTAGACTCATTTGCCGAAGACCAAACAATTCCTGGCAAGTTGAAGTCACCAATAACTATCATGTGATCTTTGTCAGATAGCGAGCAAATTTCGTGGCATTCGCACGATTTCTTCAATTTACTAAATTATAAAAAATCAAAAATTCGTTTGTGGTAGCAAAACAAATGTGTGGGTGGAGGTTTAAAGGGAATATAAAGTAGGTAATATAAAATGAACAATTAAATGTTTACGTAATGGATAATGTTCGCGTACACTTTCGGTATTCTGCTTCGGGTGTTTTGTTTTATTTTATAATGATTTCAAACAATCGATCATTTTGAGCTTACGAATCAAACTAACTCTTTAAAACTTAAATTAAAGCCTTTAGTTATATAATATGTATTTCCAAAAAAAATAGAATAGGGGAAGTAGTCGTACACGATTTTGCGGGAATATTTAACAAATTTGCAATTCAAAGGCTCATACAAAAGGGAAGTCTACGGGGTTGGGGGAGGATGGGGAACCGTGGCGGAGACCGGTTCGGATATATTTCTTACTTTTCGCTTGTATAAATATAAAAATTGGGTAGCTTGCAGCTTTTAGTTTTTTTAGTTTTTAAAAAATGTCACGACTTGCCTTACTTAATGTAAGAAAAAAGGTTTTACAAGTGACCCAAGACCACAGGACTGGGCACCTCTGGTTTGGAGTTCGAACAGAATTTATGAAGCTTAGCCTTGTTTTGAGTAATGCTTAATAAGAAACCCAATTCGTTCAATTTTTTCTTCAGATTATACATATAAATATATATATATTTTTTTTGATCGTTCTGTGATAACCTCTCTATAACATATTGTTCTTCCCACTCTAGTCCACATTTCAGTGCTCTTTGCTTGCCAGCGGATCAACCATTGATCTGGTGGATTCCATAATTACGGGCAAGGCACAGAATGGCATGGCCATTATCCGGCCACCAGGGCATCATGCCATGAAGGCCGAATTCAATGGCTATTGTTTCTTCAACAATGTGGCTTTGGCTGCCCAGCATGCACTCGATGTGCACAAGCTGGAGCGCATCCTGATCCTTGACTACGACGTTCACCATGGTCAGGGCACCCAGCGCTTCTTCTACAACGATCCCAGGTGAGAGATAGAGGCAGAGAAAGAGTGGAGGATCCTGCAATTGCATGCTGATTTGTATCCATCAAATAGGGTTCTGTATTTCTCTATACATCGCTTCGAGCACGGCGCCTTCTGGCCACATCTGCAGGAGTCTGACTACCACGCCATAGGCGAGGGCCCTGGCCTGGGCTTCAACTTCAATTTGCCGCTCAATGAGACAAAGATGGGGGACGGCGATTACATGGCCATCTTCCAGCAGCTGCTACTGCCCGTTGCAATGGAGTACCAACCGGAACTGATCATCGTCTCGGCCGGCTACGATGCGGCCCTGGGCTGTCCCGAGGGTGAAATGCAGGTGACGCCCGCCTTCTATGCTCATCTGCTCAATCCGCTGCTCCGTCTGGCCGACTCCCGAGTGGCCGTCGTGCTGGAAGGAGGCTACTGCCTGGATTCTCTGGCCGAGGGAGCGGCCCTCACGTTGCGCACTCTGCTCGGGGATCCCTGCCCCTTGCTAGTCGAACCGCTGCTCCCACCGAAACCATCCCTGGTCAAATCCATTCTCAACTGCATCTTTGCCCACCGGCCGTACTGGCGTTGTCTCCAGCTGCAGGGTACCTACGATCCCTCAGAGCTCAACACCAAGGATCGGAATCGGGATTTACATATTGTGGTACGTAGATGGGTTGGCGGACCGCCACCCGTTACCATTTATCCGACTCGTGACACTTCCGTGGAACACCTCATTCCCGAAGCGATAGTGGCAGATAACACGGCCCGTTTGCACCGACTTCGACTGGAGACCCTTCTGACGGTTCCTGGAGTGCGTGTGTGCTACGCGTACAATCCCGAGATGATGGAGCACCGCAACCTGGACGACTTGGGCCATCCGGAACAGCCGAAGCGCATCCAGTTCATTCACAAAATGCACGAGGATTACCAGCTTCTCGGCCGCATGAAGCAGTTGTCTGCGCGGGCGGCCACCACCGACGAGATCTGTCTGGCGCACAGTCGCTCCCACGTAAACACAATGCGGCGAGTGCTGGGACGAGACAAAGAGGACCTGCAGGCACAGGCAGCCACCTACAATTCGGTGTACCTGCATCCGGCCACGTTTGGTTGCGCCACCCTGGCCGCTGGATCCGTTCTCCAGGCGGTAGATAGTGTGCTGCGCGGTGAGTCTCGCAGTGCCATCTGCAATGTCCGTCCGCCTGGCCATCATGCGGAGCCGGACCAGCCGCACGGTTTCTGCATCTTTAACAATGTTGCCATTGCCGCCCAGTACGCCATCCGGGAGTTTGGTCTGAAGCGTGTGCTAATCGTCGACTGGGATGTCCACCACGGCAATGGCACCCAGCACATCTTCGAGTCGAATCCGAAGGTATTGTACATCAGCGTCCATCGCTACGAGAACGGAACATTCTTCCCCAAGGGTCCCGACGGCAACTACGATGTGGTGGGCAAGCATACGGGAGCCGGCTTTAATGTCAATATACCATGGAATAAGGTGAGTCTTCTCTTCTGGCATCTCTCTAATGCGCTCCTTGGCTCATTTATTTGTTCGACTTGCAGAAGGGAATGGGAGATCTGGAGTACGCCTTGGCCTTCCAGCAGATCGTAATGCCGATTGCGTACGAGTTCCAGCCAGAGCTGGTGCTCGTGTCGGCGGGCTTCGATGCGGCTATTGGAGATCCTCTAGGGGCTGCAAAGTCTCGCCCGAGGGCTACGGTCTGTTCACACACTGGCTGTCTGCTCTGGCCGGTGGCCGGATAATTGTGTGCCTCGAAGGCGGCTACAATGTGAACTCCATTTCGTATGCCATGACCATGTGCACAAAGACGCTGCTGGGGGATCCGGTGCCGACGCCACAGCTGGGGGCGGTTGCCCTGGCGAGGCCGCCGACAACGGCCTTCCAGAGCTGCCTGGAGACGCTACAGTGCTGCGTGGAGGTGCAGCGTCAATATTGGAAGTCGCTGGAGTTTGTTGGCTACCGACTGCCGCATGGCTATCAAATTGGAGAGAATAACAACGAGGATTTTCTTGCCGCTTCCTTGCTGAAGTTGAATATTTCAAGTGACGATGCTCAGGAGCGGCGGGCGGTCCCACCGACGGCGATCAGGCCGATCCTGGGCAGGAGCGGCCCAGCGACAGCAAGCCCAAAGTCAAGGTAAAGCCGCCAAATCATTCAACGGCCGCGCCAGAGGAGGTACGATGAGATTCGAGCACCGATGCAGGACGGAAAAACCACACACAGAACTAATTTGCCATCTTTTCCGTCCCATCTCTTTATTCTTGTTCTTACTGTATTTCTCTGTCTCCCTCATTGCTGCGATGCGCTCTCTCGCTCTGTTTCTTTCTCTCTGTCTAACGATCATACGCACTCATTCCAATATCATTAACATGGTGGTGGTCGCGCATGCGCTGGCAGATGTTTACCATTCCCCCTAGCAAGACCTGTTCGCACATGAAAATGCTGCGACCGGAGCTGGTGCCGCAATGTAAGCAACAACAAAATCCCCGCCGCAAAATCCTCCTGCTCCACCATCCTGTCCCGCTTTTTAGAGTATGATTTTTGCCCAGAACACAATGAAAGAAGCATGGAGATGGGATTTGATTCGATCACAATTAGGATCACAACAAGTCATAGAAATTACTCCTGTTGTACCTTGCGAAAATTCCATTAACATCTAACAAGTTATTGGCTAAAAACATGAAGAGTACTTCTACAAGTGTATAAACTTATGGAAAAGCAAGAAGGAAACTGCTGTCTCCCCCAACGTTTGTTAATGCTTATATTTTGACTTTATACGTTTTAATTTAATTGTAACAGCTCTGATTTTAATTGAAGACCAAGCCGTTTGTAATTTTGCTTAGTTTTGTACATGTCTTTCTTTGTTACATTCCACAACCATATAAATTGGCTATATAATCCTCAAGGTTTTCTAATTTTTGTGTTGCTTTATCGTTTGCTATTTTGCATTTTTAAATTATCGTACGACTCCTTTTTTGTATGTTATGTACTCCTTTTAATGCTGATTATTCTTCTACCCTCCACAGCAATAAACACGAGGGCACCGTGCGGCGAGTGCATCTCTAGGTCGGAGAACTGGATGTGTTTGAGCTGTCATTATATTGGCTGTGGGCGCTACGTGGGTCGGCACATGCAGAGGCACTGCGAGGTCCTCGAACATACACTGGTGATGCGCTTACAGGACCATGCCGTGTGGTGCTATGTGTGTGGCGTTTACCTCGATAATCCGCGACTCTTTGAATATAAGAATCGGGCACATCAGGACAAATACGGCAGACCGCTGGCCTGGCGTTATCCGTGTGCGAAGCGTGCCGATGGCTGTTATCCGTTGGATCCCGAAACGGATTCGGAGGAGGAGGCCGATCATATTGCCAATGGGAGCAGCCATCTCCAGGAGGCCCAGTGACCCTTGCTGCTTCGCGTCCTGCACGCCCTCACAGATTATATGTGCACGCTGTGCCCACCATTCAGACACATACTCCAGTTCCTGGTTGAGCACATGTGGCCGCTGCTGGAACGCATTTACCTTAAGCTTATACAATTTTTTTTGGGCAATTGAGACGGACACTTACGTACTCGGTCTGTACGCTCTCCCCTCGTTTCTCTTTGGACAAGAACGAGCGCGCCAAAAGCGCGTTTGTTTCATAAATTAATTGTTGCATGGGAGCTGCTTGTTGACGGTTCCCTTTAATGAATAAAACCCTAAACAAAAATAAATTGTTAATGTTATGATGAACTAATAATTATATTACATGTGTAATAAAGATGTCCAGTGTTAAGCAATTATAAGCAGAGTTTATCTTAAAGAACGAAGGTTTCCCTTTTCAGCCAGCACAGAGTACTTCCCGTAGGAATTGCAGACAAAATCAGATGATTCCCAGGCACTGGTATCGGTGCGTTTCATCCTCCTTAAGATTCATTGTTAAAGTCCTAGGTCACTTTTTTATTCCCCTGTCAGTGTTGGGCAACAGAAAGTAGTAGTTTCCCAATACTAGCGTAACGTCAGTAAACGTCCAAGCACATAGGCATTCATTTTTCGAACAGCTAAACCACTTTCATTACTTAATTGTAATTGTAAAGATCGTAAATCGGAAAGTTCCTGTAAAATAAAACACATATTTTCCTGCTGAAAAAAGTTGTGGAATGTTAACGGATACGGGTTCAGAGTTGGACGCGACAGCAAGGGATGGCTTTTTGAAGTCCGGACGCACCGCTGTGATTTATCATCGGGCAATGGAACAGCATTGCAGCCTCTGGGATCCAAAGCACTTCGAGTGCCCAAAACGCATTGAGTGCATTCTAAATCGGTGAGTTTTTCCTCAAACCCCCAAAAGAGGAGGCCAATCCTCTTTGCATCATCTGTATATGGTTCAGTCTGCCTTCATGCCACAGCTGCAACGAGCTGAAGCTGTTGGATCGCTGCCTGCGCCTGACTTCAAGGCTGGCCACCAAAAACGAAATACTCCGAGTCCACTCTCCCCAACATTACGAGTTTTTGGAGCATACGGCCTTTGAGGATGATGAGTTCTTGGAGCGGATAAGTGCATGCTACGATTCAATTTACATACATCCGGTGAGTGATGTACACTGAGCGAAAAACGAAACACACCCATACTTAAATTAAATATTCAGTTTTTAAATTCAAACGCAGTGAAATTAAAACAAATTCATTTTGATTTAAGCATAAATGAAGGCGAGGTATGCCGGCTCTAGTTTAGTTCACACACACTCAATTGCGCTGGTGTGTGTAGCAGAAACCCGAAAACGACTTCGGGAGAATTCGGTTTATTTCTTCACCTTGGAAAATCGAGATAGCAAGAGCCGAAATCGCATTGCCGTAGCCACTCGAAAGCTTGCTGCTTTTGTATACTGCCCATGATCGGCAACACAGCAGCAGAGTGCTATCCACATTAGATAGTGCTGTGCCGAGCACTGCTCCAGTTACAGGCACTTACTCCTCCTTCCACAAAGAAGTAATTTGAGTTTTTTCAAAAACGGAGTGTTTAGTTTTGTTTGAAGAGTTGTCATTATATTTTGTGATTTATTGTTGTTTTTATCCAAAATTTATGCACTACATAATTTGTTGGTCTCTTGGAAAAATGGCCGTTATTTCACGTTCGTTTATTTTACCAGGCTGTGGGCACCCTAGTTTTTATTATTGTGGATTTTCTAGGGTGCTCTCAACACGGTAAAAACTTTTTATTTACAAAAAATGACCACTTTACTAAATTCTTGATAACATTATTCAATTCGAAGAAATCACTCTAGTTCCTTTGTTGAGGGTAACCTAAGATCTAGCTTTCGATTCGTGTACATACTTATATTTGTATATTATGATGCGCTTGGTCTAAACTTATGAGGCAAAAAAAGGCAACTTCCTATAATGTTTCACATAAATTTTAATTAAATAGAATTTGCGGAAACCCCGTGTAAGGGCCCAAATGAACAGTAAAGCTCTAGGATTACCTACCCTCAATTCAGATCCCAATAATAAATCTTCTAATATTAAATGGCAATTCTTTGATAACGTCCCACTCCCACACTCTGTCCAGTTTACCTTCGAGTGTGCTTTGTGGGCCAGCGGATCCGCCATTGAGTTGGTGAATGCAATAGTTTCGGGTACGGCGCAAAACGGCATGGCCATCATACGACCGGGCGGTCATAATGCCACCAAAACGCGGTTCAAAGGCCACTGTTTCTTCAACAACGTGGCTGTGGCCACCCAGCATGCCCTCGATGTGCACAAGCTGGAGCGCATCCTGATCCTTGACTACGATGTTCACCATGGTCAGGGCACCCAGCGCTTCTTCTACAACGATCCCAGGTGAGAGATAGAGGCAGAGAAAGAGTGGAGGATCCTGCAATTGCATGCTGATTTGTATCCAACAAATAGGGTTCTGTATTTCTCTATACATCGCTTCGAGCACGGCGCCTTCTGGCCACATCTGCAGGAGTCTGACTACCACGCCATAGGCGAGGGCCCTGGCCTGGGCTTCAACTTCAATTTGCCGCTCAATGAGACAAAGATGGGGGACGGCGATTACATGGCCATCTTCCAGCAGCTGCTACTGCCCGTTGCAATGGAGTACCAACCGGAACTGATCATCGTCTCGGCCGGCTACGATGCGGCCCTGGGCTGTCCCGAGGGTGAAATGCAGGTGACGCCCGCCTTCTATGCTCATCTGCTCAATCCGCTGCTCCGTCTGGCCGACTCCCGAGTGGCCGTCGTGCTGGAAGGAGGCTACTGCCTGGATTCTCTGGCCGAGGGAGCGGCCCTCACGTTGCGCACTCTGCTCGGGGATCCCTGCCCCTTGCTAGTCGAACCGCTGCTCCCACCGAAACCATCCCTGGTCAAATCCATTCTCAACTGCATCTTTGCCCACCGGCCGTACTGGCATTGTCTCCATCTGCAGGGCATCTACGATCCCTCAGAGCTCAAGACCAAGCATCGGAATCGGTACCTACATATTGTGGTACGTGGATGGGTTGGTGGACCGCTACCCGTTACCATTCATCCGACTCGGGACACCTCCAGGCATAAACTTATGCCTGCATTCTCAGATCGCCTGAGCCGACTGCGTCGGGAGACAATACTGACCTTTCCTTCAGAGCGATTATGCTACGCCTATAATCCTGAGATGATGGCGCACCGTAGCATCGACTACGATGACCATCTGGAGAATCCGATGCGCATCCAGAGCATCCACACTATGCACCAGGACTTAGAGCTGCTGGACCGGATGAAACAGCTACCTGGGCGGATGGCCGCCATCTGGGAGCTTCTTCTGGTCCACAGTCTGGAACATGTGTTCGATATGCAGGGGGTGGTGGGTCGCGAAAATGAGGATCTGCAGGCTCAGGCAGCAAACTACAATTCGGTGTACTTACATCCGGAAACCTTTCAGTGCGCAGCTTTGGCCGTCGGATCTGTGCTCGAGGCGGTGGACAGTGTGCTTGGCGGGGACTCTCGCAGTGGCATCTGCAATGTGCGTCCGCCTGGCCATCACGCCTATAACGATAAGCCCAGCGGCTTCTGCATCTTTAACAACGTATCCATCGCCGCCGAGTACGCCATCAAACTGTTTGGCCTGAAGCGCGTGCTAATCTTGGATTGGGATGTCCACCACGGGGATGGAACTCAGCGTACCTTCGAGTGTAGTCCTATGGTGCTGTACATCAGCATCCATCGCTACGAGAATGGAACATTCTTCCCCAAGGGTCCCGACGGCAACTACGATGTGGTGGGCAAGCATACGGGAGCCGGCTTTAATGTCAATATACCATGGAATAAGGTGAGTCTTCTCTTCTGGCATCTCTCTAATGCGCTCCTTGGCTCATTCATTTGTTCGACTTACAGAAGGGAATGGGAGATCTGGAGTACGCCTTGGCCTTCCAGCAGATCGTAATGCCGATTGCGTACGAGTTCCAGCCAGAGCTGGTCCTCGTGTCGGCGGGCTTCGATGCGGCCATTGGGGATCCTCTAGGGGGCTGCAAGATCTCGCCCGAGGGCTACGGCCTGTTCACCCACTGGCTGTCTGCTCTGGCCGGTGGCCGTATAATTTTGTGCCTCGAAGGCGGCTACGAATGTAATGCTACTGCGAGTTCAATGGTTTGCTGTACGAAGGCACTGCTGGGCGATTCAATGCCAACGCCCAGGCTGAATCTGGGCGGCAGGTTCATGCCGCCGACTAAGGAATTCCAGAGCTGCCTGGAGACGCTCAAGTGCTGCATTGAAGTGCAGCGTATGCATTGGAAGTCCCTGGAGTTTGTTGCCTCCCGACTGCCGCGTGGATATAGGATCGAAGAGGACTAAATGATGCGTAATTTGATAAGCCACTACTTTTAATTGTCAACATGAAAAAAACGAAATTAAGGACTATTTCTATCGTGTTTGTTTTTTGACTTTGCGTTTGACGGGGCCGGGACTCGGGTGCTGCTTGCGTTTTCGCTTGGGAGCACTGTCGCTGTCACTGCTGTTTTGTTCAGAGTCCTGCTCAGCCGGAGGTTTGGGTAGTTTTGCTTTGGCTTCCTTTGATTTCTTTGCCTTGGGCTTTGGCGTTGCCTCCATCGCTTCATCGGATGAATCCGCATTCTCGTCTTCATCGTACTCGATGCTCACAAAGCCTTGTGCTTTAGCAGACTTTTTTGTACCTTTTTTTGGTGTTGGCTCCGGGTTGCTGTCGCTATCGCTGTCGGAAAAGGCTTCGCTTTCCCCATCGCTGCTATTTTCGTCAAAGTCCATTTCTGCCTTTTTGGGCTTCTTGGCGGCTTTTTGTTGTTTTTTGGCTGCTTTCTTCGATGTAGGCGGCGACTTGGCATCGTCGTCAAATTCGATAGTGACAAAACCTTTCGGTGTATCGATCTCTAGCGCTGGCTCGACATCAGTTGGCTTCGACGTGTGGACTACTGCAGGGACACTCTGTGTTGGACGAACAGCGCCGTTTTCGATGAGCGAGAGGTCCACAAGACCCAGGCTGGTGGGACGGCAGCCAATGTTTGTGCTGGCAATGAATGTAAATTCCCGTTTTTCCAGTTGACAACGCCACACTTTGATTTCGCCAGCACTAATGGAAGATTCATTAGAAGGGTATTTCAAGTGTGGATTCATCCACTCACCTGGACACTGTGACCAGTGTGTTATTTAGACAAGCCACGGCCTTGACTCGAGCTGCATGAGCAGGCAGTATCTTTGCCTGTGGTGGGGGGAGAAAAGACCGAAATGAGTTCAGGGAAATACATAAGAAATCCTCACTTTCACACTCACCTCAGCTTCCTTGTCGTCTGTGAGGGATATCCAAGCAACACTGCCATTCTCCAGACCCGACAGGCACTCCGTTTTACCCAGCCATGCCACACATATCGGTTTGGATGTGGTCTTGGCCCGCCTCGCTACATTTGCCGTCTTTATTTCCCAGATCTCTAGCACCTGTTGGCCAGTCAGTGTGAAGTGTTCGCCATCCGTAGACCAGGAGAGACAGTCAGGTGCCCCACCCAAGGTGGTCTTGCTCTTCAAGTTGGTTCTATAGACGACGCGTCCTTTCACCAAGTTCCAGGTATTTAGAATGCGATCGCCGCCAAGGGAGAGGCACAATTTGCTGCTGGGATGGCAACTAATGTGTGTAATGGGCGTGCCTGCATGCGCTTTCTTCCAGTCCCCAGCAACGGCCCAACTACCAACGCGAGTGGCTTTCAGTTGTCCATCGGAGCTGCCCGACAAGAGATGTGACATGTCCGGAGCGAAGGACAGCGCGTTTATGGTTCCACTGTGCGAAAGTAGGACTTGGGATAGTTTGCGCTGGCGCATGTCGTAAACAAATATACGATCGTCGCTCCCACCGCTGGCCACCCAATGGCCCTGAACCGAAATGCATTTGATGGCGCCGGCATGGGACTTGTCTGCAAAAGTTTGCTTCAGTAGCATCTTGTTCTCGTCTTTGACCTCCTCCTCAACTATCTGGTAGCCCAGTAGGTATTCCTCGTAGGTACCCACAATGATCTCAATGTCCGGGCACATCTCTGCAGTCGAAACTTCTTTCTGCGGCGGCATTTTAAATTTGTTTATACGACTTCTTGAACCGCACGAATCTTAGCACGTGTGTGCGGCGGGGTGGCAGCCTCTTGGTTGTTCCAGTTCACGATAGCATACGATAACATAGCTAAAGGTGGTTCCGCATAGCCGATAGCCGGCTAAAACTTCGATAGTATTCGATAATTTCATTTCCTTTCCAGCCCTAGCTCCTGGAAAAACTTGGGGAAAAACCGAATTAACACAATTTGATATCCGTATCCGATCAAAAGCTAATATGAGCGACTCCGACTCAGATGCCTTTTACTCCTGCATTGGTAGCGAGCTGTCCGTTGATGGCTTCGACGCTTCGACGCTTCGTCGTCCTGTGGCAGCGATTCTGAAGACAGTGAAAATGCAGATACATATTTATTTTTATTTTCGATTTGGCAGATTAGAAAAACAACCATCCCCGAACATTGCCTCCAGTGACATATGTACATACGTGATGCCTAGTGTTGGGGCATTGAAATAAGTCGGCACCAGCCGACCTAATGATCCCAAAAAGATGGTTTTGGACTCCCAGAAAGAGGCCTAGCCCAAATGGAATATAGGTTAGGTTAGGTTAGGTTAGGTTAACCCGGACGACCCTCCTGGGGTCTTCCATAGGCCAGTATGGCCCTTAGTTATCCGGTTGGTTATGGAACTTTACGCGGGTGTTAGTGAGGGTTTTATATCACCTAATATTGAGGTGTTTTTGGCGAAGCCCAGCAGTTCCTTTGGCAACCTCTTGGAGGCATCTTCTAGCGATGTCAGCGTCGGTGCGCCCAGGTACCTTATCCTGGCCAGTGAGAGAGCCGGGCAGTTGCAGATTAGATGTTCTAGGGTTTCGATAGCCTCAAGGTCATCGCATTTCCTGCAGCTGTTCCTGTCGGTGATGTTTAATCTGGCTGCGTGTGATGCGGCCAGGCAGTGACCTGTCAGTATTCCCTCCAGCAGTCTGCAATCTTTCCGTGGAAGGTGCAGCAGATAGTGGCTGAGTTTCTCGCTGCGTTTTTTTGCACATGATTTTCGAGACTCTGCAGTTGGTCGTGCTCCTCCACCTGCTCTCGTTTTCTAGTCTAGCCAGCTTTTCTAGATCGCTCTGTAGCGTTCTGAGTGAGACAGGCACATTTTCTGCTCTTTCTCTCGCCAACCCGACGCCTTCTATAGCCTCCGCTGCTTTCCTGATGGCAAAGACTTCCGCCTGGAATATGCTGCAGTGGTCTGGTAGCTTGTATGACAGCCCTATTTCGGGGTCTGTGCAGTATATGCCAGCTCCTACTCCTCCTTCCATCTTGGAGCCGTCTGTATATATATTGAGATGTTGGATCTGGCCTTTTTTCCATTCTTCAGGTCCCAGAAATGCGTTTGTATCATGTAATCAGTATTACTGATCATGTCCCTGCCGATTGAACTATGCCCGTATGCTTGTGGCTGAATGTTTTCCGACGCGATGAGGCGCTGAGCGGCCTTTCCAGCCGTCAGATGAGCGTGGATGTCCAGGGGGTCGATTCCGAGTATGGTTTCGAGTGCTTTTGTTGGGGTAGATCTCAGTGCCCCCGTGATGCAGAGCAGTGCCAGTCGCTGAGTCTTTTCCATAAGCTTGTGGTACGTCTTCTTCCTGGTAGCTTGCCACCACACTAAGACTCCATACAGCAGAGTTGGTCGCACCACCGATATGTAGATCCAGCGCATTAGAGCAGGTGACAGGCCCCATGTGCTGCTGAGCATCTTTTTTAATGCATATAGCGCAATGGTGGCCTTCTTCACCCTTTCCAGTACATTGGGTCTCCATGCCAGCTTGCTGTCCAGTACTGTTCCAAGGTATTAGACTTGTGTTTTTGGGGTTAGCCTTGTTTGATCGATTTTCGGGGGGATCCATGACGGTACCTTGTACCTCTTGGTGAAGAGGATGAGGTCCGTCTTGTCCGCGTTGATACTGAGTCCTACTTCGTTCGCCCACTCACATATCTCCCTGAGTGTGTTTTCCATTATGGAGCTGAGTGTCGATGGACATACACCCGTAATAAGTATGCTTATGTCATCAGCATAGGCTGTTACTTTTGGGGCTCTTCTTTCGAATCTCTTGATTAGGTCGTCGACCACCAGGTTCCACAGGAGGGGCGACAGTACTCCACCTTGCGGTGTGCCTCTGTGTGCCCCTCTGACTATGGAGGCGGTACCCCATTCCGATTGAACCCGTCTACAACTGAGGAGATTCTTTATCCAGTGGTTGATTGCCGGGTGTGCGTTGGTTGCTTCTAAGCGACCCATTATTGCGCTTGTGGCCACGTTGTTGAATGCTCCAGATATATCGACAAATACTCCTAGTGCATATTTCTTGGTATTGAGGGCTTTCTCGACATTAGCTACTAGCGAGTGTAGTGCTGTTTCTACCGATTTTCCTTTCGTGTAGGCATGCTGGTTGCTTGACATCAGTCCCCCTACCTTCTTTCTGATGTGTAGCTCCAGCAGCTTTTCTAGCGTTTTTAGTAAAAAGGAGGTGAGGGTTACCGGTCTATAATCCTTGGGACTAACATGGCTGCACTTTCCTGTCTTCGCCAGGAAGACAACTCTGGAAGTTCTCCAATGTATAGGTATATAGCCTGTCCTGAAGCATGCCGTGTATATAGCGAAAAGCCATGGGGTGATCACCTCTTTGGCCACCTGCAACATGGCTGGAAATATCCCATCCAGTCCAGGTGCTTTAATGCCTGTAAAGGAGTCTATGGCCCATTGGATTTTCTTGTGAGTTATTAGTCCTGTGGGATGGTTTGTTCCTCTGTTGCTGGGTCGTGTTGCGTTGTGGCATCAGTGACCTCGGTGCATCCTGGGAAGTTTACCTCCATTAGTGCTGTCAGGGTTCTTCGTTCTTCGCTGCTCTCTGACCATTGTCCATTGTTGAGCTTGAGCTGACTCTGTATGGTGGGCTGCTTAGAAAGCAGCTTCCTGAGTCTTGCCGTTTCGGGCACCTTCTCGATGTTGAAGCAGAAGTTCCTCCACTATCTGCGTTGTGCCTTGCGTATCTCTTTCTTGTAGTTTATGAGTAGGTTCTTGTATTCCTCGTTTATAAACTCTTCATTTGCTTGTTTGGCGAGCTTGAAGAATTCCCGGAGGTTGTTTCTTAGGAGGGAAAGCTCCCTGTTCCACCAGAGTGGCTTGTTCTTCTTTTTCGTACTTGAGGGTGGGCATGCTGCGCGGTAGCCATCCAGTAGCTCCTTGGATAGAGTCCCAAGGGACTTCTCTATGTCGTCAGCCGATTTTACCGACCCGGAATATAATGGAATATAATTTTATAAAAAATTTAATAAAGGGACTTAATTTTATGTTCATTTTCAAGGTATTTTAATAAATATTGACTATTTTCAAAATGGCCGCCAATTTGAAACAAAATATCGATATTTTGTTGCATGCTCCATCTGAGCATGAGCTCATTTTAAAAACGCAAATATAATTTGGGAGAGCATATAACATATTTTCGCAATTTAATTATAGAACTATATATTTAAATGTAAAAAAATTAATTTCATAATTGAAATTCGTCGGTAGCCCGATGGAACTACTATCGCGAACTAATATCGCGAACTATTATCATCACTAGTGAGTATATGGCATTGATGCCGGAATTTGGCAAGAAAATTTTCCAAAGAATTCAATTAAAACTGTAACGCCGAGGCGTTTTTGTTATTGATCACTACCAGAAAGTGCTTCAATCGTTTGAGTTCTAATTGAAGGGCTGTTAACGGAGCTGCAGCCGAAAGACGTGTACTAACACAGAGGAAGTCGCGCCACAATGTCTAAGAGCTCTGGGTGAGTGTTTTTTTGTTGTTTTTATATTATTTTGCAATTGCTTATTGTTAATGAACTGTGGCCAATCTGTGAATAAAACGCCCCTGTCATATATAAACACAGGCGTGACCGGGAGCGAGACGCGACCGGGACAGAGATCGCGAGCGGGAGCGCGACAGCAAGCATGAGAGCCGCGGCAGCCGAGATAACCATCCACATGAGAGCCGCGGCAGTCGGGACTATGAGATGAGTAAATCTCGTAATGGAGGCGGCAACAGTGCCGGTAGCAGTTCGCGCGGCAGCCGCGATGACCGCAAGCGTGGCAAGGAGCTGTCCAGTAGGGACAAGGACAACGATCGCGGGCGGCGTGATGACAAGCGACGGCGGCGATCCTGGTCGAAGGACTATGAAAAGGATAAGTGAGTTTATGATGCCCACAATAGGTTTGATAACAGCATATTATAATAATTCGAAATCTTTGCAGGCGCCAGGATAAGGAACGGGACAGAGATCGCGACCGTCAGAGAGAAAGGAAAAGGATCGGGAGCGCGACAAGGACAAGGAACGCGATAGGGAGAAGGATCGGGATCGCGAGCGGGACCGCGAACGTCACCGAGATCGTGAGACAGAACGACGACAGCCGGTGGCTGTTGCTCCCCTAGTCATTCGTCTGTCTTCGTCCAGCTCTTCCGATGCAGAGGTAGAAGAGATCGATAAAGAAGAGCAACAGCGTCGCCTAGAGCAGGAGATGATCAAGCGCCGCGAGCGCATCGAGCGTTGGCGGGCCGAACGGAAACGTGAAAACAAGGCGTCCGCTCCAGCCGTTGTAAAAACGGCCAAAAAGTGGAGCCTGGAGGACGAGTCCGAAGAGGATGATAGCAATCACGCACCTCCGCTGGATAGCGGTGCCAAGAAAGACTCGGAGGAGCCCGACTCGCCCCCATCCAAGTTTCACAGCATTCGCAAGCGTTTCGATGATGATGTGGTCGAAGCGAAATTCTCGCCCATGAAGCGTCCCACCTTTAGCAAGACCTTCGGAGTAAAGCTCGGCATGGGTCTGTCTCCCATTCCGGCTACGTCCAAATCGACTAAAGTCGATAAGAAGGAGATTTCTGGCGGAGATACCAAGTCGAAGATCAAGAAAGAGTCAGAGGCAAGCAAACCACTTGAGCTTAAAAATGAGCCTGAAGAGAATACGCCACCACTACCACCAGTAGCACCACCAGAGCCACCAAAACCAGCAGCAGCACCAGCCACACCGCAAGCACCAGCAGTGGCGGTGCCAGAGGCAGCAGTCGTCAAGCAGGAACCAGCCGAAGAGAAACAGGAAGAGCCTAAGAAGCAGCCAGAAGAGGAGATTGATCCGTTGGATGCCTACATGCAGGAGGTCAACAAGGAGATGCGACGTGTCAATAACTTTGTGGAGCCGCCCAGTCAAACCCAGGGCGTTGTCATACTCACGGGCGTCGCCAAAGAAGTCAACCGAGTCGAAAAAGGGCGAACTGATTGAACAGAATATGGACAGCCTGGAGTACTCGAGCGAGGATGAGCTGGAGGACATACGCGACACGGCCGTCAATCTAGCAATGAAGCATCGCAAGGAGCTGGCTAAAATCGATCACTCATCGGTGAGCTATGCCCCATTTCGCAAGAACTTTTACGTGGAAGTGCCCGAATTGTCACGCATGACTCCATCAGATGTGGAGAAATATCGCACGGAGCTGGAGGGTGTCCAAGTGAAAGGCAAAGGCTGTCCCAAGCCCATTAAGGTGAGTCCCGCAACAGCATATCCACACCATCTATAAACGATCCATTCAACCATTATTGTTTATACATAGACATGGGCACAGTGTGGCGTCAGCAAGAAAGAGATGGATGTGCTGCGGAAGCTGGGCTTTGAGAAGCCACGCCCATCCAGTGCCAGGCCATACCGGCCATCATGTCCGGGCGGGATCTGATAGGTATTGCTAAAACTGGCAGTGGCAAGACGTTGGCATTCATTTTACCAATGTTTAGGCATATCCTGGACCAGCCGAACCTCGAGGAGGGCGATGGTGCCATCGCCATCATAATGGCACCGACTCGTGAACTCTGCATGCAGATCGGCAAGGACATCAGGCGCTTCAGCAAGAGTCTGGGCCTGCGACCCGTCTGCGTTTACGGCGGCACTGGCATCTCTGAACAGATCGCCGAATTGAAGCGTGGCTCTGAGATAATTGTGTGCACGCCGGGACGTATGATCGATATGCTGGCTGCAAACTCGGGCCGTGTCACCAATCTGCGTCGCGTCACGTACGTGGTGCTGGACGAGGCCGATCGCATGTTTGATATGGGCTTCGAGCCGCAGGTGATGCGGATCATTGATAATGTGCGCCCCGATCGGCAGACAGTGATGTTCAGCGCCACATTTCCGCGGCAAATGGAGGCCCTGGCGCGTCGCATCCTGAAGAAGCCCATCGAGGTGATTGTCGGAGGACGATCGGTTGTGTGCAAGGATGTTGAACAGCATGTGGTCATACTCAACGATGAGTCCAAGTTCTTCAAACTGCTGGAACTGTTGGGCATCTACCAGGAGGCGGGCAGCATCATTGTCTTTGCGGACAAGCAGGAGAATGCCGACATTCTGCTGCGGGATCTCATGAAGGCGTCATATCCTTGCATGAGTCTCCATGGTGGCATCGATCAGTTTGACCGTGACTCCACCATCATTGACTTTAAGTCGGGTAAGGTACGACTCCTGATTGCCACCTCGGTGGCGGCACGTGGCCTCGATGTCAAGGATCTCATCCTGGTGGTCAACTACGATGTGCCCAATCACTACGAGGATTATGTCCACAGGTAATTATTCCCTGATTGTGGCTCGTTTTTGATCTAATTCATTATAAAATCGATTGCAGATGTGGTCGGACTGGTCGTGCGGGCAAAAAGGGTAGCGCCTACACGTTCATCACACCTGAACAGTCGCGCTATGCCGGCGACATTATACGGGCGCTAGATCTCTCCGGTTGCCTGGTGCCCGCAGAGCTGCAGACGCTATGGACAGAATACAAGTCCGCCCAGGAAGCCGAGGGCAAGAAGGTTCACACTGGCGGCGGCTTCAGCGGCAAAGAGCTTTAAGTTTGATGAACAGGAGTTCAATGCGGTCAAGGAGAGCAAGAAGCTGCAGAAGGCCGCTTTGGGTCTGGCCGATTCGGACGATGACGAGGACATCGAGCAGGACATTGACCAGCAGATCGAGCAGATCTTTGCCGCCAAGCGCACCGTCAAAGACACTTCGATTACGGCTGCCACTGCAGCTGCTGCTGCGGCTGCTGCTGCCGCCGCTGCTGTCGGTGGCAATGCGGCCCTCGTCACAGCGGCCGCCCAAGCGGCAGCAGCGGCTACGGCAGCCAATCTAACCATGGCCACGCCTTCATCGGCTACAGCGGCTGGACAACAGGCGACGCCCGGCATTGTTATGAGTTCTGACAAATTGGAATTGGCAAAGCGTCTGGCATCAAAGATCAACAGCAGCAAGAACCTGGACACGAAGGCCAGCCAGGTGTCGTCGGTGGAGCCCATACTAAAGGGTCACGCCGCAGCGGGCTCCGTGCTGACGGCCCGAACGGTGGCCGAGCAGATGGCCGCCAAGCTGAACAACAAGCTCAACTATCAGCCGAAGGAGGATGAAGAGGCCATTGGCACCCTGATAGCCAATAGCAATTCGTTTACCAAATACGAAGAAGAGCTCGAGATCAATGACTTTCCCCAGCAGGCACGCTGGAAGGTTACCTCCAAGGAGGCACTCGCCCAAATATCCGAATATTCGGAGGCGGGCCTAACGGTGCGAGGCACCTATGTGCCCCAGGGCAAGCCACCGCCCGAGGGCGAGCGCAAGCTCTATTTGGCCATCGAGAGCTGCAGCGAGTTGGCCGTCCAGAAGGCCAAGCGCGAGATCACACGCCTCATCAAGGAGGAGCTGCTCAAACTAAGTTCGTCGCATCACGTCTTCAACAAGGGACGCTACAAGGTGGTCTAGTCCTATACCCGTATCTACACTATACGTCTATTCTATGCTTAGTGTATTGTTCCTCTGGAACTAAATAGCAATATACGCAAAACTAAATTTTAAGGGAACAAAATAAAAGGCAACGACCTTAAGAAGACGACCTCGCTTCTATGGGAGACATGCAACCTCTCAGAACCTTCCCAAAAGAACGAGCCTAGAAGAGGGTACACTAGATCTACAATAAAGGTTGTAGAAGACAAACCCATCAAGTATTAATATTACTATCATAAGGCAGTTAGTTTATTGTACGAAGCGGAAAGATCCTTTGCTCAGTTTCAGAACACTGCAGATCCCATAAGGGTGTCCAGCAGCAATGTTCGAAACGAAGATTTCAGTTTCTAGCCGTTTGTTTCCTGGTTCGCAATGTTTATGATCAAATGCTGATTTATAACTTCTCATATGAGATGTGAAAGCTTATTGTATTCAAATTTGGAAGATCGTCCCGAAAAGGGCATGAATATTTTGAATGATTTCGAGTTACTTGTTTTGTGAAACGAACGGCATAGTATAGCAAACAAATGGTTTGAACAAATGCTTTCAACCATTCCGAACAATCATAAGCAAATATGATGCGAACTTGCATGCTCGTTTTGAACCTGAGCTACTTGAGGTCCTTTCTGCTCCCTTCCAAGTATGTGCATAGAATCAAACACGGATGGCTCCCATAACCAATAAACAATAGCCAGTCAGGTCCACAAGATAATCCGCAATGCTGTGACTCCGTTGGCAAAATGAGAATTTTTTGAGTGCGTTTTTTTTTCGTAATTTTTGTTGCTTTTCTTGCTGCATTTTTATTTTATTTACTTATATATCTCCCGCCAGCACTCGAGCGCCTCTCAATCAATTGATTTTCTTGCTACAGTATTTTTCTTGTGTCTAGAAACTACTAAAATTAAATTTAAATGTAGTTATGAGCTTGGGGCTTTTCCGTTATCAATGGTATGTATTATAATTTTTTATAATTATTATTATGCGCTGTTGTTTTTTGGTTTCTTTGAAAAAAATTTTAAGATTTCTTTTTGGTTTTTTGGTTTTCTTTCTTTATGAACTAATTTGTCGGCAAATTGTTGTTTTTTTGTTTTTGTTTCGATACAAAACTATTTTTAAATTTATTTTGCTTTCTTTTGGTTTTTTTTTTCATGTTCGTCTTGGGGTTTGGTTTACTTTTCTTACTTTAAAATTATTATTGCATTTTTGCGCTTTTCATGTTTTTTTTTTGTTGTTGTTTTCGTTTTTATGGGTTTTCTTTATTCCTTTTATGGTCTAAACATTCAAAATCATTCACACGCACCCTATATATATTTATATATATATATATATATAGTGTATACACACACATACATCCATATATATATAGGTATATATCATCATTGTTTTTTATCGCATTCTTTTATATGTACAATTCTATGTTATAACTATGAAGTGTGCTAAATTATAAAAAAAAAATAAAACAAAAAAATTGTATGTATAGTATATAATTTTGTCTTTAAAATTCTTTATATATATACTATATATTTATATGTAATTTTATAGTTGTCATACGAGTGATTTATTTATTTATTTTTTTTGGTTTCCTTCGTCCTTCTCTTGATCCTCGCTTAGTTATTTGTTTTAGTTTAGTTTGGCAACATTTTAAATTCGTTGCAATATCTCCAGTTGCTGCTAACATTTCATTTCATTATTTATTTTTAATTTTGTTTTTTTTCTGATAGGGGCTCTATTCTTTCCTCCCGGCATTTGTTTACTTATAATTAGACAAATAAAAAAAAAAATTGAATTATGTTTTCCTTTTTTCTTTGTTGGGTTTTCTCTCTCATGGGTTAATCGTTAACCTCTGCATTGAGTTTGTGTGTGTGTGTGTGTGTGTGTGTGTGTGTGTGTGTGTGTGTGAAGGAAACAAGGAAACATAACACGCACTGGAGGAAGCATCTTAAAGGCTGCTCTATACGGAGAAGGGGGTTCTTAGTGCCGTAAAGATCTGGGTTTTTGGGATGGGTGACTACTGTAAGCTAGCATGCTTTTGGGATCTGTTTGCGTTGTTGGGTTATATTGCTGCTGCTGCTGCGGTATTTACAATCGAATCAAAGTTCTCTATATACTTAGGTATATAATCGTAGTATATATACAGTGGCTAATGTATGTATCTCTGTTTGGGGTGGTTGGGGAGTTGGGCATTTGGGGGTGTGTATGTGTGTATTCTTGTAGTTGTTCTTGTAGGTGCTGCTCGTAATGTTGCAGTTGCTATTTCTGTTGCCGCGTCTCCATATCATCCAGATCATCCACATCTTCCTTTCTGCTTTCTCCCTTAGATCTATAAGCTTAGATTCTTATTATCGGATCACTTGAAGCAATTTCTTGGCATATCTTCATTTATTCATTTTGGTCTTTCGTCTGTCTGTGTGGTTGTGTGTGTGTGTGTGTGTGTGTGTGCCTGTGTGTGTGTCTCATCGTCGGTCGTTGGGCAGTAGCAGAGACACCGGGTTGAGGAGGGGTTCAATTGATTTATCATCTCAATTTCTTCATCCTTTGTTTTCCACTTTTGTGTTTGTTCTAGAAAATACATAACAAGAAAGAAATTGAACAAAAAAATCGAATACATTGATTAGTTTTACTTATTTTTCAATCGAATATCTGTCAGCGAAATAATGCTCTAAGCCACATCTCATATCTAAATATCCACGTAGCATACATATAAATACATATACACACATATATAACCTGCTCACAAATATTATCAATAAAATTTTTAAACTCAATAAAATGTTATTTGTGAAAGTCTTATGGATGTTTTAGTACCCAACGGATATAATACATATATGTATGTAGTTTATCCATGAAGATGTCATACGTATTTGTTCGTTTAGAAGGTAAGTAATTAACTCTGGAAAACATCCATTTCCAGTGGCTAAGAAATAATGTGCATGAAAGCTCAAGGGATATTCATGTTGAAAAATGTCATCATACTTTCCATACATTTCCAAAACGGATAAAGATATATATATTTTTTGTATATCGTTTGGCTGGTAAATAATTTCAACACTGAACCCCAAATTTCTGCGAGTATTTGGCATACAAACTGGGGTATACATATGTAGATATTTAAAAACCCAATGGATACTGTGGAAAATATCTGAATGCTAAGATCGATTCGTAGTAGATTTGCGAATCGAATAATACATATGTAGTATGTACATATGTCTAGTATAGCGATAGCGTAGGATACTCGTGCAGGTCTTACCTTTTTACTCTTATACAATTTTAATAAATTATTGCATTTGATATGTTGGTCCATTGTTTCATTATTCGTTCCTAAAAAAATTCTGTATTTCTTGGGTCTTTCTTTTGCCTTTGCTTTTCTTTCTTTCTTTCAATCTTTCATACTTTTTTTTTGTTTTCTTTTAATATTTGCAATTTGTTTGTTAATTTTTTTTGGAATTTAGGATTGGGAGTGGGGTGTGGGGGTTCAGGATGGGGGTATGTGGGTTTGGTTGTTTTGGGAGAAGATTGGATAAATGTTGATAGTTGTGTATGCTGCTATTTATAAGTATTAGTTTTTGCTGTTGCTTTGGTTGCTGTTGTTGTTGTAGTTGCTTGAGTTATGAGAAGTGAAGAAAGAATCGTTTGCTGCTGCTGCTGCTGATCATCATCATCATCATCATCATTCCATATCGTACATCATCATCATCATCATCGTCATCATCATTATGGTTACTGCTCTAAACCCAGCATCACAACACATCGCATCGTATCGGATCGTTTCAAAATCTATATCTGATGAATCCCCTAAAGATAATAATCGCCCGTCATGGGCAGAGACGTCGCTGCCGCTGCTGCTGCTGATGATGATGATGGTGTTGTTGACGCTGCTGCTGCTGCTGCTGCTGATGCCGCTGCCGCTGCTGCCGCCGCCGCTGCTGCCGCCGTGTTAACTGCCGCCGCTGCCGTCATAAACGACTATCAGTATCCGAATCCCGCCGAACCGTGGCCAGTCATTGATGGTGTTACACTACTAACTATACCTAATTGTGTGGCTGTATTATTTGATTGTCAGTGTTGTTGAGCGGCAAATTTCATACGTTTTTGTTTTTGGCGTTGATTGCAGAACCAGACACGCACCACGTTTTTCTTCAAGTCCAGCTTTTCTGCGATGGCCGCGATTTTCTCACCGGATGGTCTCGGCTGGACGGCAAAGTAGGCTTCCAGGGAACGCTTTTCAGGTGCCGCAATGGAAGTCCTTTTTCTTGAAAAAAGACTCGATATAGATTACTTTAGAAATGGGGCCCTAGAGTGGGAATGGTCTATGGGAGAGGATGCAATGCGTTTAAATTTTCGGTTGGTATCGTTAGATTGTCACTGGGCTATCGGTCGTCGATAATCGTCGATAACCAGTTATTGAAATCAGTTATCGGCGAAATAGTTCATGTTCAAACGATTATCGACAATTTACCTTTGGGTGCAAGTTTTTCGGTCGATAGGTTGTCGGTAATCGCTTATTACCCATCGTTTATTCGATTATTGGGTTGATCGCTCATCGATCATCGCTTTTCGATTATCGACCATCGGCAAACGGCTGGCCTAAGGCCACCTTCTACTCGGAATCTGTCTCATCTCTCGGGTCTGTGTCTGTGGGCCAATTACTTCGAGCTCTAACGGGTGTGGGATGGAGAGGCTTGGATGGCTGTGGATCAGGGGTTGGTGGGTGTAGGGTATGGGTGTGGGTGTGGGTGTTTGGGTTTTAGGATTGGCTCTGTCAGCGGGAGTCGGGCGTTACCGTGGTAATTAAAACACTTTCTACCTTTTCTTTTCGCCCGCCGGCAGCACACTGGGCGCATCCGGATCGCGTCGCTTGTTTTTCGCCTGCGCCTCGGCCTCCTCCAGCCACGCCTGCAGTATGGGCTTGAGGGCGATCATGTTATTGTGCGAGAGTGTCAGGCTCTCGAACCGACAGATTGTGCTTTGCGACAGCGCACCGACGCCAGGTAACTTGAGATTGGCCAGGGCCTTGCCCACATCGGCTTGCGTGACACCTGCAAACGGAAGAGCAATTTGAAATTAGTCTGAGAACGGCCATGAGGGGGCCATGTAGCCATGTCGTGTAGCAGACCTAGCTTAATGCGCCGCTGCTTGAAGCGCTCCGCAAACGCCTCCAGCTCTCGGGGATCGGTGTCGGTGTCGGGATGCAGGCCAGCGGCAGCCACCGCCGCCGTTATTACAGGATGATGTACCGCTGAGTGTCCATGGTGACCTGCATAATCAGGTGGAAATATAGGTTAATACATAAATATGTATAAGATCTATGACTAGCGATGACTAGACTTACCCCCCGTGTGGCCACTTAACGTGCCCGGATGGTGGTGGCTCATCATGTGATTCATACTGTGATAGGAACCGTGCAGGTGTTGGTGTGTGGGCGTTAATGGTGACTCCGATATGGGCGCTAATGTTGTCATTTGTCCCGTCGGATCCAGCATATCCAGTTGATCCATTGAATGGTGCATCTGTTGCAAAGAGCAAAACGAATTCTTAATGAGAATTGATAGGGAGAGATCGAAACATAAGGAAATATGAGAAATATGTTCGATAAAAGTTCGATAAAAGTTCGATTATTGATATTAGTCTCATGACTTTTATACATATGTACATATATAATAGGGTAAATATTCCATTCAGATTCATTCATATATTTAATTAGTTTATTCATATTCATTAGTTCAATGTCTGATCAAAAATTACTACAACAATCAGCATTTAAGTTGGTAGCAAGCAAATTTCTTATACATATGTATGTAAAATCAGGAAAATATTCCGTAAAACTTTCTAGAGGAGCTCGCATCTGTGTGCGTATTCCCATTATCAACTCTCAAAAGCAGAGGGGTTCTTCATTGACTGTAAATCCACTTCAATCTGTTAATAATTAAACAATTATCCCGAAACAAACGGAAATGGATTTTAGAAGAAACTCAATCAAAGAACTCTATTCATTCGATTCCACTTGAATCTTTATCATCATCGTTATTACCATTATAATCATGGGAGAGACCTCTCATCAGACGCGCTTAATCTGATAATTTGTAAACTTTTCCTTCCTAACGGGGGAGATGGAATATATTTAAAGTTTGCTTCTAATTAAAGTCCTCTGTTTCCCACGTCCCCAGCTCTCGGTCACCGCCTGCGCCACTGTGTCTTGCGGAGGAGGTAACCCTTTTGCAGCCAGGACTCGGGCCTGCACTTGTCAAGTCGAAGCCCTGGCACACAGACGGGGGGGACTGGGGCTATTGTAGACCCTTTGGTGCGTGCGTGTGTGTTTCGGGCTTTAATTGAACGGGAAATCAGGCCCATACCCCCTCAAGCCCTAAACTAAACTCGGAATGGAACGGACGAAACGAACGGGAACGAAACGGATGCGCTCTGGGGCTCACAACTCTTTTGTCTAGGCATCAAATATTTATAGAGTTGTTCAATTATTAATGCAAATATGAATAGCAACTAAAAAGCTGGAGCACACGACTGTAGCCCCCACTTTGTGTCTTCCTATACCGTCGTCCTGCACCGTCGTCCTGCATGTAGTGTCCCTCCTCTCTTTCGCTCTTCCGCTCTCTGACTCTATCATTATATCTGTCTATACCTTCCTGCCTGCCTCTGTCTCTTTCTTTGTGTAGTTTCGTTCCTTGTTTCTCCTACGATTGTGTTGCTTTGTTAAGCATTTAAACTGATTACAGCTGAAAAGTATGCTACAACAAAACGACAAATAGCCCCTCAGTCCATGTCTGGGGAGGCGCCCGCCCTCTTTTGCTGTTTTACTGTTTCACTCTTTCACTCTACCACTCTTCCATCCTTCCAGTTCCAGTTCCATTTTCAGGCAGTGCTGCCCATTTTCATTTGAATGGGTTACAAGAGGGAGCAAGAGCTAGAGAGCCAGTGGAAGGAAGGGTCACTCATATTTATTTATCTTTTTGTGAATGTGGCGCAATCGGGCGGGTAAAACTAGAGCTCCTCTCTCCCCTCTGCCCTGGGCTGGGGGCTCTCTGCACTGGCTGTCTCCTTCTTCTATGTACAACAAACATACCACGCCCCCGCTTAGGAAAAGCTGCACGACGACCTGGGCCAGAACCAGGACCAGGACCTGGACCATGGCTATGGCTATGGAAACGGACATGGATGGACGCTGGCGCTTTGCCAATTATGTAAAACTCTAAAATGATAAGCAGTCATCCGGGAAGGTGTGGGGAGTCGAACTGCGGGGCTCCCCAGAGGGGAGAGCGGGAGGGAGTGGGAGCTTAGGCCTATGCAGAACAATGAGACAGTTGCTCGCTGGGATATCCATATACCCCCCATACTATATGCATATATGTGAATATCTTCAATGTATATGTGGTATATGGAAAAACTATGTAGATGCTGGCTGTGCCCTCCCCTTGTGGCACGACGCTCGGGCTCTGACGCTACGGGCCGCTGTGGGATGTAGCAAACACAATGGCAAACTCTTCAATTATAAACCAATCCCAAAATTAGTCTGACGGTTATTGGTTTGCACCCTTGGCGCTCTCTCTCTCGCTCTCGCTCTCGCTCTCCTATCTGCCTCTCACTTGCGCTGGCTCTGCTTCTGGCTCGGGTCTGGGCTCGGGCTTTGCCTGCTGCTGTTCCTGTCTCTGTCGTCGACGCAGAGAATGCTCAACCACCCTGCGCAGGAGACAGAGAGACAAAGAAAGTGAGAGAAAGCAACAAAGAGAAGGAGAGAGACAGAGAGAGAGATAGAGAGAGAGAAAGAGAAAAAGAGAGAGCGAGAGTGAGAGTGAGGAAGAGAGAGGACATTTTGGCTGTGAAGACTGTGGCCATGGACCCAGAATCCGGGACCCAGAACCCAGGACCCGGTATCAGCATCGGTAACAGTACAACGGCAACGGGATGTGCTGCATTGTGGTTGGCTGAGGCTTATGCAAAATTCATTTGGGCAGTGCCCCATCGATGCCGATGTCGATGTCGATGCCGGCGTCAGCGTCAGCATCGAAGGCTACAGCCCCCCTCCGCTCACACACATCCCAGGGCTACCCCTAGACCAAATCCAGAACCAGAGCCAGGACTAGGAATAATGCTGGCCATTTCATTAGGCGCATAATTTGTAACGTAATTAATAAAAATTTGTAAAGGCCACAGGGCACTAATCGGTACCAAAAAAAACATGATGGATCTCGGTTCTTGAAGCTTGTGGTATGACCCTTAAACTCTGAGCTAGATGGCGCCACGTGGCGCCAAAAAACAACAGATGAAATGGCATAACAATGCTAGAGTGGGAGCGAGACAGCAGGGCCCCCTCCCCCTACCGAACCCACCCCATCCCACTTCAGTCGTATGTATACATATGTGAGTGAGTGAATGTGTGGGTGGGTGTGGCATGCCATTTATATTTTGCCACCGCCTTCTCCATTGTCCTCTTCTGCCACTCCGCCTGTGCCCCTTCTATGCAATCAGACAAATCAAATGCAATAATGCTACAAAAGAAAAATAGAGAATTAAAAGAAGAAAAAGAAGAAAAAGAAGAAAAGAGTTAGCAATAAAAGGAAGAGAATACAAATGAAACAATTGCATTGCCAAATTTTGCCAGCATTGATTTTCCTTCCATCACAGACACACACAGGCACACAGGCACACAGGAGTATCTGTGTATTTGTGCTGCACTGAATCTTCCATGTGTATGTTTGAGTGTGTGCAAGTGAGTAAAGACGCCATTTTATGTGTGACATACCCTACATATTGCAATGGGTATACGCACTTATCGTATTATGTTATTATGTTGGAAATGCAAAAGAAGAGGACGATTCAAGCTATAAGCTAACATATCTTTGAACACTTATTTACTGCTAATAACTATAAAAATATAATAAGTCTTGCAGTCATTGATAATTGTTTAATGAAACAATAACTCATTTAGCATCCATTGCCTAATCAAATCAAATGCTATTATATATCCCCTACTAATGAGATTGTTGCTTAGACAATGGGCCTATGCATATTCAATTAAGGATCAGGATTAAAAGGGCTGATGGTAAGGTTATAGCTTGCAGTGGAACTATATTCGAATAATCGGGCTACTTCTGGCGCAGTCTTGGCAGTGCATTCACTGGTCGTTGCTTCAGCTAGTCGCCTGCTTCAATGAAGAAATTGTTGCTGGGTATTTTTCGACTTCGACTTGCGACTTGGCTCGCTTGTGCTTTATAATTTATTAACAAATCTGCGAACATCATTTATTTATTTGCCAGTTTGTGGATAAACATGTGACTATGGCTTGGTGTCTCCCTCCTGTCCTATCCTTCGTTTCATTTCGTTTCGTTTCGTTTCTTGGATTCTCTCTCTCTCTCTCTTTCCGGCTTCCGGTGGGTGTCTCTGATTGTTTACGCGCAAATGACCTCATTATATATATAATGTAATTTGTTTTTGTCACTGGATTTCCATTTCTTGTTCTTCCTTGTTTTCCACATTTTGCCAGTTTTCTTTCTTCTGTATCTTTGGGATTTCCCTGTTGTTTTTGCCATATTTTGGCATAATAAAGCGTTTTTGGCGCAATTTGTTGTTGCCTCTTTTACTCGTTTTGCATTTGTTTGTTGTCTGTCTGTATCTCCCACTCCCACTCTTCGCATGTGTGTGTGTGGTGTGTGTGTGTGTGTGTGTGTTTGAGCTTTGTTATTGTTCATTAATTTTTAAGCATTGTTAATATATTATGGCGCTGACTTTCGTCACCAAATACCGACTGATACAGCCGAAAAGTCCACCTGGAGTCCCTCTCCCCTCCTCTCGTAGCATACTTTCCGGCTGTCTGAGGAGCATCTTTAGCATCTTGTTGAACAATAATATATGGCATCCATGGCCTAACCCACATGTGGAGAATTTTGAGCCAAACCGAATCGGTTTTCTCTGGGAAGAAGGTCATTTTTTACAATTTCAAATAGTACCTAGAGGCCAACGATTTTCATATTCGATTACGTTTAAAATACTTAACTAATAATTAATAATATTTGAAGAAGAATATACGGTTTGCTAGACCATTAAAAGTTAGACCATCATTAGAGGCATTGAATATGATTTTATTAATCGAAGATTAAACCTATTCCATATATTTTTTTGTCCAACAAATTATGAATATATTTATTTGAATTAACATAAACCTGTATCGAACTATAAAATTTAGACCATATTTTTGCTCTGGTGCCATCGTAGGGGGTCCTAGCTCCTTGCGTCTACTTCTTGCGCTTCTCGGCGGGCTTCAGGATCTGGAACGAGCACATAAGTGTGTCATCGACGGACATCATGGCGCCAGCATTGTCGAACTCGCCGCAGTAGTTGGGGGCCGAGAAGAGGGTGACTAGCTGTCGTTTGGCAAAGAACTCGTACCCATCCTCGACCACCTGGTGGGCGCGGCAGACGAGATCGAGGTCGTGCTTATGCAAGAATTTGCCGACGACCTCCGCGCCGAAGGTGAAGCTAACGCCGCGATCGTTCTCGCCCCAGCCGATGGTGTCCTTGTCAGGATCGGACCAGAGCAGGTCACAAAGGAGGCCCTGGTCGGGGACATCGGTGGGCCGCTGAATGCGGCGGATCTGCTCCATTGCGGTGAGATCCGGACTGAGGCCGCCGTGGCAGCAGAAGATCTTCTCATCGACAATGGCCACCACTGGCAGGCAGTTGAAGCAGTCGGTGAAGGTCTTCCACAGCTTGATGGTGTAGCGGCGCTTGCACTCGTCGTAGAAGCCGTAGATGCGGTTGATGCTGGCACACTCGTGGTTGCCGCGCAGCAGGAAGAAGTTCTCCGAGTACTTGATTTTGTATGCCAATAGCAGGCATATGGTTTCCAGCGACTGCTTGCCCCGGTCGACGTAGTCGCCCAAGAACAGATAGTTGGCCTCTGGCGGGTAGCCGCCGTACTCGAACAGCCGCAGCAGGTCGTAGTACTGACCATGGATGTCGCCGCAGATCTTCAGCGGCGCCTCCAGTTCCAAGAGTATGGGCTGCGCCATCACGACCTCGCGCGTCTTCAGACAGAGGCCGCGTATCTCAGTCTCCGTCAGCTGCACGTTCTTGCCGGGTCGCAAGCCGCGCACCTCCAGCAGCCGGGCGATGATACTGTCCACGTTGAGGCCATCGCCCGAGGGTGCCTTCGGGGCGGCGCTAGGTCCGCCAGATCCGCCAGATCCTCCAGCTCCACCAGCTCCGCCAGCTCCGGCAGCGTTAGCGGAACCTTCCGGTCGCTTGCTCGGTGGGGCCGACATTGGGGCAACTTCTTCTGTTGGCGGAACCACTTTTGGACGGACCATAGATAGAAAAAATTGATGGGAGCCCCAATTAAGAGTCTCAGAAGTCTGCTTCCCTTTCCCGTCTTGGATACTTCCTTCTATTGCTGGGCGTAACGATGCTTACCCTCTGATCTTGGTACTTCTTGGTACTTGGTACTATCGCTCAGCAATTACTTGCCCCCCCTTCGGTCGATTATTCGGAGTCTTCCGTTCTTTTTGTCTCCCTGTCACTCGAGTAATGCTCGCGTTACTCTTCGGAACCGATACCGGAACCGGATATGTGTGTATTCGAAATGCAACGGAAGTTTAGTCGACAGGACCGGCCAGAACGTGGTTTAGAATTTTGCCAAGAAAATTTGGATCGAGTTTATTCTACTAGTGTTCCTTTTTTTTGTGACGATGAATAGCAGTACTGTTCGGTGTGATTGACATTTGACATTTGAAGTGTATTTCTGGTTTCCTTTGCCATTAGTTTCTCAATGTAAACATTGAAGAATATCCAAATGATTCATAATTGAAGTAGTTTACCCAATTCTCGGGGATTTTGTATCGCTAAATTCTGTTCGGTTTGTTCTATGAAATGTCTGTTCCTTCCAAACTTAATTTCTACTTAAAGCCCTACGGAAGGGTCTGCTAGCAACTATTTGTTTTCATTAGAACTGATTGAGTGGCAAACTCGAAGTGGTTCGCCGAGGTCTGTGGGCTCTGACTGTGGGTTCTTCCATTTAGTTGTTGTTCCTGTAATTAGCTGCGATTTGTCAGCGTCGCTTGAAAAATTGCAGCGCAAACATGCTGAAGTGGCAGCTCGGAAAGATGGAGTATCAAATGCAGTGGCCTAATAATGAGCCAACGGTCTGCACCTTCGCACATCCATCCCCCCCGCCCCCTCTGCATCATGGATTGAACTGTTGTTCTGTCTGGCGTTCTGGGTGGTGGTGGTGGTGCACCTGCACAAGAGACTTGGCAAACTCTGTGAGTGAGCCACACCCCTCGAACAGCTCCAATCCACTCCATACCACACTACACCACTCTGCCCTGCTCTGCCCTGCTCTGCCCTGCTATGCTCTGCTCCTTTCTGCACCGCAAACAAACAGCAACAGCATCGTTTATTTTGGGGAAACAAAGGAGACCTCATTTCCTCGATTTGTTTAACCAGAGTACCGAAGGACAACAGCAACAAAGTTTTATAAATGGCTTGGCCATTGTTGTTCGGCTGTTGCTGTTTGTTGAAATTAATTGGTGTTACACAAATGAGTAATTTTCAATGTACATAAATATTTGCACAAATTGCAATTTGCTGTTGAACCGTTTGGGCCGGCCAGGGGACACGTTCCCCTCCTTCCCCCAGTCCATCTGTGGTCCCAAGGATGCAGAAGGCAGGCAGGCAGGCAGGCAGGACCAACTATGGTGTGTGTGTGTGTATATGTATGCAGTATATGGGAGTATACATTTCAAGAGCTGTTCAAACACCAATTTTTATTGTCAAGCGTTAATAATTTGAACAATGAATAATATGAACGGTAAGCATCTGTTATTATTCCAAACAAATCAAAACAAGTGCACCGCCCGGAACGAGGGCGCATCTCTCCAGCATCTCCTGCTCTTCTGCTATCCTTGCGGAAGGAGGTCTCATAACCCCGTAACCGTTTGGGCGGGGCGCAGAAGTGCTCTTTCTAACCCTCCCATCCCATCACATCACATCCCATCCCTTCTCCGGCCGCACCGGCCACACACAAATCTTCATAAATTGCAACGGCCGGGGCGACAGTTTTGGGAATTGAGACAAAGTGCGAGAAGGACTCGTATCTCGAGGATGTGCTAGAATGGTGGTGCTGGGGAGCAGCAAAAGGGGTCGACAAATGGGAAAATGATACACTTTACTTATTTTCTACAGCACACACACACACACACACAGGCACACACACAGACACAATCGAGAAACAACAAATTGCCACATAAATGTGGGGTGGTTTGCCACGTAATAGATTTTATTTTACTTTTATATCCGCCAGACACGGGGTGCGTTCCTGGGCAGGAACGGGTGTCGAGGGGTTTATGTCGTGGCCTTACTTACTTTTACTTTTTACCTTTTGCCGTCCTGATCGGCCAGATATCAAAAGGGGGAGAGAGCGAGAGCTCGAGAGCCTCGAGATTCAACAAGGGAATTCCCAGGACCATCTACACTGCTCGAAATGGGGGTCGCTATCGAACAGTTTCCAAGCGCTATAAAAATCAACAATATATGACAGTTGAGGAAACTTTAAGTGTACGCATTTTTATAGCCATTGCCATGAACGAAACCGACGAAGTTTCAATCCTTTAAAGTTTAACGATCCATCATCAGTGTTTTTATGGCAACATTGCAATAAATATCGCGAACTGATGACTGATCAAGGGCAATACCATCAATATTCATAATCGAATACAGAAAAATGTATATGAAAACTTATCGCAGGCAGAAATAGAGGAGACTAAATCAGAGTATATACTTGCATGCCTGCAAATATTACCGTGTAAGTCCATAAATCTGTATTATCTGCTTCGAAATCGGATCTAATGGACTTAATATCCCTAAGAACATAAGATTTGATACAAGTCGTAGGTGAAACAGGACCGATCGATACTTTTGAAGCCCTATGGGTTAATTCATTGACATTTCCCCATTGAAACGACAATGAAATTCTTACTATAAAAAGTAGTGGCAGATGCCACTATAACTGAGCAAATGGGGAACGTTCTGCACTTATGTATGTATATACTCCTCATAAGGCGCTTGTCCAACTTTTAGTAACTAGAAGTGTAATCGTTTGTGTCTTTACATTGTGGGACATGCATTTTGTGACTCCTTTGAGTGTATAGGCTTTGACAGGCAGCTCATAAACTTGTTCAACCAACAACTTCCGCACTCTCTCAACCATACGCGAGCAAAAAGAGAGAGGAGACGCACACAAATACAAACACACACACACACACACACACACGCTAATAAGTTTCAGGGTTAACGGCAACATATTGTTGCTGGCTCATCATGCGTGGCAGTGGCAGTCATCAGGACTGAAGCCTGGGCCCAAAAATAATGAAGAAGAAGTGGCACGAAAGAGAAGGCACGGAAGGAACGGTGGCACGGCGGGCGTAAAGGGCGGAGAACACAACCAGAAACTCCGGAGTTTACCCGCCTCCGGCAACCACCTGCCGCCAACCATCTCCACCCTTCGTCCCGTGCTCCTGTTTCAATTCTGGGGTTTTTTTTTTTCTCGTTTCAATGTTTCTCGTAATTTTTTACACATTGCGGTCCCGGCTTAACTGTGCTACCGGCTGTTTGGGCCTGCTCTACTGGGAGACATATCAATATAACCGGGACACAGACACACACACACACCCACTCCCCCTTGTCTCACGTCACGCACACGGCTGTGGAACAAGTGCAGCCAGAAGGAGGACGGAGGACGGAGGACGGAGGAAAGTGGCAATCACACGGCTCGGCGCTGGGCTCTCGACCCTCGGATCCGTTGCGTCGCAAGTCTGTGCAATAAAAACAACAAAAAGTACAACGACAGGCTGCACACACACACGCACACACACACACTCACACAAGGACAGCAAGGACACGGGGGATTTCAAACAACGCGGGAGGAAGAGGGAGAAAAGTCTAGGGCAGGGGGGGACACGGTAATAGAAATTACATACAAAGTAGCGAACAAGCTCGAACTCAGAGTCGGGGATGGCACGGACTTCCACTTCCCCTCTCGCCCTCACCACCACCACCTTCACCTTATCCCACTGTTTTCTTTTCCGACGGTGCGACATTAATATGTAGATGCATTAAGTACATTATCCGGGGTTACAACCTCCGGGATAGCAGCAGCAGCAACAGCAACAGCAACAGTAGCATCCAAAAAAGTGTACCGGCAGAAACAAAGGCAAACGTCGCATGGCCGTGTGGCACAGTGGTCTGTGCTCGATTGGAGATTGCCTACGAAATCCAGTGGAAGATCTGTCGTAGAATGCAGTGGAAACTCCAGGGGTTAATGGTTCAGTGCCTCTGTGTGAAACAGGAATTTCTCTAAATGATGGAACTTTTGCAGATTTTATGGCGCTTGAAGAATGGCTAATAATTTTGTTTATTTATTTGTCTATAGGAAATATACAATAAGAGGTTTAAGTAATGCTTACAGCACTAGTAACTAAACCTTCGACTTGATATTTTTTTTAGTGTCTGATTAAAACTGATTTTTTTTTCTGTTTGTAAAAAATTCAATTACAAAAAACGGATAAAAATTACACCGTAAATAAAAAAATCTTCAAAAAAATCCCAGCTGCTAAAATTCAAAGACAAGACAATAGACCACAGCAGGTGAAAATCGTTTGTTAAGCCCCATTTAATGCACAATTTCATCCAAGGAAATCCCTTTATTTCTCCACTGATGATTCAGAGCCCATATATTTATGGCCGAAAAACCGAAATGTCTCAACCCACTGTGGATGGGCGTGTGCATGAGGCAGGATGTCTGGATGTCAGGATGGCAGGATGGGAAAGGGCATGGCAAACAAGAGGAGGAAAATATTATGATTTATTTTTATTATAGCGGGTAAAGTGGTCTTTACAAGCATCAAACAGGGGCACACCAATCGCCCACAGACGCGCCGAGTAAAAAGGCAGTTAGTTGGTTTGGCCATAGGTTGAGCAGAGAGTGCCGCAGGGGGAGTGCGATGCGAGGGCCACTGCCACTGCCACTGCGACTGCGAGTGTTTGTATCTGGTGAGAGAATGGGTAGAAGGAGGAGGAGGAGGAGGAGGAGGAGGGTGGTACAAGTTGTTAAATGGACGGGTGGATTTGCACTTGCCGTGCTGACTGTTATCTTCATTTTTGCTTTCAGTTATATTGCCTGGGAATTCCTGTGGGAGATGCACAGGAGGGCAGGAACAGGACCAGCGCCAGGACCAGCACCAGAACCAGAATCAGGATGGAACCCTCCTCGTTTCGTAGCTAAAACAAATTGTGTGCCGGGCATGGGCATTAAAACAAGCGGATCAAACAGCACAGCTTTCGAGGATTCAGGTGGGGCTCTAACGTCTAACAGGGACAGGATAGACAGACGGACGGACAGGACAGACAGACAGACAGGAGCCGCAAATCGAAAAAGAGTGTTTCCCCGGATTTGGTATCCGTTGTTTTGACCGTAGCTCAAGGTTCATTGAAATTGCATTAATGTTCCGTTTGGCTGATAGATGCTACCATGCCACCCCATGGACCACGCACCACGCACCACGCACCACGGACCATGGCCCATTGTTCTGTAATGGAAATCTGCGTGTATAATCCTCAGACCCTGCTGATAGAAGGGGCGGGATAAACTAGTTATGGCCATTAATACGATCAATTTGATGCTCACTTCGGTGTAAGTAAATAACAATCTTATTGAAAAACAATAAGGAAGCAAAACAACGGGAAACGAAGCTGTAGATACCCTTGAAAATCCATCATCCATCATTTACAGACAGTTGAGCCTTAGATTTTCATTCCATCTTAGTCTCCAGGAAAATAAAGGAGTTCTTCCAAAACCATACCCTATTTTGTTGGCTCTTTTGTGCGTTGGCCAGACATAATACCCCAAGCAAGGGTATAAAAAGATAACATATTCGCTGAAAAGCCATTTGGTGAAACCCCTCCCCTGAAACTCTGAAATGCTCATCCTCGTCACAGTTGTAACTGATAATTGTAGGGCTGGGTTGGGCTGTGGCTGTGGCTGTGGCTGTGCTACATCTACATATGTCGGCGTGAGCGTCCTCCGTTCTGGGGTGGATTGTGGGTCAAGTGATGCGTTGATGTGCATTTTAAGCAGGTTAACCTGTTAACTGTCAACCCTTCTCCATGGGATGGGGGCCGCTTCCTGGGCAGGCAGGAGGTTCCAGTTAGTTAGAGTTCAGACCGACTGAGCTGATTTGCCAGGTGCGTAAGTTGTGGACAGATGTACCAAGAGCCAGGGGCCAAGAGCCAAGAGCCAAGAGCCAGGGCGAACTTTTTAGCCAGTGAACGTCGTCTTTTAAAGTTTGCTAAGCGCCTTGTCGATTGTAATCTGTAATTTTGCCAATCAATTGGTGGGCGGTCTGTAGGAGCCGGTAAGTCGATTACGGGTTAAAAGCAGTTTACACGAAGTGCAGTATTAAAAATGAATGAGCGGAAATGCAGCGACAATGGATGATTGCTTTGGCGAAAGTGCAATTTGCTGTTACTGTTGCTGTTGCTGTTTTGGGCTGTAATTGTAATTGTGTAGCACTATTAGGCATCCGCCACGTTTCACATTTAACATTTCACGTTTCACATTCCATGTCCCTCCATGTTCCACCTTGCGTATGAGTGATGACCATGTCTTGGGGGCAGGCAGGCCCCCTCGCATGGCGTCGTCTCGCTCGCTGTCTGCGTCTTCGATTGTCTCGCACATACTCGTAAAAAACACAGAGCCGCCTAAATAATTGATGAAGAAAAGGAAACTAAATAAATAAATGAACGAAATAAACGAAATAAACGAAATAAACAACGGAACGAAGCCGGAGCCGGAGTCGTGCCGTGCCGTGCTGTTCGGTGCGAAGGAAATGAAAGTGTAGTCGGAATGGGGATAGTAAATTGTCACTGAATGACACAAAGCTTTCTGCACAAAGGGCCAGCGTAAATATAATACAATGAAAATATAAAAAAATACACACTATAGCACACGGATGGACAGAGGGACAGGGACAGGGACAGGGAGACACTCATAAAGTGGAGAGGGCATGAGAATTGTTGAACTTTCACCTAACCCAAAGCACTAGCAACAGCAACAACAACAGCAACAACTCCGATTACGATGATGATAGCCAGCCAGCCAAAAGAAAAGTTAATGCATTAATAATCATAATTTCTTCAATATTTGATGAGCTCATTGTGGTCCCCGCTTTTCATGCTCATCTTTTATGGTTAGGTCAATATTACATATGGCCACTCATTTAATTATGTCAATCATTCGGGCAATATGGACACAGTAATCGATAAGCATCCAATTGAGTCGATGACTGAATGAGAGCGAGTCCATTGCAATGTGAAATGGAAATTAGAAAATGGAAAATGGTAAATTGGTTCAGGAATAGAACTGCAAAAACCATGGCCAAACGCTGAGAAGTCTGGCATCTTGACAGCACAATTGAGTCGTTTATATTTGGCCAGAGGTCTTCGGCAATTTCTTCTAATAAGTGTGCTAATAATATTCTATTATTATCCCAGAAAGATGTGAAAGGGGACCGACGGAAAGTTCCACAAATTGATCAATTTGCTTTGGTATTTCCTGGAAATATCCACCTGGTGTATGGGTGTGTGTGCGTGATTATATCCATCGATATCTGATCAAAAAAATATAGATTTTCAAGCAATATTTGTGTGCAATTTTATATCCGAAAAAAGAGCTTTTCAATGAGAGTCAATCCACCTAATGGGCAAATGTATTGCTTACCATCAGTTCCTAAAAAATTTCTACTCATATTGACACTTTATCACTGCCAATGAAGATATTATATGGGGGAATATGGGGACCCCATTGTAAGGCCAATAAATTAAAATGTATTGCCGTGAGTAATGGTTAGACTGTTGAGGTCAAAAGATTACTGCTGGCCGCGCTCATTAGTTTAGTTTCTCCCTTTTTGAAGGTCTTTCGGTGGTCTGAGCCTTAATATGAATTTCTATAATTCGTTTTTGAAGGTTACTTACACATTTTTTTGGAATCCCTTGAAACATTCCCGTACTCTCATTGGGTTCAGCCAAGGGGGTTTGGTGTCCAACCCCCAAGCTCGGAACCCATTCACCCCGCCCCCCGAGCCACCCTAGTTATCGGTAAGTTGTTTCTAATGTGCACATAAGACAAATATTTGCTGTTGCCGCCTGTCGCCGCTGGGGCAGGAACAGGAAGTGAATTTCAGTCGCGTGTGGAGTGGCAGTCCTAAGTTAACGATATTTACAAAACAATATGCCGACCGCACAACGACAGGAAAAATCAAACAGGTGCACTAAATGAATTTCAATATGATAAACCACTTGTGGTTGCCCTCCAGGCGGGCGCGAGTCCCGCTCTGTGCTCGAAACTGGAACTGGAACTGCGACTGGGATTGGGATTCGGGCGAATGTATCCCCCTTTAGGCGATTCGGGTCGGTACGGTCGCTACAGAGCGGAGCGGAGTAAAGCAAAAGCAGGGCGGTGCGTGCATGGAAAATGATTTGAGGGAAATTGAGCCATATGTTGCAAATACTAATGGAAGGAACGGACTGGCCGTCCAGGGCGGGATATAGCTGCTCCCCCGGTGCCCGATCCCCGGTCCCCGGTCCCCGGTCTCGCCGGAAATATGTAAGTGTAATTTAAATTGAATTAAGTGTACTGTGTTGTAGGGGGATGGTTCTGCGGCCAGGCTGCAGATGGGTGGGGGCAGGGGTGTTGCAACAATCATAGATCGGAGCATAAGTTAGCCCAAGCCGAGTCCATAGCCGAGGCCTTAGCCGAGCCTCAAAAATCTGTGTGATAAATGCCTGCCAAGTGGCCAGCAGCAGCACTGCCACCCTCTCATCCACATCCTCAGTCAACCGACTATCCAGCTTATCCCCGCTCATCATCCTCATTCTCATCCTCGAGCTCCCCCCCTCCGTGCTTGCCCTTGCTCATTTAGCACAGTTGGGATGAAATTGATAATGGATATTTTGGCTGCTGCCTCTAATTGTTACAAATGTACTTACAACCTGACAACAAACCAGCCCTCAACCCCCTAGCAATGGGCGTTGGGCGTTGGAGTCTTATGATGGATATGATTATTTTAATTAGCATTATATTTACTCTTATTTACCCTTTGCTTCCTTCGCGCCACTGTGCCTTCGCCTGGCACTGCCTGTTTTTATTGCGATTGCCTCTCCACATAATTGGCTTTTCATATGCTCGCAAAACCAAAAGCAAAAGCAAAAGCAAAACAAACGGAACGGAACGAGCAGAACAAACCAGAAGGCATACCAGAAGGATTGGGGCTGTTGCCTCGTAAATTAGTTTAATTTAATGAGTTTTATAATGTTTGTACCGGCGCTGCATCGCTGGGGGTCTTCTGTTTTCTGGCATAACGATTATGACACATGTTACCAGACTTTTTGACAGCTACCCCCCTCCCCTACCGCTTATTGGAGTGAAAGTTCTGCCTGAAAGGGGTTGAGAGGTTTAGATATTCTATGGGAACTGCTCTCACTTCTTGACATTGAGTTGAGGGAAGCAGCGGTTCAGAGTGGTTTCTTGTTTAAAAGTGGAGGTACAAATCGAGTCACCGATTAACCAGTCCGTAGAAAGTAGTATCAAAACAGATCACAGAAGACATAAAAATACAAAAAGACATTTTAGAACATACAAACATTCCTATCAAGAATTGATATTGCTTTATCAAAGGAAGAACCCTGTGGTCCCTCCAAACTAGGATGGGCGTTCAAATACGGACTTGGAGGAGCCACAAAGCATCTCCCGAAAGAATGAAGATGTAGATAGCATGTATGTAGATGTGCCATTCTGATTAAAGAGTATCCGATAGATAGCATGCAAGAAAGTATAACCTTCTGGCGCAGATAAGTACATTCAGTAAAATGCAATTCATTCGGCCAATTATGGGTTTCTTTGCTTTTGTAGTACCCATTATTGTTTCCCCCTCGGTTGGTGAATTTAAGGAAAAATCAATGTCAACGCCATGAAGTACATTATTGATTAGAATCAATGGAATCAATGTCTTCACATCGAGCCACGTGTGCGTCGAAAACTGCGGGCACACTTTGCTTACTGGGATTTCCGATTTCGGTTATTGATGGTAGGCTCTGATTTCACCCAACTTTTCACTCAACTATTTAGGAATCTCAACCGAATTTATTTCACAACAGTATTTACTGTCGCAACGAATTTAACTACTCGTCTGAGGATACAAAATATATAAGTACGATAATATTCTGTGTGTTTTTGGTACATCAAAATCGGATTATCAAAAACTCGAGCAGAACTATTGTTTAAATTAAAAGTACTTCTGGCACGAGAAGAATATGTCCCAAGATCCCAACCAGGATTACTACTCGGGGTCCATGCCAGAGATTGACTCCTTCGACAGGAAGGCGCCTGACCAGGACTTGAACATTGAAGTGGAACTAGAGAACAAGCTCGGCCAAGAGGCACCTTTGGATTATGCTGATACATCGGTTGAGGAATTGGTCGAGAAGTGGAAACAGCGCTCCGAGGAGCGCGACTGTCAGTTCGCGTCCATCGGCTTGCACTCCGAGAAGATACTCGCGGAGCTATGCTCCATTTCTCAGCAAATAAAACAGATGCAATTGAGCTCCGGCGAGGAGGCAGATGATGGACAAGCAAATGACAATGCAGTTGCAGTTGCAGTTGCAGTTGCAGTTACAGTTGATGATCCAAGCGACAATGATCTGGGCAGTGGCGATCAAGAAGCTGACGATAAAGAAAATGTTTATCGAGCCGAGGCTGATCAAGGCTTTTATCAATGGGATGACGATCCATTCATGTCCTACCAAGGGGATGCTGGTCATGGGAACACTGGACACGGGGACGGGAGCTCTGATCAGGACGATGCTGATAGAGGCGCCTCGTCGGTGGCGCCGGCCTATTTTAGCTTCTAGGCGCAGTTTACTTTGTTTATTTTGTAATTAAATTTTAACTTTTTCGGCCAGCTCATAGCTTGATTATCGTCAAAGTCTATGCACCCAGGTGTGCTCTGCCAGGTCATTCCCAGGCCCTCCTTTTCGGTGTCAATATTTGATGTGAGATCCGAGCGTGTGCCACGGAGGCGGAGGCCACTGACAACCACTGTCAGCGGTTGACACAATGTGCGAGGTCTCCCACCGTGGCGTTTGTGGGTTTGCCCCATGTTCAGAGTCGCGATTCGAATCCAGCTCGTTTTAGGCTCCTTGATTAGTTCCCTTTGTGGCTTCAAGCTTGGTCAGCTATTTATTTCGTTCCTGGCACGTTTGTTGAGTCATAGGCTGCAATTCGGGGAAGGGAGGGGAGTCACAGGGGATGGGTTGAATAGTTTGAAGTCAATGCAACTGAATGGTCTGCATGGCCTGGTTATTTATGAGCGCAAAAGGTTGCAGGTAGACTGGAGACCAGACAAGAAAACTAATTTGTTAAAAATTCTCCTTCATCCAGAGATCGAATCGGTTGGGGGAGATACCTCGGGGTGGCTGTGGATACGATGTGGGTTTCGGTTTCGGTTTCATCATTGGGCGTGGGTGATTGAGTGGCATTTGCTGGCGGCACCTGAGACCTCGACATCCACATCCACATCGACATCGAAATCGAATGGCAACTAAACTCAGGTCTCGAATGCGTTGCCTGAAGAGTGTTTGCCGAAAATTAAGGACTGCACGAGTCGGCCACGCTGCACGCGCTGGCAATTGGGAATGGTTATGGGTTATGTGCCTTTTGGGGGTGGGGGAGTTGGGTGTGTGGAACCACATCCACAACCAACCACCGGCGGCAATGGCGCGTGGACAGTGCGCCCTTTCGTCATGCTCGATTGTGCCGAAAACAAGTGGCAACTGCAACAACATGGGGCACGGGAACAGGCATAGGCACAAGGTACAGGGCACAGGAACAGGCACAGGCACAGCGATGGAAACAGTAATAAGAACAAGAACTACTCGTGAAGGTAGAGACCTCAAGGGGGAGTCCAAATGGGAAACAGGTTGCTTGTGTAATTTGATTACAATCAACTTCTAATAGAGCACCAACCACCAGCACAGCGACACAGACATACATAATTCCACTTGTGCCGCTGTCTATCCACCCCCTCCTGAAGCACCTAGCCACCACCATCCATCCATCTATGCATCCATCCATCCATCCGTCCGTCCGTCCGTCCGTACGGGAACTTTCGGAACGCCCAGAACGACCAGACCACGTAGCCCGCCTCCGCCCCGCGCCGCCTCGCCTCGCCTCGCACCGCCTCGAGTTGAAGTACAATACAATTAACGACACGAATCATGATGTGCTTACCTGGCAAACGACCGTCACGTGGCACGTTCCCAGAAGGCTTACACGTCACAATTTTAATTTTATTAAAGAAACATTTCAAATTAACCGCACACACACACATACTCGTACACTCCCGCATATCTGTGTATAGGTCGACATGCGTGTGACCGCTGAAAACGGAAATTGAAGTTCTCAACTGTCCCAATGCGACAATCTGCCTCCACCCACTCCGCCAAGGCCTCCTCCAATGAACTATCCGATGTACTCCCCAAACGTTGTTCGTCATCATGGAGTGACTTTCATAATTTCCAGTCTTCTAGAAATTGGCTAATATCCCATATCCGATACACACACGCACACCACAGATATGCACATACTCATACACATACTCGTACTCATACAATGGCTAAGCCGCACAGGGAGACGGGTGCCAGGAGCCAGGAGCCAGGAGCAAGGTGAGTGCAGTCAGCCATTAGAGTCCAACTTCCGGACAGGATTTGGCTCTTTAGTTACAGCAACAGAGCAACAGAAAACTGAGGTTTTTCGATGGTGGTAGCACAGGGAGGGGGGTAGATAAGGTCTGCTAATTTAGATAATTAATATGGAATATGGAAACCTTCGGTTCTAGTGGCTTACGTATATGCCCCAAAGTTATTTATAGTTTCAAATATGGGTAATATGCATTTTGATAGTTTAACGCTCGCAGCCGGAAACAGTGATTGTTTTTTGAATTCCCTGATCCTAATTCTTCCCTGGAGCTGACCCATATACAGTAGAGTATACAGTACGCAGAGATCACATGAGAATTGATATTGATATATAACAATTGCTGCAATTCTCCATTCATGTAGTGTATATGTTTTTAGAGAACTTTCAAGAGGGAATGGAAGTAATTACAAGGGACAGGAACTCTTTCAGACGGCCTACAAATTGTTAGTTCGAGATGTATAATCATTTCTAGAGGGGGGAGGGGGGACTCACCTGCAATGGACGTTGCGGGGGCCCACTCATTGTGTGGTGATGGTACATTACATCGTGCTTGATTTGGGAGGGCATTTGGCTATGTACATGCTGGGCTTGGTGTTTCTGGATATCGACGGCGGCCAGGGCTTCCGCTCTGCTGAGTATTCCATCGTTGATGCCCGCGAAGATATCACCCTGTGCAGAGAGAGATAGAGAGAGGGGGAGAGAGAGAAGAAGGAGCGGCAGGAGACGAGTGATTAGTATAATGCGATTAAATAGAAGTAAACTAGAGGTCTATGATTATTACAGAGACATCTAAGTACATCTAAGTCCAGGCAAGAACACATCAAAACAATATTGAGATAAAATCACCTGAATTCAATTCGAATTTTTCGGTTAAACAAAGGCAATGATCGACATAAGATATACATACATATATACATATACATATGTACATGTAAATAAGTACATAAGTAGATCAGTCAGCGATATCAAATGAGAGAGAACAAACGTGAATACGAGAGATCAAATAGTATCAAAAATAGAATTTTTGGGAAAGGAAAATCAATCAAGGCTGGTTTCTCATTTTAATAATGTTTCTATATACGAATAGTTATTAGTTTTTGGTTTTTGATTTTTGATTTAGTTTTCGGTTTTGTTTGGTACTTGGCATTTGGTATTTGTTGTGGTTGTAACTTACGTTCTGACGTGCTGACCACGAATTGCATAATAGGGAAGCATCTTCTAATAAACGACTCTGAAAAGACGAGACAAACATCGATAGTATGTGGTATAGATTGGTATACGGATTGATCGATGATCGATTGATAGCTATCGATGGATACTGCAATGCACAGGCTACAGGCTGCCACCACACCACGATCAATCCAATCCAATGGATTAATCATTTTTCCAACTGCCAGCCAACTGGCCTTAAAGTCTGGCCATATTCACACACAACCTGTCGCGTTTTTAAGGATTTAACCAGTGTTTGGTCTTATTGATTTTTAGTACCCCTCAGAACCCCCCCGCATAGCCCCCCCCCTGCCCGGCTGGACCAAAACCCGAACCGTTCGTTGGCTGGTTTCTAAATAAATAATATCAAAAGTTTTTGGTGCTTGTTTTGGTACAAAAACCTTCTTGTTCATCTTCATTTCGTCGCCGTCGGCGTCTTTATTATTCCAGTCATATCGATTTTATACATACATATGTACACATATATATAATATGTATACATACATATACATATATATATATATATATATGCATTGGTATGTGTACAAACTCCTTGTGTATACGAAACTCGCACGAATTTTTCAGTTAATCAATTATTTAGATGCGCACAAAACTTCAAAACGCCGCACGACGAAAACGAAAGACATACTCGTAGTACCCGGTACCAGAGGCAGGGGCGGGGGGTGAGAGGTGAACGGTTGGGGGAGGCACGGAGTAATAAGGTTTCGACGGGGAGTGAGGGGTGTCGGCTGACGGTTGACGGGTGCCCAGGAGACAGAACCCACATGGCCAAAAAGGCATCGCTGACTTTTGCCGCACATTTCGAGCCGAAAGGCGTAATTCGATGGGGCCATAGCCATTAGCCAGGCCTTATCATCTCCTCTGTCTCTGTCTCTGTCCTTGTCTTTGTCTCTTTCTCTTTCGCTATCTATATCCCAGTCTCTTTCTGGCCAAAGCAGAACCGCAATAGGCAAACGACGGCCATTGTAGAAATCAAAATGTTGTGCATTCTTAATGATGTCTTGGCCCCATACCCACACCCATACCCACACCCAACCCATTCCATTCACAGAGGACGAAGACGACCATGGCCGAGCCGCAGAGCCCGCATTGTCGCATAAACTCGGTCGGTGTGGCCATGGCAGCTTGTGGGCGTTGTGCAAATAATGTGACAGCGACAGCGCCAGCGCCAGCCTGTTAGCCCGGCCCGAACCCCTTTCTGCGTGCAGCGAACGGCTTTGAGACTGCAAATGTACGTTTATGCGTGCATCCATTTCAGGGTCTTCAGAAATGGGATGAGGGACCAGATCCAAGGTTAAGTTTTCTTAAATTTCAGCCACGCTGGAAAACATATTTTAGCCACATTGCAATGTGTCTATAGTAATGGCTTGGGGTGGTAATCATTTTCGGGAATCTGTTGGATTTTCGTGACATACAAAGTAAGGTTGATCTGCCTCTTGATCGTCTCTGATCAAGAATATGTATGTGTATGTACTTGATGTATGTACATTTACACGAATATAATACCTGAGCTGCTTTTTATATCCGTAGTCTTGCCTATTTTTAGTTTGACCTGGTCTAAATCGCCCCTTTCATTCAAAAGTTTGACATTTTTTGCCAAATCACGCTTTAAACTTTTTCTTGCACGGTCATTATATTATTTATTTATATTTCATTTATATTTTATATAATATTATAGCGGAATATTTATATTTGGGCAAACAGGGAATTCACACATGAAAATTCAGGTATGATACATTTCTACGATTTCTAGTTAAGATGAATATAAAGACATAAAGCAGATAGATGCATCTTGGGTCTAAGGTAAAGCTATTATGTTTAATAGTTAGATACGTTCCATCACTGAAACACCACTAAAATATACACATAGATACCGTTTCAGAATTGAAATATTTTTCCATTCAAGCCAGCCGAGGAGAGCTTTTAATAAAAGAGAAGCACACAATGCTCTATTTGTTCTCTGTGTCTCCCTCTGTCTCTCTGTCCCTCTATCTCTGTTTGTCTGGCAACAGTTTGTAATAAATTATAACAGTAAATTAATTTATGAATTAATATGCGCAGTCATTCATCAAATTATGCAGCACCGGCTCGTACCCCTCGTACCTCCTCTTACCTACATTTATCTCTCGGCCTGTCTCGCTCTAGCCACGACCTAGGACATGCCGGAGCCTATGCTCTGTCTTGACCTGCTCTCCGACATCACAAACAGACACACACACACACACACACACATAAAGAGAAAGAGAGAAATAGAGAGAGTGAGTGAGAGGTGAGAAGGTGACTGGTGGGACAGGGAACAGGGGACGGGGGACAGGGGGCGGTGTGTAGCCCGCAGTGCAGGTTGACACTTGCACATAAATTCTTTATTAGTGTGAAAAATTAATCAAGTGAACTGGTTTTTTTTTTGCTATCCCTTTCTCGTGAGGCAAACACGTGAGCTCCGGCTTTTCTCTCCCTCTCCCTCTCTCTCTCTCTCTTTCTCTCTCTTTCTGGAAGTGGGTTTTTGTTTATGTTATGGGTATTATTTGATTTTTTTTTGTGTATCTTTGCTGGAATTGAATATTTATGATGTGTGTAAATAGATACGCATTGCTGCATGTTTAATTTTATCGATTTACGCTTCCAAACACACACTTCTCAACACTGGAGCAATGCCAGCCACCGAATGAAGAATGAATTTAACATTGAAACTGATATCAAATGAATTGTAGCGCTTTAAAGGGTTTTATTTGTGCGGAATGGAATGGAATGGGGAAACTGTTGCAGAAGATTCCTAAAGGTATTATATGAAGTATAACAAAGTGGAACGAAGTACGAATGGAATGTAGAGCACAATACCACCTGAAGGCATTACCCATTCATGTACTTAATAGATTCCGAACTGCGATTTTGTTCCAACTTTTCTTGCAATTTGTGTTGTTAAAAATATATAGTTGATTCTTTGCTTGTTTTATCCCTTAATAACGTAATAATTTCAAGGGAATTATAATGATATGAACAAATTTCTTGTATCCGGAAAAATAAGAAAAACTTGGACAATTGTATGAAAGATCTCTTTGAGTTTTGGGAGTTTCAGTTTTGGTCTACGGGGATAATTGATTTTGTTATCTTATATTTTTGAAATTTTTTGAAATGAACACATCTCCAATTCTTAGGTTTCTTATATCCTGAAACTGGCAATCGCATATTTGTGTACCGATTTTATTCAGTAGATTTTATTAGTAATTTAAATTAAAACAATAGACGGAATAGAATAGAATAGAAATATGAAAAAAACAGAAAAGAGGGTCACAATAAATGAAAAAAAAGAATAAAGAAAATAGGAATGATAAGCAAATGGAGAAGAAACGAAATCGCTTTAAAAGAGAAAACATTCCGGACATCGCAGTGCTTGAAGAAATGAGTGGTGTGAGAGAGCGAAGCGAGTGATCTGGGGGTTGGGCGTACGATCATGGCAAGTGCGCAGGAGTCGTGCCCCCTAAAAAAAAATTTCCGTTTTGATATCTTGTATTTAAAAAATATTATATGTAAATATACTGGGGTTGGGCATGTGCTTTGGTAAAACGATGATTTCCCTTGGAAACATAGGAATGTGGAACAATGCGGACGCCAAGAATTTTAATATTGCAGATATTAAAGTCTTAAACTTATTAACATTTTGCTCCTGTAAAATCTTCACTCCTTGTGATTATTATTCATGAACTATTCCCTTATTATATATCTACAACGGAAACCAAATTATAATTTCAATTAAATCGGCTTCCCTAACAGTTTTTAATATTAAAAAACAAAAGGAACGTCAAGGTATTTACTCTTGCACGCTTGGAATTTGAATAATGACTCCAAAGGTCCTTAGGTATCAAGTTAATAATTTGTTCTTGGTTCCTATATAATTCGTCAGCAACAGAAAACGAAATTGTTAATCCTCTTTTACTATCAAATATTACAATTCTAATTCCAATGTATTTGCCTGCGAATAGTACTATGATTTGGAATGAAGTATCTCCGATTCCATAAGGAGTAAACGTGCAACAATTAAGAGAAGTTCAATCCAAATCGGTCAACGCTTTGCTTAGCCAATTAGGAAAATGCATGTATTTTCTATTGCTTTATTCATGGATAACCTATATTGTTCATGACTCGGATTGCCATAACATAAATATATACATACATATATATCTATCTAATAGGGCATCAAAAGTTTCATTTTCCTCCACCAGCCATTTGGCTGTTGATTTGCCAATAATTTGACAATTGTTTTACACTGGTTTCGCTTTAATTCCAAGCACATTTGTCGCGGCCATTAAATGCTGTTTATGAATATTTAAATCAAATTAACGCCGCCGCTGTCCATTTAACGCTGCCGGCAAACAATTCAAGTGGCGGACGCCGTCTGTCATCTGACAACGGGCACCCGCCAAGGCCCTCGACCTCATCCTTATCCATATCCTCATTCCCATCCATATCCTCGGCACCCTCAGCCTCAGTCTCAGTGTCACCCCAGAGAACAAGCCAAGCAAATCCCAATTCCACTCCCAGTCCCAGCAGAACCCGCCACCTGCTGCCGCTGACGCTGTCTCTCGTCTGTTGTCTGCCTCTGTCCAAGGGATCGGATCGGCGACAAATTTCCATTTAATGGACTGCAAGGCGTTAAGTGTTTTTGTAACCAGCTAAAAGCGCGTCCGTCCCACTGTCCTCCCAAAGAGGAGGACTCCTTCGTTGCTTGCTTGCTCGCTTATTCGCCTTGATTCCACTTTCAGGCCTAATGCGCTGCCACAGCGGTAGCCAAGGGTAGCATATAAATCCTATAAATCCGCCGCTTTGATCATTCGCCTCGGTCCGCTGCCAACTTCCAAAAAGCCGAAAAGTGGCTAACTGTAATCAGCCGGGGCTGAGCTGGACGGGGTGCAGTGCGGCACTGGGGAGGTCAAAAAAGAGCAGTAAAAGGTGTGGGTGGGGGGGAGGGGGGAAGTTGGGCAAGTAAATCCGATAAGCAAATGTAGTTGTTGCCTCTTAAAGACAAATACACTTGAAGTGATTTCCTCTTCTGCTGCACACTCTTCTCCTTTTTTCCTCTTTTTTTTATCCTCCCCGCTTAAAGTGCTTCTCTGTCAGATTAATATGGGAAGAAGGCCATGCAGGGATGCAGGGAGTGATTGGAGTGTGGAGAGGAGGGATGAAAGATTTCCCCTCCCCCCTCCTCCTCCTGCACTGCCAGTCACCTGTTCATGCCAAGCAATCAACTTTTCCCTGCTCCTTCTCTTTGGGGTCTCGGAAATTTCCCCATTTATAATGTCTGCCACCTTCCTGACCAACCCTCCCTAACATTTTCACTTTTTTCTTTTCTTTGCATTCCCTCAGCTCATTTGTTTATGCACATTTTGTAACTTGGAAAGGGAGGAAAGGGTATGATGAGTAACCCTAAACAATTTCCAACTTTTCCTATCAAATCTGATCGAAAACGTAGCCTGAATGGAGCTCTAATTCAGAAATACATATTTTAGATGTCGAAACAACCAAAGAAGGATAGAATAGAACGAAATAGAAGGGTTAATGATTCACATTTCAATTGGTATTTCTTCTAAAAGGTTCCTAAAACTCTTTTAACATGAACGAAAAGGAACTATCTGTTCCCTCGAATGCTTTCTTCAATATTCTTTCTTTTGCTTTAGAAAGGTATCCTGAAACTCTTTTAATATCAAAGAATAACTCGGAAAAGTCTTGGTTTCTCTTAAAAAGTTTTCCAAAAGCGACGAAATGAATTCCAAGAGTACCCTAGTTATATACAAATATGTACATATGTAAGAATGTCCCATTAACTATCCAGTGTATTCCCCGCTTCGGTGAACACGGGCGTACCATTTGCTATTTTTTGTTTGCCCTCTGTGTTTAAGCATTTTTTTGTATTTGTCCTTTTGGTCAGCGTGTACACTGTACAATAGTGGATAAATAATTAATGGAAATGAATTACAAAACGCTTTTCAAGGTTCCAGCCACTAGTTAGCGCCATTTGTGGGCCGCGTAAGCCCAATAAATCTAGGCTAGGCTCAGGATGAGCAGGCTGAGTTGGTAAGTTGGTAACTTTTGCGACTCCTATGGAATAATTAAGACAAATGTTGTCTTGTCGTTGGGTTCGGTAGTCGTGGTAAAGTGGAAATTGGAAAGGGAAACGGCAAAATGGGAAAATGCGAGTGAAGTTCATGTCACTTACAATTTTGTGTCGCTCTCCGTATTCGCTACGCTCCATGCCGTGTTGCTTCCTGATGTCAGTGACCAGACTGGCATCAATAAACCTGTCTGAGAACTGTCGGTAATAACCATTTAATGTCTGTCCGTGTTCCTATTCAATTTTTAACTCAAGCCTCATAAAAGATTCAGAAAGTCAGGTGAACTGCGAGACGTCTGCCAAATCCTCCCAATTATTAGTTATTAATGCCTTCATGCAGAAGGACCATGACATTGTGCCCACATATACATATGTACATAAATAGGTACGTATGTGGGTGGTAGATACACCCAGAGTTCCAGTTCTCTGCAACTGGGTTGCCGCAATATGGTTTTCAATTAGGAATACAGAAATGTACTGTTCTGATATCCCACATCTGGCTACTTCAAGACTTTAAAGCCCCACAGGATTTATGATTTCTCTTAGAGTCTAGAAAAATGTCCGAATTTCAATGGGTTCTTTTTCAGAAAGATCGTAATTTCGATCATCAATCAATTTGTTAAAGATATGACCCAGTAACGTATGGTGGATTTATACAAGTCGTAGACGAACCAAAACATACTTCAATAAGCGTTGCTAGTTTGAATTCTATTCATTCAATTTTGATATTCATTAAGGCATCAAGACTACTTTAATGCTCTATTATTCTATATTCAAAATGGTCTTAAGTCAGTATTTGAGTAAATTCAGAAGGATTTTAGTTCGATTTCTCATTGGTTATTGTCTGAGTCACTTCAGAGGGATCTTATTATATGATTGGGCTCATGTCGGATTCAAACTGGAATCAATAAGACTCTTATTGGGTATAAATACCTCAAATTTGGATGGAATCAAACTTGTTTCAGATTAGATTTAATTTTTTTAGGCAAGTTGTAATTGGATGTTGTTATTGTGATAAAGTTAGCTTAAGGTGGAGGCTGGAAAGAGAGGGACTTGCCTCCCACCGCTAACTATTGAGGGCGGTGGCCTCCCGCCGGAGGCTTAGATGTATTTGGACAAGATCTCTGATTGGTTTCGGAATGGAAGCTTAGAAGAAGTTGTGCAACTACAGAAGAAAAATCGAAAAGAAAACGAATTTGAAAATCTAGTACAAAAGATGGACCAAGCTAAAAAGATAGATATATAGATACATACATATGTATGTCTCAGATGTATTTGAACAAATTTGAAAGACTCAGACCTACATATGGATTGATCAAATCCTTTCATCAGTGGACCACGAGTACAATAAAAAGGCAATTTTCTCTAGTCATAATCAAATATTATCATTCAATGTTAAGACGGACTATCTTGAAGTCTCTATCGAAACCCTGTGATCATCGTGGAAAGCTACACCGTATAATGATGGGCAGTTGTGGCGGCGGCGGCTATGGCTATGGCTATGTCTATGTCTATACTTACAGATGGATTTGGCATGCAGCGCCGCATTTGCTCCGAACTTCGATAGGAGGGACTGTAGCGTCCTGGAAAACAACTGGGCGCTGACATTTTCATTTTATCCGTTGTCGAGTACATCGACATTGTCATGCAGCCGCCGACGAAATCCTCCTCCAGCTTGAACGCCCTTGAGGCGTCGAATGTTGTTGGCGAGCAAATCTTGAAGCACTTACTTGGACGATTTTAGCGCGTGTCCTGCATGCAGGATCAACTATATCAAATGCACTTAATCTCTCTCTACGCGCCCGCTCTCTCGGCGCTCGCTTTTCTTTATAATTTGATTCTTTTACTTTTACTTATTCTTATTCTTATTTTTTCTTCGATTATCTGGATTATTCTGGATTCAGCACTGCACTCGATAATTTTCTTAGCTTTCGTTGGCTTTTCTCTGCTTTCATGTGACGCGGATTGAAACTGAGAAAAAAGCACAGAAACAAAAATGTTGCATACAATGCGTCGGTTGTCGGACCCACGGGTAGGACCCACACGTGTGCCGTCGGTGAGAACAACACGCGCAACGGTAAATTTAGTTAGCGGTTCGGAATTGGTTTGTGGGTCTCACGGAACTGTAATTGGATTACACCGCCTGGCCAGGAAGGCAGACGGGACAGCCAGCGGGTGAATTGAATTGAATCGAATCGGTTAAGCGGTTGAACGGTCGTCAACGAGTGCACGTCACACACACATGTGGGGAACTGTTTACCGTTTCACGTTAGACTTTGCGTTGCGTTGCGTTGCCTTCCGTTGCGTTGCGTTGCGTCCTCCTTTCTCTGCGTTCGTAGGGTACGTACTACGTAAGCCCAAGCCAAGCTCTGGGCCCCAGAGCCAAGCGGAGCTTCTTCTTTCGTTCCGTACCGTACCGTTCCGTTCTCAAAAGCTGTCTTCCGCTTCCGCTTGTGCCAGTTTATGGGTATGTCTCCGTGTGTGTCTGTCGGTCGGTCTGTGTCGGATTGTGTCTGAGGATTGTGTAAAGCCGTCGCTCAGATGAGCTCTTGGATCTTGGGCTTAGCGCTCAGCTGTTCGATGGTCGATGCGTTTTTCGTGGTGTCGCGCTATGTATCCTGGCCGGTTGTATATCGGGTATATCCTTTTGTTGTCGCTGTTTGTCTCGCTATCTCGTTGCCGCTACCGCCCGCACTCAGCGCATTCAACGCATTCAACTTTGGTCGAAACTAAACGCAAGCGAACAGATTTCACAACTAGACAAGCGCGCGTGGTGTTGTGATAAAGAATTCTATGATGAGTTTCGCTAACTTCGGAGTTTATTTTCAATGGGGCGGACGACATGTTTTCATTATTTATCAGCGTGGGCGTGGCCCACGCCATCCACCCCTGCAAAATGGCAGCCGCGTCCTTTATGTAATGCCAGCTACTCGGCTCCGATTGGTCGCTGTCGCCGTGCTGGCTGCGACGCCGGCAGTTTCGTTCAGCTGGAATTGGACAGAGCCGTTGTGTCTCTACCTGGCGGCGGCGGCAAACTTGACGAAGCCAATGCCAGTGTGGCGGCAACAGAATGCGGCCAGGCGACTGCGCACTGCGCCACAGGGAGCAGCAGGAGGCCCAGTTCCAGTTCCAGGCCCAGATCCGGACCCAACCACCCCCAGCAACACCCTTCCCTGCTCCGCTAGCCCACGGCTCTGCCGCTTCCTGAGACCGAGCGAGCGAGTGAGCATCGCAATGCCCCGCGTCCGGCATATGGCACAATTTTTTTTGTATTTTTATTTCACCTTTTTTTTTTTTTGCATTATTTTTTGGACAGGCAACGAAAAGGTGCGAGGGGCAGGGTGCTAGGCGAAGGGACGAGAGGGGCAGCACGGCTCAAACAAAAGGCACAAAACGGCAACACGGCCAACAATGCCAAAACAAAAATGGGCGTACATGTCGATGTGGGTGTGGGTGTGGGCGAGTGGGCGGGAATACAACGTGGAAGGTGGGGGGGTGTGCGTCAGGGATATGTTGCAGGTACTGCCAGCTGCCAGGAGGCAGGCGTGGAGGGGGGCTGTCGAATGGGGGCAGGAGGAGTTGTGTCAGTTTGAAGTGGAATGGATGAGGCCTAGTTGTTGCAGTGTATTGTAACTGTTAAAAGCATGCAACATACCAAATCTTCTAAAGGGTGCTATCTAATGACCAGACGGAACCGAACCGTACAGGGTACCTCGTCCAAAGTTCCTCCCATCAGATACATTTTTAGAATCGATCCGTTAATTACAATTCGGAAGCTTAAATCCAAACTCAGAATTATTAAGATTATCATAACATTTACAGATTCATATCTTTAATATTTTTCCCGTTCGAATCAACTAAAACTCAAACATTCTTAATGCCCAGAATAACTGATCTTGACAAAATTATATACGTTTCTTTCAGAGTAAGTTTTGGACGGCAAGAACACTTTTCTTTAAAAGTGACGAACCTCACAATCTATGGACTTAGCGATGGATATGCATAAAATATAACCAAGTCTTCATTACTTAGAATTATTTATAAATATATATCATGGTAAAATACCAAAGATTTTTGTGATCTTTTAGACCCGATAATCGAATAGAATAGATTTACATGTAAAGGATCTATGGTGGGAGTATAACGCCCAGCAGAAAGCCTAGAACGCCGAGATCTCAGACTCTATAAAACCAAGACTCCTGTGTATCACACTGTTAAAGCTTATTTCAAAATTTCGCCCGGCTTCCTTCCGTCCCCTCCCTTCCCAAAGGATGAAAATCTGTGGCATTAAAAATTTGGAATATACGAGAAAACCCAACCGAGAACCGAAATTGTCGAATCTGGTTTAGATTGGATCATTCTTATAGCCAGAAGAAATAAGTGAATTTCAGTGGTTACGCAACCCACTTTCACGCACGTACACCTTCTTTCTCTCCCTCTCTCGCACACACTCTTCCTCGTGCAGTGTAGGCGCTCTGGCAGAGCGGAGCGAGATGGCAATACAAACATACTGACTGAGTATCGGGTATGAATATAGACTCTCTTTTCAATTTGATGATCAAAATTTGAATAGTTTTCGATTTTGCGCCTGTGCCGCCATCTATGTGTGGCGTATAAGCAAAGTCCTGTGCAACAAAACGACACCTACATCTGATTTTGTGGAACAGCTGACTGCGCGGCAAACAAACGAGCAACAATTTTTAAATAAACCGCCTTTATTTAACAGTCTGGCAGAACTCTTCTCTATCGATGCAATAATGAAAATATCGATGAAGTAATGAAGCTATCGATAGACGGCTGGTTCAAGTCACCGCTAAATAACATAACTTTTTTGAAGCGATTTTTCAAGTCAATTTTGAGCGCGTTTTCCCCGCGACTTACCAGCGATTTTCAAATCGTTCCACTAATGCATTATACGCACTTTTTCTTAACGCGATATCCCCCAGAGCTACATACATATGTATACTCCATGGATTCCCTTTATTTAATTTAGTGGACAATCACACTTAAGGTTTAATCAAAGAAAAAACACATATAAATTTCGTTTTCTGAGTTCACTTTATGTTCATTGTTTTCATTTCGATTTCTGTTCGTTTTTCGCGATTTTGGTTTTTGTTTGTACAATTATCTAATACATTCGAAATCGTTAATATTTCACAAGTTATTTGTAGAATCGTGTATAAAACTTTTTACAAGGATACTCTAATACGGGAGTTCAGCATGACCAAGAGGACCAGTGGCAATGTGGAATGCACACCGGATATGAGAATGTAATTACTAACTTGGGGTGTGGTGTCGTGTGGTGTGGTGATGGCAATGAAGCACAACATGGCCTATAATGAATTTCATAAATTCGTTCAGGAATCATAATACCTTGTTGCATACGCAAGCCAATCTGATCTATTGATCCTCCGCTCCGATCATTTTCTTTAGCCTACTACAAATACGTTGTCATATATTGAACCTAAGCTAATGCGTACAATTATATATCTAAATATTCAAAAAAAATTTGAACTAATGCGCTAAGCTGGCAGCAAACGAAGGATTGTGGGTAAGGTTCGATCTTTGGGAAGACTTGCTTGGGGTCGTGGTGGCGGTCGCGTAAGCCTACTTAGTATTCTAGCTTTTCCAGCTTCCATTGAGATCTATGGTCCTAGGTCAAGTGTTATTGTTTTCTGATGTGATGTGATGTGATGCGTGTGTGATGCATTGCAGTTGTCTATGTGGTAGGCGGCGTGTGGGATCTGTGCTGCAATTCCGGTTGGTCTGTGCGTCATTTGGTGGTACAATTTGCATTGCTCTGATTTGCTTGTCTCGTTGCACAAAATCTTCTCTTAGAACCATCCTAAAGATGATAATCACATAGCTTTAGTTCTACTCTAGGGCTCCTTTCGGCCTAGCAGGCCGTAGACGACGCGTTTCCGGGCCTGAACCTGGGCGCGCATGGCCTCTGTGTAGGGATCAAAGGAGAGCAGGCGTTTCTTTCGCCTGAATATCCCCTCCTTGCGCAGAATGGCGCACCGCAGTAGCGTCTCGTCGACGGGAAACTGCAGGAAGTCGAGGATGGCCCGCAGCTCGCGCTCCGTGTGGTGCACCAGGTCGTCGTAGAATACAACTTTAATACTGCCCGTAAAATTGCGCGCCCAGCTGAGATTCATTAGCTCCCAGACCTTGAGCTTATTGCTCACGAACTGTTGCCAATCTGCGAAGAGGAAACGAATACAGAGATGAATCCAGTTAGAGTACTTGAGGGTGTATCACGTACATTTACCCTTTGTACGCTTGTAGCGATCGGGTGAGGCGAAGCCGATGTGTCCGCCACTCTGTCGATTGAACTCGGCTATAATCGCCTTCTCGGGATCCCGGACCAGGAGGATTGCTTTGGCGAATGGGGTCCAGGACTTGACGCCCCATTCGTGGGTCTTTACCAATAATACTGAGCTGTTGCATACGTTCTCCGCTGGGAAGCCCGTCTTTAGCAGTCCGTAGTCTTTGTAGATGCTGCCTGTCAGTATTCCCGTGGCCTGCTGCAGCAGATACCTCAGCCAGGTATTGCCACTGCCGGAAACTGGCCAAGGCCGTCAGCATGGGCGAGGCCTGCAGGCTGGCACTAACATCGCTGGGCAGTGCTGTTTAATGTGAGATTGGCGGGATTATTTGTCCTTATTGCCATCCAGTGGTGTGCGCACTAGTTACTGGTGTGGTACTCACTATAGAAGTCGGCCCTGTAGTCTGTGTAGTTTGGAAGATCTCGATTCATGTACTTCAGTTCGCGACACCAGCGAATAGTCATCTTGCGGCTGGGCATGGGAAACCGGGGACTTTGAAAGCCGGGAAACTGTTCGAGAAGTGAGTAAAATGTGTCTGTAAAATCGTAAAAAGTAAGTGAAGGTCGTGAAGGGGACTTACCTCGGCAAAGCGTTCGATGCGAGGGCGTTTCGGATGCGATCCAGGAATGTTGTTCATGGAGAGGAACAGGACGCCGCCTATGTAGATGATGATGGTCGCCGAGACACCGAAAAAGCGCCAGCCTTGTAGTGCCATAACGCCGTCTTTGCATTACTGAAAGCGGAACACGGACATGCTGTAGTATGTATATTGGGTTTATTGGATCCAATATGTAAAAATAATTCAAATGACTATGTTCGCATTAATGAAGTCAATTATCTATCCTCTCCTATCCCCGGCTCCAACTGTCTCTGTCTGTCCGTCCGTCCATCTTTCTTTCTGTCTGTCTGTCTGTCTGTCTGCCTGTGCGAAAGCCCCGAACTGAACGGGAATCAATTTCAGTTTCTGTTTCTGTTGATTTTGTTATGACAACGAAACAAATGCGCAAGGAGTAGGCCCCATCGACAGCCATTACCACGTGCTCTCTCGAACTTATTTGGGCTTGGGCCTGGGCCTGGGCCAGAGACTGGTGAGGCCTGTCTTGGTAACCCCGAACAACCCAACACAGCAGTGACAGCAGCGGAAACAGGGCCGCACTTGAGCCCCAAATGAAAAGCGACGGAAAGCCATGTCGGAAATTTTTCCCCAAATAATATTGTCAGCAAAGGCGCATTCTGTATACTCTTGCAAGTAATAAATTGAGGAATGTATGTTGTAATGTAATGACACGGCTAGTCTTGGCAGGAAAGCGAACGGGGAATCAGGAATACTGCGCTCTAGGCTCAGATCGCCGGGGGTAGGGGTCGGGGTTTTCCTATCCCCTACGTCCTTGTGCTAACCATACTTTTAAATCAAAGAAAAAATCCGCACAGATATCTAGAAGGAAGCTGGTAGTCGAGTCTCTAAGATCGTGATCATATACATATGTAGATCACGAGTTTCTCGACTCCGACTCGACCTTCGACAACGCATGGAACAAAGGCTGGTCCGATATTTTTGTGGAGTTTATCCAGGCTTAACCCTGAACTGATCATTCATACGAAGATAAGAAAGGAAATAATTCAAAAATAATTTAAATGTTCTGCAGATTAAGTTATTTTATATTTACATATGTATGTGTGTATAATTCTAATCTTTATGTTCAATGAAATGGAATGTAAATGTAAACGAAAAACAACTAAAAGGAAAGAAAAGTTAGATAATAGCAAGGCGAATGTATGCGAGTACACTTACATATATGTACATACATACATATGTACATACAAATGTATGACACATAAATTCTAATCAAACTTCTGAGCGAGCGTTATATATAGCTCTATTTTAAAGCTCTACCACTGCTATGGCTGGGGTATGATCGTACTCGAGAATCGATTATCACACAGTCACTAATGCACGACTTTTCCTCAAAATCAACTTTTCAATTCCTGCTCTTACATTCACATTTTCGGCAAACCTCAACCTCAAACCTTTCGGGGTCAACCTCAGAGCACACATTTGAAATGTCCCTCACCTTAATACTTTCATCCATCGAATCCTCACGACAGAAGGCAATGCGATCCACACTAACGCCGTAGTAGCTACATCTGAGCCTGACCCTTACACTCCTCTATTTCTCAACTAATACATACGTTTAAAACTATACGCAGGGATTAGTGAGTCTGCTCGATGTTAGGCAGCAACGCGTCACACCCTTTCCGACCAAAGATACTCACGTTTTCATTCTTTTTTTTTAGGAAAATCTAAAAATTCCGAACGACTGCCTCCATAGAAAAGTTAGGCAGGCAGAAAATTATTCTCATAATAAAGTTGAAATTGAATACATATCTTATATCTACATATTTACTATGTATTTCCAAAAGTAAATTTCCCAAAATTGGTGTGATAATTCTGTGGTAAAATTGTAAATGCAAAATAATTTTCCCATCAATCAATGTCGAGGAAGACACACCCATCCGAAATGGGTCAGGATCTGGCCCAATTAATGACCAGAGGAAGCCTATGGTGGGACGCAATAACGTGTTGACAATAATTCTGTATACCCTTTAGGGAAGGGTATTGAGGAGCTACAAAAGAACAAGAAACGAAAAGCCTTGTCATGCCTTCAACGAACAACGAAATTCCTTGAGCTGCATAAAACGCTAACGAAATCCACAAAAACACACCCATACACATATCCAGGCACACAGATACTCACACACAAACCGTCACACACACAAACCGTCACACACACACATGCCTCATACACTCAAACACACACACACACACAGAAGACAAGCAGCTAAATGCGAAAATTTATGCAACAGCTGGGCAAACTGTGCGAGGGGTGCTCCAAGCAGCCAACCAGCCAAAGAGCCAAAGAGCCAAACAGCCAACCCTTGTCCTTGGCTCGAGAGATCCATCAAGAGTTGATAAACCTTTGCCTCAAATGACTGTGGACAGAACCCACCCCCCTCCTGGCTGATCCCCTAGGCAAGACCCCAGCGGAACCGGAGATGACGATATAAGATATCGAAGGAGAGGTTGGGGTTGCCCTTGCCCCCGCCCTCTCCGCACACCGCGAAACTTCTCGGGCAACCCATCACCACCACCCGAAACTAGTTCATGCTGTGGAGAAAAAAAAAAGGAGAACAGAATAAAAAGAAAGCTGACTACATAATGAAATGAAATGTCGAGGCAACCGGATGGAAATAGAGAAATATAATAAAAAATGAGATGCGGAAAGGAAAGGAAAGGGAGAACTAGGAACAGGAGGTCTCATGGCTGGGGCAAAGACGAACAATAATTTGATTCCTTTGGGGCATAAATCAGACAAAAGCCACGCACATCGCCACAGTCAGCGACAATAGCTCGTGTATCCCTATTCCAGGTGGGAGCAAGACCCAGCCCCAGCCCCAGCCCCAGCCCTGCCCCAAAATCAGGCCAGAGAACAAAACCGCACAGTGTAGAGAAGAGCAGAGTAGAGAAGAATTTTACATAATAATTATAAGTGGGAAGGGGAGCCAGGCCTCAGCCTCAGCCTCAGCCTCAGCCTCAGTAACAACCCATACCCCAACCCCAACAGCAACCCCACCTATAAATATGCATTTTCCGTGCGACCCCTGATCCAAGCCAGATCCGAACAAATGTGCGGAATAATCACCTCCAAAGAGGGGGATTTAGTCGAACAATCATCATCGGGGGAGACGTTGGGGGGGGGGGGGGGGGGGAACTATAAGTGCGAATACGATTCTGAATGCACAATTTTCGAATGAAATAAACAAAAGAACTATGCAGCACCGATTTTAGCTTGTATATGAGTACATGTCTGTTTTCTTTGAGTTTTCTAATGTTCTGCTGTTTTTGCTGCTCTGATTTCGTTCCAGACAAAGCTTTCCCCCCATCACTTGCCCCCTGAAGCGGCCCACATGTGTGTGTCGGGAAAATGTAAACAAATAACTTTTGGGTTCTGCTTTCTGGTTCTCTGGTTTTGGGATTGTGCGATGATATTTAACTTACCGATACCGATGGTGATTCCTCTGGCCTACCCCTTTCGCTCCTTGGCAGGCGGATGGCCTTAGGCACAGAAACGGACACAGACACAGACACACACACACTACACACCCACCACCCACTGTTTGCAGGAGAGCAAACAAAATCCCGCTACATGCCACACACAGTGAATCGCCAGCGTAATCAAAATGGCAATAGGAATTTGAATTGGAATCGGAATCCGAAATGTAACTTTGCTTTAATTGAGACAATTCTGCGCACAAGCTTCGCGTTTGTTGTTTTATAAATATACGACGGGTACATGGCACGGACACAGACAGACACACACCACAAAAAACTGAGGAACTAAAACCAAAACAATCGCAAAAAACCAACGAACAAAAGCAAACAAATGTAAACTATTTGTGCTGCTTTTTTTTTGCTGTTATGCCTGGGGCCAGCCGTTGCCGTTGCCGATGCCGTTGCCGTTGCCGTTGCTCTTGTCGTTTCTGCGTCCGTGTCCCGTGTGCCGTGGCGTTGAAGAATTTCTGCTCGGAGCAGCAGAAGCAGTCCGTGGCAGAGAGGCAGCGGCGGCAGCAGCAGCAGCAGCAGAAGCAGCAGAAGCAGAAGCAGCCAGAGGCAGCGGTAGTGGCAGCATCGCTGGGGGATGATAAAAAGCTTCTGCACAGAGCGTTGCCAGACCTCCACGGTAAGTGTGGCAGCACTGTTCGGTGAACCCACCCTCGCCTCGCGCCATTACTATTCCAAGTGGAAGGCGCAGGTCCTGCGGCCTGAGTTGTTTGCCGCTGCCAATAGATGGCAGCAGGAGTGCCGCTTACAGTTAACCGGAAGCATCTGGAGACAGTGTTACCACTTGTCTTGGCTTGTCTGAGAAGAAGGTGGCCCAAGAAGATGACCGTTTCCTTAGCCCAATCAATAAGCAGATAGATTGTGGCATTCTGTGTTATGTTTTTGTTTTTGTTTTTCTCTTTCTTTTATTTAAATACGTTTGTATGTTTGTTCTTTTCTTTCATATTTTCACCTTGGTTGCATTGGGTTTAACTGAGCACGTCACTTGCATCGGTTTCTCTTGGCTTAGACTTTAGTGTTCGTATCTAGGCTCGTATTATTTTAGCAACATCATACCTTATGGTGAGTAAAAGTTGATATGATGTAGATTTGGCACACTAAAAATGAGCTCGCAACCGAAGGCAAGTTCGTAGTTAGTTCTCTGTCTTTCAGCGTACATACGAGTTTTTTCCCATTTGTTCTTCATTTATTTGCGGCTCTTTAACATGTGCTAATTTCTTTGTTTGGTTTTGGTTTTGGTATTCCTTTTAGTTTTAGTTTAGTTTAATTTATCATTTTTGCATATAATTTTCACTATAAGTACATGCTGTTTAGTATCTGTCAACATTGCGAAATTAGCAATTAGGAGGAAAAAAAAAAATACATATGTACTCGTATCTATACAATTATGTATGCATTTTTACTCTAGACTCGTGTGGGACTCTTTATGAGCTACCTTAAACTAATGTACAAAAATATCGGTAACTTAAAGACGAGCAATTTAAAATTTCAAATCAACAACGACAACAGCTCGCGGTATTTTACGAGTAATGTAATATAATACACAGAGTAATTCATAATTGGTTGCGTTCTCTCTTTAGATAACTCTTTCTTCTTTTCCTCCTCCTACTCCTCCGCTTCCATCTTTATCTCCATTATCTCCTATAATCGAGGGCACGTTAAAAACAATCTTTAAAACTGATCCATATACATAATTGACTCACAGAGTTTCGTTGGTTGGCAACAATTGAACTGAGAGTGAGTTGTACGAAATAAGCTAGATCGAAATGGGCCCTGGATGTGGGCGGGGCTGGGCTGGGCTGGGCAGGTCGGGTCGGGTCGGGGGACAGGGGTACGTTTGGGATAGCTATGGCTTTGGAGCTACATATGATCTGGAAATACCCCTAACTGGATTTCCCCCCATACCTCTATTAACATTCTTTATATGGCTTTTATTATCATTAGATTTTGCTAGGTTTTCCTTTTGTGTCTACACATTACGAGTACTTCACGTTTTTATAAAAAAGAAAGAGAAAAAAAACGTTTTGTGGTCCCTGGCGTATGTAATTCAATTGAAATGGTTTCGTTTTTGTTTTTGCATTTAAACTTGGCATTCAATAACAAAGAAACCCAACAAATACCAATAAAGTAAATCAAAAAATTCGTTTCCTTATAGAGTAAGTTCTTCATATTCTTTGGCCTTGTCTGCTTGCTTCCATTTTCTCCCATCTAATTCCATCTTCCCCTCCTGCAAATCCTCCGTCTAGTTGTATTGTAACTATTTGTATTACTTAAGTGTTGTGCTTGTCGTTTTTCGTTTTTAGTTTTTCGTTTTTCGGTTTTTTTTGTCTTATTAGATTTAGTTGGACTGCTTAGCTGGCTGTGATCCATTTTTAGTTGTTCTTGTTCTTTGTTTTTGCTTTGTTTTTGCTTTGTTTTTGTTATATTGAACCCATTTTTGTTGAGTATTTGTTCCTTGAATTTCAGTTTTGTGTTTCTTTGTTTGTTTGTGGCTAACTACAGGTAGTAGATAAGTAGATATAGTATCCGTATAGTTAGTTTTTCGTTGAAAGTACGCATGTTTTGTTGCATGTATGTGTGTGTGTGTGGTGTGGCGTGTCTGGAGGAGGTGTATCAGTGTGTGTGTGTGTGCGTGTGTGCGTGTGTGCCTTAGTGCGCTAATTACAATACGATAGCCTCAGCCATTAGGCCATTGCGATTGCGATAGCTGTAAGTTCGGGACTAAGATCTGAGTACAGTTACATCGCCTTTTGCTGCTAAGTTGGTAGTCGCTACGAAACGTTCTATTGGTGCCGTGCCTGCTGTTAGGGTTAACTTCTCTACTGACTATACTTGCTGGCTACTCCGAATTGAGTGACTGACTTGGATTGATTCTAGGACCTGCAACTGCAAGTGCAACTGTCTCGGTACGTGTTCTTTAGTTTAGCATTAGGTAAGAGCAACAAGTACATAGATCGACGGGTAAACCAAGCAACAACAAAAAAACACAAAATGTGGTAACAAGTTTCGGTTTTCTTTGGTTTGGTTTTCGCTTAAGAGATACATTTAAACAGCCTTAAGCTTACCGCTTGAGTTTCGGTTTTGGTTTCGGTTTCGAAATTGATCTAGATCTGCACTAAGCTACTTAACTGTTAGAGTTGCCTTTCTTATATCGAAATAGTTCTCAATTAGGGATCGATCGTGTACGATGAATGGAATGAGCACGGGAAGGGAATGGAGATGGGAACGGGGGAGCAAGGACAGCAAGCGTGAGATTAGGCAAACGAAACCGAAGGGGAGGGGAGGGGAGGGTACAAATCGCATAGTTTTTGGGACTAGGCATCTAGTTTAAGTTTTAAATAGGTTTCGACTAACGCTTAGATAGGCTCAACAGCACAAACTGAGGGTTTTTCAACAAGTAAATCGCTAATCTATGCATATTATAAGCTCTATATATAGATATATGTATATGTGTGTATGTTTTTGTTTGTGTGATGTGTGTGTATGCATGTATGTAAGTTGTTTTTGGCATGTGTGTGTGTGTGTGTGTGTGTCTTTTGAAATGGTTGCCTGTTCTATTTCAAAACATTTTGTCCGAATCAACTAGTATTTAAAACGTTTCTTAAATAGTTTTCTATATCAGTTATTAAAGCTTTCTGTTTTCATTAGACTAGTTCATATATATATATGTCTATATATACATATATATGTATATATAACTATGTATATTTCTGTGTGTATATATATACGTACTTAAAATATATATGTATATATTGTATGTTCCATAGTCTCTAACAATAAGAGGTATATACATTTTTATAGAGAGAGCCCGCCCCCGCCACAATGTTCCAGAAACGAAAACAGACCGTACTGTGAGAAACAGGTAAGTTCTAAAATTCTAAGATTCTGATATTGATACAAACACTGAACAAACATGCGCGTGATGGCATGGACGTTATTTTAAGGACGGTTTAATGTGGGAATCATCATCTAGGTCGCACGCACACACTAACTTCTCAGTCATCCATCAATCAAGCACTCAAACACTCAAACTATATACATATACATATAATATTTATTAATCTAAGTCCTAGCAAAATGAAGCACGACAGGCAATCAAATAAAGCCCCAAATCGGTAGATCGAAATATAGCCCAGCCAATTGGGGAAATCCCACTAGCTTTGGTTTCTCTTAGAGCTATACGATTAGGATACAAAAAAGAAACCCTAGCATTATCCACTGAGAAATAAGCGGACTGAGATCATTGAGATCTACGTAGACTTCTCAGTGGCTTGTCCTTTTGCTAGGTTTAATAGAAATAGAAACGAAATCGAAACCAAATGGATCTCATGCTGGAACATTGCTGGAGAGAACTCTCTGGCTATTTTGTGTGTTGTTCTTGGTTGAGTTGTAGTTGTTTCCTTTAAATCTCCTTTGAAATATCTATAATAGATATACATATATGTATGTATATATCCCATTTCAGTGTTTTATTTTATATATGCATGTATATGTATACTACATTTGGGTTTCTTTCCTCTTTGGTTTCCATTTTGTGGGATCGTTAAGGTTAAACATACAATATAGAATATAGATCTATATGTCCTCCTTAGTTTGTATATCGAAGTGTGTGTATATATGTATGTATATATATATGTGGATTTTACATATACATTTTAGTTGTTGTACCATTGTAATACTGTCCGAATTGCTTATTGGTTGTTGGTGTCCTCGTCCAGTGCTGTGGCTGCTGTGGGGTTGGATACGGAAGGTGTTCTCTGGTTGAGGGATGGGGGGGCATTTGGTCGCGGTTATAGTTCTCAGAGCTTGTCTTTATCACGATCGATGCTCATTGCTTTGAAGATGCCACGCCCGATGCCGTAACGCAGGTTGAACTGGTCTAGGCTGGAAGCCCTCGGCCGCTGGCTGCCACTCTGCATCCCGCTGCCACTCGATGTGGATCCAGCTCCTGTTGCGGACGCCTCACCAGCTGCGCCGCCGGTGCCGCTTCCGCCGGGGCCACCGCCTGAGCCTCTGGCCAACTGCTCGTCCATGTCCGTCTCGCTGAACTCCGTTTCGGTGTCGCTGAACTTGCGACGGCGCCGCAGGAACGTGCTGCACTGCTTCAGATCGCCAAGATTGTCGGATAGTGAGTGTCCGCGCTTGCGTTCCTGCCGCTCCATCTCGGCGGCCAGCATTCGCACCTCCCAATCGTTGTTCCCGAGCCCGCTGGCGGAGAGTTCTTCATCCACCTCGGCCTCTGCTTCCGCTTCTTCATCGTCGTCGTCTTCCTCGTCCGCAATGTTCAACTTACTTGACGAGGAGCTCGAGCTGGAACTCTCGCCAATGTCCAGGATCACGCTATCCGAGAGCCGTGTCAGGTTGCCCGTCACATCCGACACCACCATCCCGCTGGACCCGCTACCGTCCGCCCCACTGAACCTGCCATCGCCAGCGGCTCCCTCCACTCGCGATATCCCCTGCTGCTGCTGCGTCCATTCCCCTGCCCCGTATAGAAGCTGGGATGGCTCTGTGCATGCCGTGTGCTCAGCGTGCCCGGCCCGGTGTAGTAGCTGCTGGGACAGTTCAGAGCGTTGGCCGAAGCGGCATGATGCCGACTCGGTCCTGGGCCGGGCGATATACTGCGGCGACCGCCCTGAATGGGTGGCGAGGAGGTAAACACCGTGTCAAGGGAATCTCCGCGCTGTGGGAGTGAGAGGAGATCGGTCAAGATGCAATATTCGATAAGAAAGAGCCAACACGATGCACTCACCATGAAGAGAAGCTCTGCGGAGGAGCCCGAGCTACTATTATCCTCTTCCGCCGGCTCATCGTCGTCCACCGAGATCTGCGAGAGCTTCTCCCGCTTCTGCCGGCGGGCTATAGCTAGGGTTGACGAAGGGACAGCAGCTGAGGATGAAGCTGCTGAAGAAGACTTCTGCTCGATGGATCGCAGCTTCAGCTGGAGCTGGGCAATGATGGCATCGCGACGGCGCACCTCCCCGGCCATGCTCGAGAACTGCGTCTCGAATTTCGAGTGCATCTCGTTCATGTGCGTCTTGATCACGTGATTAATGCCGCTGAGTATCTGATTGAAGTAATCCTGCGCTTCTGGAAATCCTTGAAGAGCAAAATCACAATCCGTTATTAGCAACAAAAGACAACAAGATCGGAACAAAAGGGGATACAGTTGTGTCTGGCGAACATGAGTCTTGCTGGGGTGGGAGGACTTTCAAAACAGTATTATTAATCAGGCTGTGAATAACAAAGCATTGTTGCACTACGCACTATACATTACTTATGGCCAAATATGTGTATGTGTATACTTCTCTGATTTCGGATCGAATCAAAATATGTACATACGCTATTGTCAGTTAAAAAACAGGTAACAGCTGTTATTGTCTTGCGTCTCCATCACAATCAACCAAAAGTTCAGCTCAGTTTGCAATATATTTATGTACATATGTATTTGTTGGGTTGCGTGGATGGGCTTATTATATACAAGGAGCATTTGCTAGTGTTAGGTAAGGTTACATGCTTCAGCGAGTGAGCACCAAAATAGCGGCTGTTTCATTCCATAGCGTTCCAAAAGCGTGCGAGCGCGACTGTACCTTGAGAAGCTGAAAGACTTGCCTCAGATCTGTGCATACTTAGAAACTAAAATGTGTTTCCATGGACTTTAACTATATTTAAGGTCTATAGAGGTTCAAAATGGGTTGAAGGGAAAGCTTTCACACCATCACAGAAAACTTCTGCGATTGGTACTCATGTGATGAAAAAGACTTATGCTACATTTATAGAAAGGTTCCATACTTTACATATTCTATAAGTACATTTTTCAATATAAATTAAGGACTTATACAGTACATACATAAAAGGAGAGCAGGCGATTCTTAAATTTAAACTTAGGATAAAATAAGAGAATAATGGCATATCGTTGTGTTATGTGTTATTCGATGTTTACGAATCAATGGCAGTTCTTTAAGCAGGGATCAATAAATTATTTGTAAATTATTTGTAAATTATGGGAGTATCCGATCGGAAATGAAACTCATTAAGCTTCGCTCAAAATGTGCTTCCTTCATGCAAAAAAATTTAATAAGTCAGTGTAACGCAACGGCGAGGCGAGGAAGGAGATAGATAGAAATTCTATATAGGTTGTAGAAGAGAGAAAAACGGATAGCAAAGCATAGGAGCGAGGTTAGAGCAGGAGAGCATGTTGTTGAGGTTGAGGTTTCTGTGTGTGCGTTACCACTCCGCAACAGACATGCACAGGTGTGTTTGTGTGTGTGTGTGTGTGTGTGTGTGTGTGTGTGTGTGTGTGTGAAGAGGGATAGACGGACTATAGAAGACAGAGCTTAGTAGAGATAGAGAAAGATATATAGATAGATAGATAGATAGTTTGCCAAAAGTACAGTTGTGTGTCGGTTGGGGTTGAAAGCGTTGCGTTGGTTGCTCTTGTTCACACATGTCTGCTTGTTGTACGAGTAATTGCTGTTGTTGTAGCTGATGTTGATTTGTGTGGAGTTGGAAAACGGATTAGATTTGAAGCAGATATATTTACCTTCGGGCCTGGGCCCCTGGCTACCACCAGCCAGCGAATTGTTCGTGGTGGATGTGGTGGTGTTCTGTCTGAGCTGCAAATTCAAATTCAAATCTGTGGATGTTGTGGATTGAGCATGAAATTCGGTGTTCTGTGAGAGTATCTGATTCGATTTCGATGACACCGACGATGACGAGCATTCGACGACATATGAGGTCGATGCTGCCTCTGCGGCTGCCGCTGCCGTTGCCACTGCTCCTGCTGATCCACCTGCTGCTTCAGCTGCTGATAATGATGATAATGATGATGAACCCGCTGCTCCTAAGGCCGACGACGTTGAGGCGCTGCCAACGCCAACAACGAGTCCGCCAGTGCCGCTACTAACACTGTCCGCCAATACAGGTGGAGGCGGGAACTGGAGATGAGGCTGCGGATGCGGCTGAGACTGACTCTGCGGCTGCAGCTCGAACGCGAAACTCTCTTGAGGCGAATTCGTTGGCGTTACCAACGTCAACGTCGGCGACCATACGTGTGTCTCGGCAACCGGAAGAGGAAGAGGAAGCGGAACCGGAACCGGATACGTCGGATTAGAAGTGAAAGCTGTGTTACCCATACCGCTACCGCTACCATTAGACGCGCATTTACCGTTGGCGTTACCGTTACCGTTACCGTTACTCGGACTGATCGCGATCGCGTGCTGCGAAAGGGCCACGCCGGAAGCGCCACCAAAGGCAGCGAACTGACCTTCCTCTTTGGCACTGGCGGGCGGGCTAGAAAGAGTTGAATGGAAGGTTACACTCTTCAAGAGCTTACTGTGCCTAGCCACGTACCCTTCCAAGGTCGGCTCCGCCAGAAGCCTTCTCGACGACGCGTGCGCGTGCGCCGTGGCTGTGACTGTGGCAGTCGCCTCGTCTTGGGCATCACCTCCGCCGATGCCGCCTCCGCTGCCGTTGCCGTTGCCGTTTCCGCTGCCACCGCTTCCGCTTCCGCCTTTCTGCAGCTTCTTGAGTATGCTCTTCAGCTTCCGACGCTCGACGGTTTCATTCGATTCCGGGCTGAGGGGCAGCGGCACGTACTGCATCTGTCCGTGCCGGGAATTTCCGGTGTCCGATGCTGATGCTGATGCAGAGGCCGAAGCCGATGCCGAGGCGGATGTGTTGGTCGATATCGATGTGGAACTTGTGGTGGACTCGTAGGCACTGAGAAACTGTGAGTAGATGCCGCTGGTGTCGCTGTAGCAGCGATATAGCGACTCCGTGATGGGCAGATTCCCTCCTTGGTCGGACTTGGAGCAGTCCAGGCTAAAGCTGCGCGTCTGCAGGGCCTTCTCCAGCTCTGCTAGTTTTTGCCGCTCGTTGAGGATCTTCAGCCGCTTGACAAACGGCAAGCCACTGTATTCCGGCGACAGGTCGAACACGCTCTGGTAGAACTTTCGGCGCGGCTCAGCCAGCTCTCCATCCGGCAGCTGCTGCTCCGGCTTCTGCAGGCGCAGGCACTCTCGCTTCGTGCTCGCCTGGCTGGTCGAAGAGCTGGTGTTGCTGGTGGAGTCGTGCGCGTGGCCATGACCATGGGTGTGTCGGGGCGATCTGGAGCTGCTCCTGGCACTGTGGTGACGCGGACGGGACAGGGACTGGGACTGGGCTTGGGCGGTGGCCTCCATCTGCTGCGGAATGTTGCTCAATGAGTAGTTCTTCAGGGGCGTGGCCAGGTCATCCGGCGAGCAGTTGGTGAGGCTCGTGTAGCTGGAGGACATGAGCGTCGCTAGCTTCAGTTTGGACCAGGGCTTGGAGATGGGCGTGCCGTCGGTGTCCGTGTCGGATTGCATGGGAGTGTTGAGCTTGTGGGACGGCTTGGTCACCTTCTTCGATATCGTGGCTATGGCCATGGTTTGGCCAGGTCCTACTCCCCCGCCCAATCCCACACCCCCCGATGCTGTTTCCTCCGCTAAGATCGCTGTTGGTAGTGGAAACGCTGAGGCATGCTTGGCAACCAGGGCCAGCGACTTGGGCGGCTCCTTCTTGGCTATCGCTCCAGTGCTGGGACCCGGCGAGGATCCACTTGCCCCGCCGCCCTGCATCTGCTGGATCTTCTGCTTGAAGGAGACCTTCATGATGGGCTTGATCTGGGCGACTGTCAGAAGCTGACTGCCCGAGGGCAGTCCTGCGCCCAATCCTGCTGCCGCTGCTCCTCCGAAGTCAATCTTGCTGCTGATGCTAGGAGGCGTCTTGACCTGACAGGTCCGTAAGGGGAAACGGGGGGACAAAGGTACCAAAAGGTAGGAAAAGAGAAAGATTTATACATGTTAGTGAAGGCTCAAAGTAGTGGCTGGTGGTCTTGGATTGATTGTCTGAGTTCTGGTTGGGGGTTGGTTTATCGGGGTCTATGTTTTGATCTGGGTTTGGTTTGTTTTTTAGGCTTTACCATTACGAGGCCGGAATCGCCTCCGGCGTTCGCTTGCGGCTCGTTCTTAATTTTCAACTGCTGCAATCGCTGGATCAGGGGAAAGCCTTCGTTGAACTCTCGTTCGGGCTCTTCCTGTATCGATTCCTGCGGCGATAACGTACACGTTACATGTGAGTGAGGTGGAGATTTCTGTGGTGGTGTGGACTTAACAGCTCGCTCTTCGCGATCCTAGTGCAAGACACATAAAGACACATACAAAACTACTTTTTAGGAGCCGGGGAATTAATTACATACAACACGAATTTTGGGTGATTCTCATATTTGGGCGGGCATTTTGGAAGCTAAACCAAACCAAAATAAAACGAAACGAAAAGTAAACAACGCAAAAGCGATGTGGTGTGTACAAGAAATTATGAATTATGAGGCATGTCAGCGAGTGTCTTCCAGTAGTGTACCTGTCCTTGCAGCTGTATCTTTTTTTCCTTCTGTGAGGTTTTCCTCTGTTTTCTAAATGATCATGTGTCATCCGCGTAATAAGCACTAGCAGGATGGCAACTAATGTGTATTATCCAGGCAAACAAATTAAGCAAAATGAGAATGTTGCAGGACCTACAGATTTGTAATGTTACATACTTATTAAATGTTGTTTTATTATTTCTCAATAAGATTATCTTTGGGATACTAAGAACGTAGCCATTTTAATACTTTAGCCGTTTTCCCTTTTTCTGCTGCATGCAGTTCAACGATTAACCCTGAAGCTTTTGTTCATTTTCTTTTCATCAAGCAGTGCGTCGCTGAAACCTGAACGTTTGGTTCGTTTTCTCTTGAAACTATCCAACAAGCAGCTTAGCTAAGAAGTTTATTGCCGCCCTTCACAAGCAAAAGGTAAAGCAGTGTGCCTCTAAAAGCAGTTCATAAACTAAATCTGAAGCAAGTTGTTTCCCCTTTCCCAAGGCGCATATCAAGCAGTGCGTCGCTGAAACATGAGAAATTACGCAGACCCACAAAAGAAAAATCCGGAGAAGTTGAGTGTCAATCTTCGTATTCTTTATATGTTGGAATTCAAGATTTCAGATTACATTTATGCGGAATAATAATTCTGTCAAGAGTCAATAAATTTGAAAAACGTTTAAATGTAATGCAAACTCGAAAATATCTCAAAAATGGCCAACCTTAACATCAATTGCATAATTACTCGTATTATTTACTGCAATTGTTTTGTTTATTAATTGATTGAAGCTTGGTTTGCATAACGTGCTGCTAATTTACAAGAATAAAGAATAAGATAAAGCTAAAACATTGATTTTGGGTGGAGTTTGATTTTGATTTTGAAGGTGCACTAACAACTGCATTACAATGGAACACACATGAATGAGCAACTAGAAGTAATTGAGGAAACGTCTCAGATACAACAGGATACAACTGGAACTGGAACTGGTGTGTATCTGTATCTGTAGCAATGTCTGTAGCTGTAGCTGTAACTGTATCTTTGGGTTTATGTATCTGTAGCTTTTTCTGTGGCATTGTCTGTGTTGTTTCTTCCATTTGTCAAGCTGTACATTCAATGCGTTTGTTTTATTTGTGAAGAAAAACCATTTAAAGCTTGCTGAATGTGGGTGTGGTATGAGAATGCGGATGTGGATGTGGATGTGGATGTGGATGTGGATGAGGCATCATGAACCATTGCTGGCTGGGTGGCGATTGATGAAAGAAAAAGTGAGTAGCGGTGGTGTCTGTTTGGTGGTCAGTGGCATCTGCCGATGGGAGCTGTGTCCTTACCTGCTTTTCTTTGAGCAACCGTAAGCGCTGCAGCAACGGGAGACCGGCCCCAATCGGACTGGGGGTCTTGTCGTGCAGCTCGTCCTTGGCCTCGGCGGTGTCTGCATCCTTCTCGTCCGAACGCACGCGGGACATCCGCTTCAGCATAATCTTGCTGCCGCGGGGCGAGGTATTGTGCAGCGGTTGCATCTCCAGCGATTCGTCGCTCTTGCGGGAGGTTCTACCCATGAGAGAGAAATTAGGGAGTAATTTCGTTTGGTGCTGCGGCAAATCCCACCTGGACTTCTTCAGCACATTACGAAAGCCCTTCACATCGTGCTTCAGCTTGTCCACAATCTTCTTCGATGCACTATTCTCGCTGCTATCGCTCTGGTGCACCTGTCCCTGATGATGGGCCTGGTGGTGGTGCGGATGGGCCGCCGCATAGGCCGCGTTCTCCTTGTCGAGCGCCGCCTTTGCGTACTTCTTGTTCACGCAACGCACCTCCATGAGTCGCTTGCGTCCGAGCGTCTGGAGGATCTCTTGCGCATCCGGATAGTCCTTCATGGCTGCCAGCACATCCTCACGAGAAAGCGAAAAGAGCTCAGAGTAGCCCACAGAACGAACATCCGCGGTGCGTCTTTGGCATGAATGATTAATGAGTCAAATGATCATCAGGGGTTTCTCGATTCTAACACTCACTTGTTCAGCCCGTCCAGATTAAGGATGCCGATCTCGCCGAAAAAATCGCCAGCCTTCATTGTTGTCAGCACCTTGCCCGTCTCGCTGAGCACCTCCAGGATGCCATCGGCGATGATAAACATCTCACGCGCCACCTCACCCTTGCGGCAGATGGAGTCGCCCGGCGTAAAGATGTAGGCCTTCATTTTCAGCACAAGGTCGTGCAGAAACTCCGGCTGGCACTCTTGGAATATGGTTACCTTCTTCAGCACACTCAGGTTCACGTGTAAGGCCAATTCGGTTTTCAGTTTGTCGGGCAGCAGGCCCAAAGCTGTATTGATGTCGCCGCCACCCTGTATCCGTCCCCGCGACCAACTATAGTCGTACCATCGCAGTACGCGGCGCTTCATCCCACCCGGCACCTGAAAGCAGCAACAGATCGATGTCAGTGGGAGGCTCAAAGGGAATTCGGAAAGCAACCGAACCTTGTGGTGCCTCATGTAGGTCTTGGCCCCGTCCAGCAGACGCTCGAACTCGAGACGATTCGCATTCCGATTCGTTATCACATTGCCCACTTGGCCAACAATTGTTGCGAAGATAAAAACACCAATCAAATAACTAACGATCGTAAAAATATATCTGTGAATGAGAAGATCAATCAGTTAGAATAACGGAATGTATTTAGGAGAGTATCATATGCGTATAAGAGAGAGAGAGAGAGAGAGAGGGACGATGCTGCCCATCTTTACCATCATAATTTCTCCCTCTCTTATACATATACATACATATAATATTCATATACATACATACTCTTCATTTGCAAGATCAATCAAAGTTTTCGAAAGCTCAATGCTGGGAGGGAAATTGTTGTATTTATGTTTGTACGAGTACAGAATATTTTTCTACATTTTGGCGATGCAAATAAATATCAATGAAACTGTTCGAGGCTGTCGCACGCTTTCGAAAACTTTGATGTCAATGTTTGAAGGGAATGCAACAGATCAGTCAGAATTAGAACTAGAACACCAACACCAAGGAAGACGAATCGGTGGACAGCCCCCAAAACAAATTGCATGATATTTGATTGATTGACGATTTGATTGACTTTGCTTAGAGTATATGTAGATGTGATTTAGATGGATTCCAGTTGATGATGATGATCATACCCATAGCTAGAGCCAAACTGAAGAAGGCGTGATTTAATGCCACGTCTAGGAATTGATCTTGGGCCGTCCACCGAAAAATTCGGTCTGGTTTGTATATTCGGTGTATTCATTCATAATTCAAGTTTGAAATGAGAGCAAAACCCGCAACCCAACCCGATCAGAAAATGTATATCTTTCGTCTGGCAAGGTATACTACATATGTGATCGCTGCCATACTCACTCTGCATTCGTTTCGGGCGTCGGCAGGTCCCCGATGGTGGTCAGCGTCAGGGTGGACCAGTAAAGGCTGCCCAGATACTTGCGCGTGAGGGTGGCATAGTCACCCGGCCTATAAGGATAGACCCAATCACCCTGGAACATAAGACCCAGCCAGACCCGAACGGTTAATCACTGTGGGGGGAATGGGCATGGGCAGTGGGCTTGCTACTCACCTGGAAACCCTCCGCTTCGGAGAGTAAAAAATAGAAGCAACCGAACCAATGTGCCAATATTAACAGGATATGAATTAGGTTAACAACGCGCCATAAATTTGGCCAAACTGTTCTACTCTCTACGATGTAATAAAATCTCACAGATCGATAAACCTTCAAAACGAAATGGAGAGCGAAATATCAAAATGGGATTAAGCGGATTTTAGATTTCAGCGCGGGGGACTCACTTTAAAAAAGCGCGTAAAACGCAAAAGCGGATGGGTGCCCATCTTGAGCTGCAGCAGATCCAGTGGTATCAACGCAATCATATCGAAGATGAAGTCACGCGAGTGAACGTAGTGGCAGGCCAGCTTCCTGTCATCGTATACCTGCAAAAGGAAGTGTCCGATTACAGGGGAGTTCTTTTTTTAATCCAGATTAAAGGTCCGCTCACCATTAGACCCTGTTCCAGATAGCCTGTGCGTAATTGAACTATTATATCTAAGATAAATACAACATCTGTCATCGAATCGCAGATAAGCCAAAAGGTAGGCACAGATTGCTACACGTCCGAAAGTAGAAAGTAGATAAAAAGTGCATTATAAATAGAGAAGACAAATTCATCCCTTTTTTCGTGGTTTTTCGTGGTTTTTCGTGGTTTTTCGTGGTCAAGGGCAATTACTCAGGGCCCCCACATCCGGGCTGCAGTTGACATTTGCCGGGGGAGAGGCCTGTCCAGTCAGCCTGACCGGTAGCCACAACTGCGGGCCTTCGTGGCCAGGATAAGGGTCAGCTTAAGACCTGACTTTTGTTTGCCATAGTCATGGCCGTAGCCACCTCTAATCTGATGACAAACACCAGCTAACTGGGCCATAAACAAACATTTGCCCAGGCCTGGCTGCGTGTCTTATAATTGAGTCATTACAAGCCAAAGAGCGGGAACAAACAGATAAAAAACGGATAACTTTTCACTACCATCACCAGCAGCAGCACCACTCAAACGATTGGTGTAGTGGCTACGAGAGATACCCTCTGTCCTCTGGGCAATGTCCTCCATGGGCTGAGACCAAGTCCACTCGCTGTGGACATGTACCCCCGCTCTGGAAGGGATGGCGACTGGGACAGCGAGGCAACTCGCATTACACAAAACTCTTTAAGCGTAACGACAAAAGGGTGTTGGCTTTCACAAAGGCGAACAAAGGTCTGTCTGGACCACCTTTGAAAGGTTGACTGATGGACCTGAGGGTTGGGGGTTGGCTGGGGATTAGGGGAATGGCAAAAAAGGAAGAGCACTGAATGGAGAATGGGAACTGTAACGGTAATGGTAGAGGTAAAGGTAAGGGTAAAGGTAAAGGTAAAGGTAACTGTCTGATGTGACAGATAAGACTCACCTGCAGTTCAGGAAAGCTCTGCCTCACAATTAGGGTCCATAGATTATATAGAACACATACAGTTAGCATCATTAGCCAATAGAAGTAAAAATTTTCATCTGGATTAACAACGGATCGTCGTTTCTGCAGATAGCGTCGTCTACGTTTAACACTTTTGTCGACGTCACCAGAGGCACTTTCTGAACCCGTATCTTCAACAGTTTCCTGTAAATTATCATGCTTAGTATTCACTCTCCCTGCAATGGCACATTTGGGTTACCTGTGTTTCGGGTATCTGTCTAGTCGAGAAACGCTTCAGGAAGGAGTCTTCGCGCTTGAGCGGTGGTTTTTTCTGTATCGCCGACGAGATCTGCACGGTGGTGCGGAGCTTCATCCAGCGTTGGTTCGATCGTGTCCTGTTGTGCGTAGGAGTGAGAGAGCATACAATTAGGATCACACAACGATATCCCCCCATTGGGTTCGTGATAGGGATTGTCTCACACATCGAACTACAGTAGCTAAGAAACGGAAATGAACTACGAGTACGAGTACGAGTACGACGACTACAGGTACCTCTAAGAGGCGAAGGGCGCAACAGAAAAGGCATTCCAACTAAGCGTGCGCTCACGTTACGCTAAGGTGCTGGAAGTGTGCGGAACGGAACGCACACGCATTCACTTACGGGTACGGGTACGGGTACGCAACACGAGACATCAAACACTTACGCTATGCTATTGCTGATGACGGAGTACGGTTACAGATACGGATATAATACTGGTTCGGTTACGGCTACAGCTACGGATACTTAGTGTCAAGGCAAACATTCAAACGGTTAGGAGGAAGAGGGCGAGCCCAAAAGGCCGTAACGTAAAGGCACGCAACATTTACGGCAACGGCACGGGCACGGGCACGGGCAACGGCAATGGTAACGGGAACGGTAACGGTAACGATAGCTGTAACGGTAACGCTAACAGTAAGATGAAACGGAAACACAACGAACAAAACAAGCAACAAACAAGAAGAAGGACGACCGTGGATCAAGTGCGAATAGATACAGATACAGATGATGATAGGAGGATGATGCAGTAGAGCAAGCGGGCATGCAAAAAGCAAGAGTATTGCAGGGTTACGCGTATTTCTCTGCTAAGGTTGAAGAGATATGTAAAATATAAAAGATCAAAGATTAGACAGTAAACATTATAGATTGAATGTCGTTGTGTGCAGACCAAAGGCCAAAGGCATTCCACGGAAATCAAATCAAAGCAAAGGAAATAGCAATCAGAGACGTTATGCAATCCACAGAAAGAAATTAACAAGAGAATTGCAATTGGAAAACATTTCTGAGAAGCAGCAGCGGCAGCGCGAGGCAGAGACAGACAGAGAGCGAAAGACTGAGAGAGAAATAGGGGGGGAGGGGGATAGTGGGGGCCGGAACGGAACGGAAGATGGGAAAACTCGGGCGGAAGGAGAAAGTCGAGGCAAGCGGCCAACAACTTTGCGCTCCCGATATAAATAGCACTCATTGTACGAGTGAGAATAGCTTTGCGAAAATGTGTGCTGTTAAGCTGTCAGCCAGGTGAAATGTGAGGCAGGCACTTGCTCGTGTTCGGAGCACTTTTACCCTTCAGCGCAAAATCCAATGAAAATGAAAACTTTCTTTCTCAATTAAAACAACTAAAAAGCTGACAAGAAAGGAAGTTAAGCTAGCAACGGCATGCCGAGGCTTCGAATACCCTTGCAAGGTCGCACAAATCGTTGAACATTGTTGCTTTGCCAGGTGCCAGAGAAAGTGTACTGGAATGTTTTGTAAACTTAAGCAAGGCTCTTCAACAATGATCTTCAAGTTAAGAAGTTAGCAAACAGAGAGGACTTGTACAAGAATTATTACAACTTTGAGAGGAACCATGGAAGTTGAAATGGAATTTCATAATTGATAAATTGTTCTCCAATGATTATTATGACCTTAAGATAATCGGATAGCTTCCACTTCCATCAGGCTTCCATTGGGCCCCTCACAAATAGTTTCATTATAGCGGACAGTCAGACAGAATGCTGAGTGCTGATTGCTGATTGCTGGACCTGCCGTTGGATCCAACTACACTATTCCCTGCATGGGTATTACTATGAACTATCTACGGTCTTGATCTAGGACTAGTGTACAACTACTTGGCATATTTTGGGAGGAATCGGAGCTTTCGGGTAGGGATTGATGGGGGTTCGGGTGAGGTTTTACCACTTTAAACTTTTGCTCAAGCCGCTCAAGGTCGCCATTCAATCGTCTGTTCTGCTATTGCATGATGTACACAATTGATTTTTCTATATATATGTACGATATACGAGTATATACATGGCTTATGTACATTAAAATTTGATTTCTTGCTGATTGGTTAATTGATTGTGTTCGCTTAATTTATGCACAGTTTAATATTCTCATTCAGCATAGCAAATGCCAAGCTACGGAATAAATGTACATATATCGTTTTATGTTTAAGGTTTGCATTGTTTTATTTATGGTTGGTTTTTTGGTTTTTGGTTTTTTGTTTTTGGTTTTTGCATTTGGTTTATTCGTTGGCTTTGGTTGATTTTCTAGGCTTTTGTTGTACTATTTACAGCGTTGGCTAAGTGATTACGCATACGTCATGTGGTACGATGAGGTACGAGAAAAGAAAGCGATTGGTAGCAATGCAGTTGGCTAAACGAAAGATAAATCAAAGGAAAACTATGATAGCTATAGGTGTGGTTGCCAAGTATCAGTATTTGTGTGTGTGTGTGTGTGTGTGTGGTATCTTTTTGGGCTGTTTTCTTGTCTGAGGCTTTATACAAGGTGTGGTTCTGGTTTTGGTTCTGGTGCTGCTCGAGAGGAGTTTTCGGTTTTGGAGTTGGGGGGTTGGCTCGTCGCTACCAAATGGCTCCCCACCAAAAACCCTACTCTCTTTATATAAGTATGTCTGTATGTTCTTGTACATATATGTATATATATATTTTTTTTGGTTTTCTTTTGTTGCCTATTCAAAATGCAAAGCGCGCACATGCCGATCATCATCCTCAGCATCATTATCATAATCCATAAAGTATAACCAAATGAAAAGAATGAACAAAGCTTAGCTGTGTCTATTCTATGTGTGTGTGTGTGTGTCTATGTGTCTATTTGTGTGTATATATGGCTTTGTTTGCCTGTGTGTGTGTTTGTGTGTTTGTATGTGTGTGCAGAGACAAAACCGACAAAAATCATAAGAAACACAAGAAAATAAACTTACCAATCGGAATCTGGATCTGAAGCTCCATCTCCGATACGCGATTTCCTAAATGAGTTTCCAAAGTTTTTCATTTTTGGTTTGTTTCTTCGTATTTTTGGGTTTTGTTTAATATATATATTTTGTTTGTTTTTTTTTCATCATTTTCATTTTGTTTTTTTTTTTTTTTTGTATTATTTTGTTTGTAATGTTTTGAGGCAAAGTGAGAGAGAATTCAATAGAAATAGATTGGCACAGAGAGACAGACAGATAGATAGATAGATATATATTTATAGAGAGAGAGAGAGAGAGAGAGACAGAGAAAGTGAATGTGAGAGAGAGAGAGAGAGACACATACACGCAGAGAGAAAGAAAGACAAACATATGTATACCCACGCCAGTAAGATAGACAATCCATTTGGCGGACTTGTTTGACTTGGCCCTTGGCTGATATGCGGGCTCACACTGCAGGGCACCGCAGGACCCATCCCGGAAACCATCCGGGAACACTTCCTTCTATCCTATCCCATCCCATGCCATACCATTTCAGGCATCCCCTCCTCTGCCCTTCCCTTACCCACCAGCCAAGCGGAAAAAGGCTTGCTGCACGATAAGATTATACCCCATGTGAGCGAGAGAGTGTGCGTGTGGGTGACCCCATTGTTGTTTTGGGGTCAGCTGAACCATTTGTGGACTTTCGATTTAATATAAATTGGGAATGAGCTTGTTAGTTTTGGCATTTCCCAATTTCTCCTTTTCGTTTCGTTTCGTTTCGTTTGGTTTCGTTTCACTTCGTTTTCGATTTTGGGTTCGAAAAGGTTAAAGAGGTTCTCGGGGGCTCGGTCTTGGTCTTGGTCTCAGTCTCAGTCTCTGTCTCATTCTTAGTCTCAGTCTCGATTCGCCCTATTAAATGGCCTGCTTTATTGCACCACAAATCATCCAACGAAATGTTAAAGGACTCTCCCGCATTAGTCGTTTTTCGTGTGTGTGTGTGTGTGTGTGTGTGCTCATGTGTGCGGTTCGGTAAAATTGTTATTGTTTAATGGCTGCATGATGTCCGAGTTTTGGATGTTTCGTGGGACCCTGATCGGGTCCGGGTCCTAAGCCGGATTTCAATTAACGCCTGGGGTCCAGCTTGACTGCGGGGTGGTGCGGCTATCAGGCTGCAACCATGACCAGCCAGAATGCCTCCAGCAATCGCGTTCGGTTCACCACTTGACTGGCATCAAATGAAACAACAATTGAAAAATTCCGCCGACTCATCCAGTCATCATGAGGGAAATCTCTGAACGTGTTCTGCCCTGCCAGGAATTGGCATGGACTGGGGACAACATTTGACTGTGGTCATGGATGCCACCATGCCATTCCTCTGCACTGCTCTAGGTGTGATTTGATTCTGATTCACTATCTAATTTCAGTTAAACTCGCCTGGTGACTATAACTAAATCCCCTCTGTGTCATTGCGAGTACTTGCTGTTCTATGGTCATTGAATCGGAGTCATTTTCCTGTAATTATTTAGCTCTCACATTCAACGTGGCTTAGAGACTACTAATTAATGAAAGCTTTTAGGCTGCCCTGCTCTCAACTTCAACCTTTCAGGCCGAGCAGAAATGATCCTTAACTCCTTGTTGGCGTTGGAGCCCACTTAAAATATCGTTCAATCTATCAATGTCCAATTATACGCTAATTGGTAGCCAAACAGGCAGCTGTCTGAACTCAGTTTCCAATTTAGACAGTTTTAATTACAGAACTTTATGCTGCACATCGACATCGAGGCATACGTATCTAGCCTATTGACCCGAGTGTATAAATAGACAGATGCAATGCTCGTACTGCTATAAGGATTCATTCCGCATCAAGAACTCAACACATAACCCGCTTGGCATCTCTCTATTCGAGTATATGTATGTATGTGCTCGTACCTGTGCCAAATGGCAGAAGTGAGCTGCATCTCAAGTAGCTGGAAATCAAAACACAATTGCCGACAGACGACAGATCGAACAATGATTGTGATTGCGAATCAAAGTAACTTGTAAGAGAATTACCTAACCACAAGTTCTCACTTGAGAGAAAGAGAGAGAGAGGAGAAACGGCGGTGGGGCAATGGGGCAATGGGGATAACGAGACTGGGGCAGTGAGATGTCATGCATATGCAGGCGATGACCCTCTTGTTTCCCTTTTTTTGTGGCAGGACTCAGTGGCGTATTCAAAGAGGACTGCATAGATATAGGATTTCCAAGGGTTTCCCCTTCTCCAGGGCGGGGGGGGCCAAGTGTATTTGTGTCTATGTCTGGGTCTGAGTCAGTGTGTTCACTTGGCTTCTACATAAATTTGCAATTTTCTAAATTCAAATTCTTTGTAAGTTGTCAGTCAGAAGGCAATTTCCCATTCGGTATGCACAATGCCAGGCGGCAAGCGGCACGCGGCATGCGGCAAGCTTTGTGGCATATGCATAGGCGCATGTTGAATGCTCCTCTCTCTGCACTATGTGTGTATGTCTATGTGTGTGTGTGCATCTGTGTGCTGGTGTATTTGTGTCAAAAGTTCACCTACATTGCATTCCAGCCAACAGCCAGCAGCAGCTTAAACACATATCGATTCACACATACACACACACACTCTCTCTCTTCTCACACAAACAAAAGCCACTTTAACTTTTGCTGTTTGCTGAGATTTTTCAAGCAAAAGTTCTTCTGCTTCTTCAGGCCCTTTACACAGCCATGTCATGTATGTATATGTGTGTGTGTGTGTGTGGGTGTATGTGTGTGTATCTGTGTCTGAGTTCTGTATCTGTGTGTGTTTGCTTGCCTCAGCTTGGCATCAACTTGTTTAGCTGGGGTAAACTTTTAAGTTTCCCCTTGCCAAAAATGAACCGAAACTAGAACAGAAAGTGGTTAAGTGTACGAGTGGAGTGCTCCCGGCCCTGACACCTTTTGCTCCCCTCTAAATAATACAGTGCTACCTCCGCCATATGAGAAATACATGCATACATACATACATACTATAGTATGCGTACACTCAATATATGCAAATTTGTGCCACGCGCTTTCCAACACTTTTAAAACGAGTAAGTCCCTGTAGAGCAACAAGCCGAGAGAGTTTTAAGGTTTCTATAATCCTAAACCAAAATCGTTCTTTTTCTCACAGTAATACCACTCTTATACGGACATTTGCATGCTTGATGAACTTATGTAAATATTTGACAAACGAAACGCTTTTCAACACTGATTAAGCGAGAAGAGAGTGTGTGGATAAAGTTTTAAAGTTTGCGACTTGAAATTTGAGGTAATTTATATTCGCTGCATTTGAAAATGATTAAATAATAGAGTGTTTCCTTTGTCATGTATCTTGGTCTGAAAAACGCTTTTCAACACTGATTAATCGAATAAATTGCCCTCCCACCGGGAGGTTTTGTGGAGAATGTTATAATATTTTGAGCTCCCTTTGAACTAAACCTAGAGAGCTACCTCCCTTATACAATATATTATTATTATTCTTATAGTTAATCATATATATGTATCTGTGCAAAGCTTTGCAAAACTTATAAACACTTAAGAACCGATTTAGGCAGCCTCAGCCGAAGGAAGCTCTTTGGTAAGTCTGAACCGTACCGCCCTAGAACCCTACATAGAGAGGGAGAAAGAGAGCCACAGAGAAAAATGAACAGATCTAAAGATGGGCTGAGGGAGAGAGTTAGCGAATGAGCGAGCAGGCGAACGAGCGATTTGGATTAGAGTTGAGTTGAGTTTTGAGAGAGGTCTGGCATTCGCTTACACATCAATGATATATAAGATATATAGATAGTTACACATAGGTTCATACACTACGATAAGTTCGGGTTAGTAATTAGATACAGAGACAGAGAGAGAGAGAGAGAGACAAAGAGTGGGAGTGTGTGTGTGTGTGAGAGAGCGAGAGAGATCAATGAGAGTTAGTCTGTTAGTTAGTATCGAGGGGCATATCATGGGCTTTACGATTATTTTCTGTTTAGGGTGAGCAAGAAGAGGGATTGATTATCTCACACACACGTGCGCACGCGCTCACGCACGCACGCACACAATGCAAAGGAGTTTACACACACACACAAAAACATAGGTTAGATAACGCTAGAAAAACTTGAATCTCCAGTTAAACAGATATTGTAGGTATGTATATACGCATATATGTATGCACGACTATATGGATAGTAGTTTGGTAAGGAACATTCCTCTTGATGCGTCGCAGCGAGCAGTAGTAAGCCATCACGGCCCTGAGGCTCTTCCATTTGGTCGTCTGCTGGCCATTCCCATTCCCATTGGCGGTGGCGTTGGCGTTGGCGTTGGCCTGGACGCGACCCGGCTGGACTAGCTCCTCGGGATGCTCGCTGATGAAGGAGGAGAGCGTCTTCACTTTGGTGCAGCTGCCGGAGTTGATCAGGCGCTGTGCCACCGCTGTGCCGTTGCTCTGGTCGGAGGACGGACTGTTCTGAAGGAGACGCACCTGGCGGCGCTGGCGAGGATGCTGCTGTCGCTGTCCCTGTGCATGTGCCTGTCCCTGTCCCGGAGTCAATATAAGTCTATCCCTCTCTGTGTATCCTAAACTACTGGGTGTACAGCCAGAAGCCATCTGGGACGAGCTGGCCGATCTAAATCCGTGTGTGATCCAGGCGATGCGAAGCAAGAAGTTCTTACACTGATTAACTTTTGCTGTTCGTTGATGTTGATGTTGGTGGTGGTGGTGGTGGTGGTGGTAGTGGGTTTACGAGTTTACGAGTACGAGTATCTGTATGCCGTGGTTGGAGCGGAGCTGAGTGGCCGTGTTTAAAGAGATTAACCCCAACTGAGATGGCCCATTAGGGCATGAGTAGCCACAGCAGTAGCCGCAAAGAGTTACCAACTTACTTACTCTCTCCGTGTATGTGTCTCCTGGGACAGTAACTCTTCTTCTTGGCCTTGTTTGACTCTCTCATTCTTGTCTCAGTTAATTAATGAAATCATGTACAAGCACACACACACACACACACACACACCCATACACGCACACACAGGCTGAGACACGGACATGGGCAATCCTGACTAATTGTCATTGCTAATTTCCTTTTTGTCACCACAATAAACACAAACAAAAGTTCTCCTGTCCCCTGTTCCTGTTCCTGTCCACGTTTCTTCCTGTCTGTCTGCCTGTGTGTGTGTGTGTGTGAGTGAACGTGCGTGTGGATGTCTTTGCGACAGCTCCATTCAACTGCAAAAACATAAAAAGTTGAAGCCACAGTCTAACATTCCACATACAGTGCGCTTCAGCGCTGTAAGGCAACACCGGCACCTATAGAAATGCCTCAGATAATCTTCAGTTCTTGAGTAATCAAAAATATAATCGGCTTTCGTCAAGAGAAACCAGTCTCATTAAATTAATTTTTAAATAAGATAAGCGTTAAGCTTTTGCTTTAGCTTCTTACATAATGTAAAAGAGTCTTTAATTGACTCAATTGAAAGAATATAAGTTATTAATATTCTAAAAAAATAACGAGGCCAAAATGTAATAAATGGATTACATTTACGCATCAAAGCTATCGATTAGAATCCAAGGATGATGAAAGGTTGGTAATGCCCAAAAAGCTTATGTATTGAATGATGCTCTCGAATGAAGAGAACTACTTTTCGATAGAAGATTAACCTTCCGCCTTTCGATCGATTCTTTTATCAATAGGCACCCTACTTCATTAGTTACTCCCTTGACAGTCCAGCTACGCTCTTGACAGATAGGAAACGCGCTGTATCTGTATGTGTATAGCTCTTACTTTGCAGATCCAAGACTTTTGATTAGGTTAACCAGAACCCGAACTGAAAACTTTTGATGTTACACCCGTTCCCTGTCCCTGTCCCTGTCCCTATCGCCCATCCCTTCCTGTTCCTTTCCTTCCAGTGTCAACTCCAGCTCCAACCTCATAAATATTTTTGTTGTACAAATGTACGAGTAGACGTACGCCTTTGGGTGGGGGGTGGCGCTGGCTAATTGCTAATTAGATTTAATTGAATCAAGTTTGTTGTTGTTGCTGTTGGTTTTTTTTTCGGCTACGAATACGAAATACGAATACGGATACAGATACGGATGTGAATGTAGCTTACGGTTGATCAAATACAAAAAGCTGCCAAACTGGCATGTAGCGGCGGGGCGAGGCGTGGCGTGGCGAGGCGAGGCGAGGCGGGTCGAACGAAGCCCAACAAAGTATTCTACACATTTATCAATTACGCTTACTGCACGTGTCTATGAATGTATATGTAAACGCAATGTCTACATGTGTGTATGGGTATGGGTATGGGTATGGGTATGGGTGTGGGTGTGAATGGATGTCTGTGAGTGTGAGTGTTCGTGTTTGTCAGATTATGTTCATGTGTTTGTCGTAACAACTTTGTACGACCGGCGATTTGAATAAATCATCTTTGTTGCTTCTCCTGCCTTTCCTTCCATCGCTTTCGCTTTCAACTTTTATTTTACAGCTATGCATAGCTATGCACGTGTCAATGTATACGAGTATGTGTGTGGGTGTGTGTGGGTGTGTACTTGTGTGTGTGTGTATGTGTGTTTTTTGCTTGTGCCTATATGTGGCCTGAACTTACCGCTGACTGGGACTCTTGCTATCCGAGGAATGCGGCGCACTGTGGTTGTCATCGTCATGGGCCATCTTATGGTGTCGCTTGTGATAGCCGCCAGAGCTTTCGCCCGCGGCAGCGCCGCCGGCAGCACCGCTGACACCACCGCCACCACCAGAACTACTGGTCCCCGTTGGACTGATGACATCCGTGTCGCTGTTGCAGTCGTGAATCTGGCGTGCCACATCCTTGACGAACTTCCCAGCACCGTGCTCGTGCTCGTGCGTTTCCATCTGGCGAGTAAAGAGGATTATCATCAAGAGATAAGTCGATTATATTAATTGGGTTCATCACATCGATGTGTCTGTCCGACTTCTGTGCCAGTGTACCATGGTGCCATGGTGCCAGTGTTCCAGTGTGCATGTGTGAATGTGCAATTGAGCGTATCCTTATTGCTTATTATGCAAATTTGCCTCCAAATGGGCCCGGGGCAAGTGTTATGTGCAGACAATTTGACAACAAATGCAATATTCAGGACATAGCAACAGCAACAGCAGCAGCAACAGCATCAGAAACTATTCCAGCATCAGCTTTTAAACATCTACATCTACCCAGTACTCAGAGTCATTTCCCGCTTGGCCTCCCCTGGTGCATTCTAAATCGGATGACGATACTTAATAATTTATCCCATTGCTACAGACACGACAGACTTCCTCAACTGAAGCTCCACAGTCGTCTCGACCTTCAGGTGAGCTCTTGTCGAGGCAGTGGAGCAGAAAAGCGGAAAGGCGAGCCCAGGGGGGCTTGTGACTTGAGAAAAGTTGCAGACGGCCATTGGAGAGCACTCGCACTAGGCCGCTCAGTGTCGGTCGCTTTTTGGAAGTTACTCGTACATATATGTATGTATGTACCTGAGGCTCAAATCGGCTCACTGAAATCAGTTGGCAATTTATTTCTGATGAATTGTTGATAAGTTTCCGCCAGAGTTGGAATCGGTTAACATGTTTCCGCTGCAGCTGCGATTACAAGCATTTCCTCAGAAGTCCTCTTAAGAAACATAACGAATGGGTTACCTATTCAGGTAGAATAGGGATGAGCTAATTACGGTTATTATCGATTCAAAACTTAAAGAAAGCAAACAGCAGTGGCTTGCGAACGTGAGAACAAAGTAAAAACCACAGAATCGAATATTAATTTAAGCTTTGATTGGTGAGAATTCTATTACAATTGTCGATTCATCAAATTTATTAATAGTGTGGTAGGATTGCCTAATCCAGCCCATACGGCAACACTAGTACATAAGATAATACCATAAGAATTCTAAACATACGGCAACACTAGTACATAAGATAATACCATAAGAATACTAAATATACGGCATCGAAAGCGAGAGGAGCAAAAGAATAAAGAGAGAAATAGAAAAAGACGTGGTGATACAACAGTTTTATATACTCTCACAATAGATAGCATAGATTAAGCGAATTCTCTTCCAGCAGATTCTCTTCCCCAAAATGTAATAAGCCATTAGGAATTAATTAAAGCCACAACTGTCTACACAACTTTCTTTCTAGTACCGAGAGCTAAAATTACATCAAAGAGCCTCTCCAGCGAACATTAACTAGCTGTACAGATCCCAATAAGCATCGGCTATCAAAGGTTGGTCTGTATAAACAAGTTTCCGAACTTTGCGTAACTGTGGCAATGAAATCAGAGTGTCCTGCCCCTACTCCCATGACAACCTTCTCGTACTCTTTGATTCGGTCAGTGTTCGGAGCACTTGTCCTTTAACCCATTACAAATTTACACCCAACTTCGGGGCATGCCGCCAAGTACTTGGGCAACTACTCGCCGCTGCTCGAGTGCGGTAAACTTGAGAGCTGAGCTTCGCTTCGCTTCGATTCGATTCGATTCGCCCATTGGGACAGATTGCCAGTGTCCTTGGGGGCAGTCCCTGTATGTATGCCCGTGTATGTCGTGTCCGTTACATAACTGGCGTTAATCCGGCGGAGAGTTTCAATTTGGCATTCGTTCCAAATAGAGAAGGGGGAGACCACATAACATATCTATCGGGATTCGGGGATTTGTATGCCGCTCCCACCAATTAGCTGACAAATCGGTTCAGTGCCAGATTAAGCTCCTCTCAAACCCAGGGTCCAGGTCCCCAATTGTGTGTGCCACAAAACTTGATTGGAATTTACTGTGGTTCACATTCTCGGCCAGAATGCGGGCCTCGGTATGGGCTTGGGTTTGGGCTGAGTTGAGTTGAGCTCCCCCACAAAAGGGATTTCATAAATATTTATGACCGAAACTTTTATGGGCTAAAAAGTGAATTGGTCGGGGTTCCTGCTGATGTTCTCCTTTTCCCATGGTCTCCATTTTAATTAGGCAATGACAAGTCAGATACGATGCGATATGAGCAGTTCCAATTTTCTGGACAATGTCAATATTGTCATGGCCACGGGCATTGGCACGGGGGCAGCGAAGAGCACACAAATTGCAGCCACAAACCAATTTTTTATGACGCAGGCTCGCGGGGTAGTTGGTTTTCTTTATTACGTTTTGAATAATTTACAACAGGTTGGCCTGATGGCGCCCTCGATTCATCAGTGAGACATCAGCAGCGAATGGTATACGCTCTGCTTTGATATATAAAAAAAAGAAAAAGGACCGCTCTGCTCTCTTTGCAAAAACATTTCTCAGGATTTTAATTTTGCGCTGTGGGGTTTTGTAATGGCAATTACAAGGAAAACTGCTGGATCTCATTGTGTAACAGCAATTAGTCTCTGATTTGATGCATGGGACGCGTTACAAGGAAAAGCTGTTGCGAGTCCATGAGGGACATTTCCCAGAAACAGCGTTAATTATCTGCATCGATTCGAGGAAAACTTTTGCAACTCTTTGAAAAACACTTCACTGGAAGAACTACATCGATTCATTGGGCGACTTGGCCATGAATGTGTACAGCTCACAGGAACCGTTGCAGGGAAGTCCTGGAAGGGAGTCAATTTTTCGAATCACCCGGTAATCATATCTACTCCGGCATCAATTGGTACGGAGTGGCACATTTAATATATCTTTGGAATGCAAAGAACGGATTCACCTTGAAGGAAATGCCAATAAATCAAACGATGGGGTTGAAATATCGCTTTTATCTTTGTTATATGCCCATACCTTAAAAGAAGCCTAGCCCAGACTTTGATTCTTAAAAAACGAATCATGAAACCAGAACAGAACCGAAATGTATGTATGTAGTTTAATAGAATGATTTTGATCCTGTATATATTTCAGTTTGAGTTCCATCAATCGCTGATATCTCAATGCATATGCCCAGCCCCAATCATCGAATACCCTACTGCAGCAATATCAATATCAAAAAATATAGCCACCATGGGCATAACCGTAAAAAAAGCATAATCAAAAATGTTTAAACTTTATGTTTTATGTTTGTCCCGCAGCAAAAATGGTTCCAGATGGCAAATGGTAAACAGAATGAGGCATAGACAGGGATAAGGGTCGGTCGGTCGGTCTGTCGGTCGGTCTGTGGTCTATACATACATACATACATACATACAGTAGTAGTGACTCACCGTATATAGGCCCGTTGCAGTGGCCCCCGACGACGAGGAGGATGCTGCTGCTCCAGTGCTGCCGTAATTGAGCTGTGAGTGATAGCCGCTGGAGAGGATCTTCTTGTGTGCGGATGCATGCGCCCGATACGCGCTCACGCTCAGTTTCATTGTGGCATCAACGCGATGCCCCCCACGCCCCACCTCCTGTGGGCGCTGTCACTTCTAGTCAGATTGGTGTCGCCGTTTGTGTGCGCTTGCCCCAGCTCGTGGGCGTGGTCGCTTCACTGCTCAAATGCTCCTGCTCCTGCTCCTCTCGCTCTTGCTCCTTCTACTGGTCCTGCTCCTGCTACTGACGTTGCTATTGTTGTTGTAGTTCCTTTCAAGTTGCGTTGAATTGGGCTTAATTGAGTGCCCAGAGGCGGCTGACAAGGACGACACCGTTTTGGGTTTTCTGGCTAACAGGAGGGTAGGCGTTTCGGCCAGAGAGCAAAGCAAGAATGTGTCGACACCCAGAAACAAAGCAAACTTTTTATTGCCGCCTTTAGCGGTGCTCCTCTTGCCTCCACCTTTTCCTTTGCCGTTGCCGTTGCCGTTCCCGTTGCCTTTGCCACGTGGTGTTGTTGCTATTGTTTGCTTGCCTGTTTGTGATGCGACAGAAAGACAAAGGTCCTGGCAATGGGTGGAATGCAGATGATGGACTATGTGTCACTACTGTGCCCTGACCAGGTCTTGGCCGGGGCTGGCCCTGGTGTGCCCGCTCTGGTCCGTTTCTGGGGCCGCTGTTCACTTTTAGTTGGCCATAAACGTTGCTGCTGCTTCGACTGCTTATGGTGCTACGGCTGCTGCTGCTGGCATTGGGTCATGTAGGTGGCTGTTGCGTTACTCTTCCCCCTCCAGCTCTGCTGTTACAGTTCCTCCTCCTGCTGCTGCTGCTGCTGCTGCTCCTCCTACTTCTGTTCCGTTTGTGGGGGTTGTTGTTTTGTTGCTGTTCGTTGCTGTGTCCGGGGGAGGGTCCTTTTGCGTGTGGGTTGGCCGCTTTTACCGTTGTCAAGCTCTCTGGAGGATCCTTCGTCGTGTTCTCTTTTAATTGTTTGTAATTTGGTTTTTAGTGCTCTACGGTTCCCTCTTTTGTTGCTGTCTCTTTTGTTGCTGTAGTTGGGTGTTTTTTGTTGTTGTTGTTGTTGTTGCTAAGGCCTCATGTCACTTTAGTTACAAGTATCTGTAGCTGTTATATCTTCTGCTGCTGCTTTTGTATCCGTTGTTGCTGTTGTTGCTGGTGTATCTCCCGTTTTTGCCTGCAGCGAAGAAAACATTTAGCTAAGTAAACATTAAAGTGGAAATTAATTAAAATGTCTAACAATTTAGTTACAAGGTTAAAGGCACTCTCACACACAGACGGGCAAACATTTAATGTGCTGCATTAGTGTTTGTGTGTTTGTGTTTGTGTCTTTGTGTCTGTGTGTGTGCGTATTTACATGTGCGTGTCGGCAAACTTTCAGCTCATTTGGGCTTTGGATCGGTTTAGTTTTCAACTGAATTCCTCGAGCAAAAGTCGTTAAAAGGGCAGCCACAATCTGCTCCCCATCTTCCTCCACCACCGTCCCGTGTGTCTATTACGCACACTTGCGCATGCCCTTTCCCAGGATATTATGATTTCTATGTTTGAATCTGCAAGGGTATCTCAAGTTTCGGTACTCGAAATCTCACCTTTCTCCCTTGTTTGGATTGCAATTCAAATTAATATTGTTGGAGCTGCGCACACACACACACACGCAGGCGGACACACCCCATTTGCAGTTAAATACAAAACTTTTCGCCCAAAGTCATCTACAATAAATAGTCTAGAGAGTTGTATGGAAAGGGGCGGGTGTGTGGAGGGTGGACACACTAGGTGTACTTGTGTGTGTGTGCGTGGGGGACGAGGCAAAAGTTCATTAACTTTGTGGCAAGTTTGATTTGGGGCGTAATTGAAGAATGGAGAAGTTACTCGACTCCAGAGCACCATGATTGATGGCCGTGATTGATTGGTGTGCTAATCTACCCGTATCAGAGAATTATCTTAGTCAACCTTAGTCACAGCCACAGGGCATTGCCATTTATTAGTTAAACATCAGGAATCAGTGATGAAAGGGGTCATCAATCAATAAAAGCAATTAATTTTTTGGATTGCTTCACTGTACATCAATGATCCAGCTTTAAATATTGTTCAATCATTAACCCTATCACAGCTGATAGCTGAATCTTTGGCTCATTCATTTATGATTGCAATCTCTCTCTCTCTCTCTCTCTCTCTCAGATATCAAAGAATAATTTCGAAATCAATCGAGCACAGATCAATCAACATTCCATCAACAGCATTCCATGTTCCGTTCACGCTGGGCGTCAATTCAATCAGATGGCAATCAATCGCGCATCATTGCCAATCAATTTGGCGCTTAATCGAATTGATTCAATTCTTTCATTCAGCACTCACTTAGCATTCACTCGGCATTCATTACAGAGACAATGGCGTCACTTTATGCCCCCCACAGAAGCGGATTTATTACGGTTAACAATGGGCCAAGTATTCTTTATTAAAATACGTCCGGAGGTGTGGGTGGTTGGCGTTGGCCACCCTGTGGTGTAGTTGCCGTGGTTCGGGGATGCTGGCTGGCTGGTGGTCCCTCCACTGAGTAACAAAAAAACAAGACAAAAAAAAAGTTCATGTCTCAAACGAGGCTGTAAACATGTCGCAAATGTAAATCAAATGTATGACAGAGTCTCATGGATGGCCCCAAGGATACCCAAGGATATTTGTATTGTGCGCCCACATTTTGTAGCTCTTGGGAACATCTAGTATCTTCCAGAGAAGGATGGATAGAGTAAGAGTACTAAAAGAGAGGGAGAAGGGCATAAACTTGGAGCAATTACAGCAGAGAATCCATTGAGCCGAAGGCAAACATTCAATCAAGACTGTAAATTAAATAAACGATGGCCAAAGGAAGGGCTCAATGCCCGGCCACACTCAGCCCCGGAATCTGCACCGGAATCTCTCTTGGAATCCACCCCCAACCGCCACCACCACCACAGCCCCCTCTGACTCCATGAATTGCACCTGTTGGCATCCTATATACTATACCCAACGATGGCACATAAAATGTAATTATAAAGCATTCAAACATCCGTCCAAGGAGATATAAACTTGGCTCTGGCTCACGCTCAGCCAGAGGGGGAACAAAGCGGTTAAATCAAGAGGGGCTGAATGGGTAAAGAGGGGCACAAAACCCTGCGACTGCGACTGGGGTGCTGCTGCTGTGGGCCAAGGGGCACACAAAGTAAGAGACTTAACACTTTGTGCGAACGCTTAACCGGCTTACGGAGCTGAAAAAGCCGCTGTAAGTTTTACGAGCTATTGCTTGGTCAGGCTGCCCATCAACATCCATACATACATACATACATACATACATACACATATATATACGTACATATATATGTAAGTATGTACATATTAAATATATAGGATTTATTATATATACATATACGCAAGGGTGTCTGTATATTTGAACGTATCTGCGCATTTTTCCACATAAAACTCAATGAAGCATCCACTGACAGGCGAGAGATAAAGAAGAAACTGGCAACGGCTGCTGCTGCTGCTGCTGCTGCTGCTGCCGCTTCTGCTTTTGCTTCTGTTTCTGCCTGTGCTGTGCTGTGCTCTGCTCCTCTCCCTCCTGGCCCTTCTTCTGATTTCAATTTCAAAATGTACGCTCCATTGGGCAGTAAGGAACACCCATTCACCCTCCGATACCCTGATACACTGATGCCACGATACCAAACCCCCAAGCGTCCAACAAAAAAGTGACATTAAAAAATGGTAGCCACTTGTCAGCCCCGAGATCCGACAGCCGAACACCCAGAACACCCAGAACACACCAGAACCAGAACAGAGATTATTTATCAGAATCCTATCGTGCTGGGCTCATGCGGCGTATACGTAACGTAAAATTCAAATTTTGAAACAGAATATCAAAAAAAAAAAGCCCAAGTATTCGCTGGGTTTGGATTTTGATTGGTTTTTTTGCGGTAGTTCATTAAGGGACATCTCGCTGAAAATAACGATGTGAGAAATGTACATTAAAATGCATGACTTTTTCTATATTTGGACGAGGCAGTGATTTCATTTTACTTCTTTTTTGTATTTTGTGAATGCCTAAGGGAATTAAAATTATGGAAGGTGGTTAATAATATTCAAAAACAAAAACGATACCTATACAAAAAATTGCATAAAAAATATATGCAAATTTGCATACCATTCATTAAGGGAAAAGGTATGCAAATTTTGCATACGAGCATCAATTTACCGACGACATAACTAAATATTTATTTTAAAGATGCATACGGGTACAAAGGGGGATAAATCTTTAAAGTTTGTCCACAAGTAATCAAATAAATGGAGACACTCTACATGACACAAGCAGATATTACATACGAGTAAGTGTAGGAGATAGAGAAAACCCATCCCATACATCTCTACTTATTTATAATATTCGTCCTGAATGCTCAGTAATATCCTATGAATAGAAGTAGATTCACACTATTTTTACCGATTGAAATGACGCACTTAAATGGACGTAAAGCTCTTTATATATGTATGTGTATAGACTCGTCCAAATATATAGAAAGATGAAGCATTCACGTCTGAGGAAATTCACATAGTATATGGAATGGCACAGTTCAAATCAGTGATGGAATCTTGAATGGCAAAACCTCTGCATTCACTTGACCTAAAAAAAAGTTCGTAAAAAAGTTACTGAAAAGATAGCCTGCCCCGTCCGCTGGCCTTTCCCAGAAGTCTTTCCCGCTAGTCAATTGCGATTTCAGTTGGCCAAGATTTGAGTTTGGCCCAGAGTATTTGAGATTCAGCCAGATACTCGCACAATTGTCCTTGGCTTTGTGCTCCTTCTACTCGCTGCGTGGTCCTTTTCGCAGTTTTCTTTTCTTCTTCGCTTTGGTCGGGAATCCCTTATCAACGATTATGTCAAATGTTTGGCCACTAAGTAGCCAAACTGTTGTCCACTAGGCCCATCCTTTGTCCTTTTTGCCGCTGCCGCTGCCACTGGCACTGCGGCTGTCACTCTCACTCAGTCTCAGTGGCATTCTTTCCCCGTGCCCGTGCCCCTGCCCCATTCTGGTGCGGCTGGATTGCTTTTCCGCTTGGCGTTTTCTCAAGACCGCAACAAGGAGCAGACAGGCCAGGACAGGCCAGGCCAGGCCGACAAGCTTCAGTCGGCAGCAAAGAAATCCTGTAGTATGTTATGAATATGAAGTTATGTACACGGGGAGGAGGTCTCTCCGTCTAAGCCAAATGTTGCCATTGCTCATGCATATAGCCCGACTTAAGTGATTCTGGATGAGGGATGAGGGATGGAGGATGGATGGCAATGGTGATGGTGATGCTCATGCTCATGCTGATGCTGATGGTTGAGATGCGGGCGACTGGGAGCGGAGTAGGTCAAGCAGCTGCTGCTGCTGCTGCTGTCCCCCTGGCTGTCGCATGTAAATTTTGTAAACTGAGCCGAAGCATAAATTAGGATGAGACACGATTTGCATGATAGAGCATCACCGCAGTGACAAGGATGAGCCCCTCAATAACTACGTCCCAGTGCTTCCGAGTCTCCCCCCCATGGCCTCCACTTTCCTCTGGCTCCGCCCCGAGTCTCTTTCCCCGGAGATCTCAAGCAGAATCAACAGCCGTGGCCAAACCAATACCCTGGGGTCGTTCTCGCAGGATTGTCGACAAGGTGTTACCCATATTTCTATTAGAGATGCTAGTGTTTCGCTACTATTAGCACAAGCCATCGTTCATTTATGTTAAGTAGAAAAAATTATCATTTTCGATGACAACAAAAATAATAAACATTTATCGATCCAAAGACTTTCTGCTGTGCTTTGGTTCGGTCATTCGAAGGTTTGGCTAAAAAGATTTTGGGTATATTAAACAAAAGTATGTGAGAGTCTTTTTCTGTTTCTCTCTTTATTCTATTGTTCCTCTCGCTTTCAATGCCACACCAAAAGTGATCGGGCGTCGGTCTACACATTTGTAATGTGGCCGTTTATTTAGTATTCTTATGGTATTATTTTATGTACTAGTGTTGCCGTATAGGCTGGATTAGGTTATCCTAGCACAAGTTTAATAACGAAAAAACCTTCCTTAAAGGTAAAGAAACGAACAAAATCGGATAAAGCAACTATCTGGCTGAAAACCGAATCGATTGAATGAATTTATTTATTGGCTATAATCAAAAGACCTGACTGAGATACACTCTTTGGACCATTACTTATTTTTGAATATTCGAGGGTCAAAGGCTACGGATCATCGGTGTTAAGTAACGCTCTTATGTACGCGTCTAAAATAGCAGAAACCACAGCAAATAAAGACTTTGCAAACTGACAAATAATCCCATGGTTATGGGCCCTCAAGAGTGGGTTCGATCAATGTCATTTCCCACCTGATGGATGGAGTAGAGTATGCTCCTGTTCGTCTCGCCCTGCCATGGGAATGGCAGGCTGCATCGATACCATCTCGGGTACCCGAGACGGGGTGGGAGGCTACCTTGATAATAAGCCAGCATGTGGCAGGGCTTTCGTTATGCGTTTCGACTTTCGCCCGGTGCTGCTCGTTACGTGGATTGCCTCATGCATAAACATGACACTCGGTAGCCAGTTAAACCCTCTCCCTAGCCCTATTTCATACCCTATCCGAATCCGACCCTACATATACCCCAATCGCAGAGCCCCTTTCAAAGATGAAGCAATTTGTGGGACTGTGATTTTGTATCAATTGCCGGGAGTGGCATGGCCCATGGGGGGGAATTGCTCATACTCCGCATAAGCCGAGAGTGTAATAAATTTGTCGGAGATGTGGCACCTCTTAAACCGATTTATTTATCGCCAGCCTCCTCCGCACACAGCCCATTCCACACACCACACACATCAAACCCATAATAAAGGTCATATATCAGGTGCGAGGGCTGGGTGGGAAGGAAGGAAAATATCTGCCTGTTTGTCTTCGAATCGAATCGGGGATTGCCGGAAGGTGATTTATATAGGCAGAAGGAAGGAACCCTTTGGGGGGGACTACAAACAAAAACTTGTATGTAAATAAGCCAGAGACGTGGGGACCCACAGAGGGGCGGAAAATTCAATTAAACGAATACTGTTGTCCCAGCGAAAGGAATAATGCAATTACACCGAAACACCCAGGCACAGAGACACAGCCGCAGACGCAGACACTGGCAGGTGGAAAGGCACACCCACCATGTGGTGGCATGGGGCATGGTGCATGGTGGGGGGGGGGGACACACAAGAAAAAGCTTATCCTGCAGCCAGTCCAAGCATAAAGCGTAACCAAGGGCAATAAAATTATTAAGCCACACGCAGACGAGGAGAATAAAGTGAACGCTGGGGAAATGAAAGCACACATCATGGATCTGGGAACCTTTCGGACTGGGCGGAGCTGGGCTGGGCTGGGCTGCCTTCTGCATGAAACATGATGCAATGAACGCAATCACAAGGCATTATCATCATCTACACCCTCATGGCATCTCTCTGTTTCTCTCTCTCTCTCTGTCTCTCTTAGGATCCCCTGTCGGGCCGACTATCTCCATTTCACGCTGAGCGCAAAGTGAAAAATCATTCGCAGAGACGTTGAATTTTTAATGCACTTTGGCTCTCGATTTTTGTGGCCCGCGGCTGCCACAGCGCCTCCTCGGTGGCTGGCTGCCTTCGCTGCCTCACAGACTCACTGAATGGATGGATGGGACACTGGATGACTGTATGGCTGTGTGTCTGGATGGATGAGACCCTGGCGATTGTCGCTTGAAGTGTGCCAGTTGCTTACGTAATTGTTTGCCCATGTGGATGCCACTGTCACTGCCCTTCCCTCTCTCTCCCTCTTATTCACTCTGCGTGTTTGTGAGTGTGCTCTCTTTTTGGGCACCTGATTGCAGATTGCTCCGTTAGTTAGCCGGGCGTATACGCAATGTGATGCAACTAAAGATGCAGATACATTTGTTCCTTTATTTCTACATTAATTCCTTCACTTATTCCTTCGTTCCTTCCTTTGTTTGTTCCTTTATTTTCCGTATTCATTTAAATCCATAATCACTTGTTCCATCAGTCATTTACTCGTTTTATCGTCTATTCATTCGTTTACTCTTTTAATAATTTATTCCTTCGTTTACTTATTTCTTCACTTCTTCCTTCCTCAGCTGCTAACTTCAGAATTTTCTTGTGTTATTCCTTTTCTCATTTCTTGCATTATTCCTTCCTAACTTCATTAATTCTTTTTTTTAATTTCTCCTTTCTTTTTTGTTGTACTCTTTAAGGTCTCCTCCCCAGCGTGGAACAAACAGTCGGTGGGAGGGCTTCTCAGACGGTAGTAAATCATTTTTCATTCAGCTACTCATCCCATCAGCTTGCACCCATTGTATTCGTACCTTTCTATGCTTACACGATTCTGTAGGTCTCTCCATCGTTAATGGGTTTGCCGATAGGGATTGATCAAAAGAAAATCCCAGCCAATTGGTAGAAGGTTTCTGTTGCTGTTCAAAAGCCAATTCAAATCTCTCTCTCTCTCTCAGGTATCCCTTTAGATATTTATGTATTTATTGCCGTATCCTCTCACTGACTGATGTTTGACTTCCGCTTTGCATTCCCCCCCCCCCATTAATTCCTTTAAAGTTTCACCCACTCATCTATTCATTCCGCTTAATTAGCCCTGCAATTGTGTGCCAATCAATCGAAACAACCCTTCGATACACGATAGTGGGAATCGCTGGGAAACGCTGGGACTCGCCCATCGCTAGAGATTCTCATCTCTGGCCTTTGCGTGGGGCTGGTTGTTGGCTGATTAAAGCCGATGCTCGCCCACGCTCGACGCTCCATGCTCTGAATGTTTGCTCACTTGTCGACGGCTCGGTGTTTGCTGTTGGCTTCGCTCAACAATTTTTCAATGTCAGAATTTTTTCCTTTCTTTTTTCCTATTTTTTTTGTCGATTTTTTTTTTTGCACTTTGCCTGCTTTGCCACCTTGCCACCTTGCAACGTGCTATGGCTGCTGTTTGAAAAATTGAAAAGCGTTTTAATGGAGGCAACAGCGTTAGTGGCACCGGCGGTGGCGGTGGCAGCGGCAATGGAAATTAATGGCCAGCTGTTGGTGGCTGGCGTTTAATTTTGCTCAATCGCTCGCTATATTACGCATACGCCGCGTGTCTGAGGCCACCGTCGAGTCGGGTAGATGCAATTGTCGACGCCAACGGAAGCAGTGAAAATGTGCGGGGGCGAATTGCCTGAAATTGACTTTGTACGGATACCGAACGAGTAGCAGGCGAATCCCCACTTCGATGAATGAATGAATGAATGAATGGTTGAAAGTAGCACAGAACAATGCCACCGAACACTGGCGTTGAACAATGGGTCTCTTCCATTGGTCTCCCTGGAGATTTTCTTTCAATGGTAAAGGCCATAATGGTTATTTAAACCTGAATTTAAAGTGATGGCAGCTTCCAGCCATCATTGTAGCCATTGGTAATTATTATACGAGTTATACGAGTATCTGCCAGCTACTGTTTCCCCTTTAACTCGCCGAGTAGATGCAATGATAGAGGATGCCCAATTAATGATCAAACTTTGGATTGCTACGAGGACAGACAGATTGAAAACCCAAATGGCAAAAGTGGCAAAAACTTTAAATTTACTCGATGTAGAAGCTGTCGTCTCAATCTAATTCACAACCACCGTAGAGCAACCAGATTCTGTTGGCAGCAGTACCTGGAGCAAGATTTGTGGCCAGAGCAACAGTTGCGAGTGAAACAGGAACCACAGCTGCAATAGAAATTGCGACCAAGGTGGAAATCCGAGGAGGCAGCTGGACCAAAAGCTGCGACTGAGTCGACGCTGCGACTAGACCAGGGACAACTGCAGCTGCACCATGGTTGGTGGTTCGCTCGATTTCCGTTTCGCAATGCCACTTTACATTTGTCAGAATATGATTTGTGGAGGGCACAACTCTTGGCATTGCCACAACTAATTCTCAAGCTTCCAAAATAATTAGCTACCAACTAACCGCAGAGCATTACGAGCAGAGCACAAGCATAAGATTGCATCGCGGGCCAGGAACTTGTCCAATTATCGCTGCAATTCCATTTATTATTTTGGGGCTCATTAAATGTCGGTAATCGGATCAGAAATAATGAGGTACATTCCATGCACTTGGAGATTGTACGCCACTTCGTGCGGTGCAGGTGCTTCTCCACGCGCCAGCTCCTGCGTCCAATTCCAATTCCGCTGCCAGTTTCTGCTCCTGGTGTAACCTCAGCTCTTGTCCCGGTCCCGACAGCTAATGCTGCTCACCAGTTCCAATCCGTTTCTCATTTACAGCTCCTACTTAAGCTCATTCCTGCTCTAACCAGAACTCTTTTTCTTGAATTCCGCTTCCATCTTCTGCTCGTTATGCAGCTCCTTCTATAGCCCCATCTTCTGATACTTATAGTCTTAGCGCCTGATCTAGTAACTACTCCAATTCCCACGCAAAGCCCCTTTAAGAGGCATCAACACACACACAAACACTCTTTCACTTCCACTTACACACGAACCCTTCAGCGCGGTGCTCCGATTCATCTGGCACGCTTCATTGGATTGGCCCCTTAATGCCTTTGCACTTAATTGCACCACACCTTCATCCCACCCATCCACACCCACACACACACACACACACACCCACACAGTCACCCCCACCCACACCAACATATTGTACATCCATCCATTCAGCCGATCCAAGCACCAGGGCACAGGAGCACCAAGGGCAGAGGATAGGCGGAAGCCATTGCGGGCGGGACTGGGCGGTGCGGAGAGCATAATTATTTAACGCTTCGCATCAATCAACTTTTGTCTGGCTGCGAAGTGTAAGCTAATTAGCTTAAATATTTAATTGAAGCAAATAAAATCTGGCCTCGGGTTGCCTGAAAGTATGCAACGAGAATATTTTCGCACCAAGGATACACACACACCAAAGAGATTCTCAGAGAGAGCGGGTCAGGCACGCACACACATAATTGGCATCACACACAACAGTTGGCATAAAACTGGTTTCTCGCTCGCTTCTCTCGTCTCCTCTCCTCTCCTCTCCTCTGGTCTTCTCCCCATCTGGGCTGTCAATTCAAATTCAAATGATGAACGCTGAACGCTGAACAGCATGGGGTGGTAAGAGGAGGTTAGAGGTACAGCAGGGGAGTGCGGCTAGGTCACAGTCAGTCCCCCGCATGTGCGTCAAATTACTTCCGCTGGATTTGAATTTGTTGTTAAGACTGACGACAGAGCGCAAAAAGCAAGCCAACAAAAAAATAAAACTTGTATTACCAGCTCCGACACAGTTTATGCCCTCACAGATCTTATTTCATACTATACAATAAGCTAATTGTCGAGGATTGTGTATAAACTGATCATACTTTAGGCAATGGTACTTGGATTATCTCTAGGAACTGCAGATCTATCGCTGTGTGATTATGATCTTGAAATTTTTTAAGTGAAAGCTTTGCTAGAATAACATTTTGAAAATCCTAAAAGTTAGTTGCAGACAGCTCATACGACCGATGAGAGGTGTGCAATACAGAAGCCGAATCATAAAGAGGTTTACTTAGCCATAATTAGTGACATTCAATTGACCTTTCTAAGAAACAGAGGATATATTGTGGTAGGATATAGGTTATCCAGCCTATACGGCAGCACTAGTACATAAGATAATACCATAAGAATACTAAATATACGGCAGCACTAGTACATAAGATAATACCATAAGAATACTAAATAAACGGCCACATTACAAATGTGTAGACCGACGCCCGATCACTTTTGGTGTGGCATCGAAAGCGAGAGGAACATAAAATAAAGAGAGAAACAGAAAAAGACGTGGTTATACAATAATTTTATGCTCTTACAATATTGATGCTACTCAGATCATAAGTGATTAAGTAAGAAAACTCAAAATGCATTCGAAAACAGCAAGAAAGTCATCAAAAGGATCTACGATATATATGCAAGAATATATCGCAATGTGAAATACGAATACCCTTTGGAAGTGTATGAAAAGGTAACTTGTTCGCTTCTGAACAGAACTGAGACGAGCTCAACTGGCTGAGACTGTTTTCATGAAATGCCACCAGCGCACACACACACGAGAAACACGCATACATATATAGACTTTCACTCATACAATTACGCGAATGACAGGAAAAGTGCGCACAATGCGCATGAAAGCGTAAAAAGCAAAGCAGCAGCAGAAAGTGCCACGGTACAGGAAACAGAAATGTGTACGCAATGAGTGGAAGGGGGAAAGGAGAACAGTGCGCGGCAGAAGAGAAATGGAAAAATTATAAAATATACACACACACACAGTCATAGGCTCTCTTGGCAGGCAGATGAATGCCAATTAAGCCTACACTTGAACCCAGCTCGTCGAAGGACGAAGGACGCGACGCGTCCACGAAAAGGGAAAAGGCCGCGCGCGCCTTCGCTGGCAATCAACAAAAGACGCTCGTCCAAATAATAAATGCGTTAAAAAGGGAATATATATGCGTGTGTGCATATTGTATGAGCACGAGTATTCGTGTAAAATAAAAGAGCCCGGTGAAAGCAAGGGCGTGACGGTGGCGGTGACGGTGACGGTGACGAAGTAGAAGGTGCCCCATGCCCGCCATGCCCCGTGCCCCGGGCGCATGAGTACACTCGCATGTCGATTCAAGTCAAGTCCGGGACGCAAACACAAAGCGGGGGAAATCGTAATAAAAATAATTGACAACTATTTGACATGCCTCATGTCCGCACACAGTAACGGAAAGGCCATGCAAACAGCCTCCTGCCTCAAATGGATGGGAATGTGCCATGGGAATGGGCATTCTAGAGGAGCGCTCTCTCTCTCTCCCCCTCTCTGTCATGTGTGCGTGTCCCTGGTGTGCATTTACTGGGGCTTCTTCAAGTCATTTGACTGCCTTCGTGCTGCTGGTGACGGCCCTTTTTTATGCTATCCTGCAATGTGGTAAAACTTTGGGTAGATGGGGCTCGTAGACCCCACATGTACATATGAGCATACGAGTATTTGGCTAATTGATGAAGGAAAAGTGGGAGAGGCTTAAGAAGTTGCCTTCTTGAGTGAGTTTAACTTCTGAACGCCTCGGATCACACTGTCATACTGTGTCTGTGTGGGCGCGTGTGTGTATCAACCCTTTCGGATGCGGCAGAGGGGCTGAGGCATGATTGATAGCATCTGCAGACAGAGCCACACAATCAATTTCTTGGCAGGATATTCGTAATTAAATGAAAATTGCTCAAAAAAAAATGTGAAGAGAGTACTTTTTCTCATCAAACAGAAACTGATGTTTGATTGATTTGCCTTCTGGTGGAAAAAGGTTAACCTAAAGGATGTTTGTGTTTGTGTTGGTGTGCGTGTATGTTAGTGTGTGTGTGTGTGTGTGTGTGTGTAGGGCAATCAAAATGGAAATTAATGGTATGAAGTGTCTGCTACATGCAGACCTCAACGCCATACCCAAAGGCAGGACAACGCACGAATGAAACACGTTCAAATGAAACACGTTCCGGCTAATAGGCACGTACCACGTGGCAGCGCCAAAGATGCGGCGATAAAGCTCGCTGGCAAATGAGTTAGTTGCCTGAAAGCCCTGGTCCGGGTCAGGGTCTGGGTGCCGGTCCGGGTGCCGGTCCGGGGAACGTGTACTCCTGCTCCTGTTTCTGCTGAAGATGAAGATGCTTCGTTGGAGCTGCCTCGAAAGCGTTGCGAATTGGATGACCGAATGTAACAGAGATGTTTATGGTTCCTGGGTACTTAGGTGCATGGATAATCGAAGGTAAAGGCCCAGGGGAAGGCGATGAATACACAGGGAAAGTGAAAGTGAAAAGGGAAAAGTGAAGCAGGAGTTAAGGAAAAAGAAAAGGCAAATTTCAAAGGATGAGCGCTCTGATTGTGTAGAAATTAGGGGTCCCTAACAGTATTTTATAGAGCTAAATTGGGTCGACTGGAACGGTTATTCCATCAATTGAGTCTGTAATCGATAAATAATCGATTGAATATCTCTGTGGTGTTTTTGGGGCCCGTCGATTGAGGTTTTAATAAACCAAAACTTTAGTTGATTCTCGGAAATAATTTCATTTAAATGAACGTTAATTGAGTGAGACATCGATTAAAGTTAATTTTCACATTAAATCAGCTTCAACACGGATTAAATTAACCACAACTTTGAACCATTTAATAGGAGGCTCTTGCCAAAGGCCTCAATCGGGCGCCATCATTAAATTCTCAAATTCAGCTGTATTGCTGTGTTGATATCGATTGCGAAAATTTCTGATACATGATGCCATTACCGAATAGAATCAATTATCTCGTACACATTTATGCATGCAAATTAATTTGTTTAACGATTGGCAACTCTAATAGAATAGGGTTGATAGTCGCACAAACACAGGCATACCCATTATCGACTGGACCCATGGCTATAATATAAATTAGTATTTAATGCAATTATCAAATTAAATACGGTTTCAGCTGCTGCCAGACATTGACTCTAAATGACAATTGGCACTGTATTTGAATGCATTCAATGTAGCGCACAACAATCAGGCATCTCTCTAGATCCCGCTCTCCCATATCTGGAATCTGCAGTAAGTCCTTTTAATTCTTAGAACTGCTCTCTTTTTCCTTGAGGTGCCAATTCTCTATAGTATGCAGAGTATCCTCTTATTAGAACTTTAAGTACATTTAAACTGCCGCTTAATCATACAACATTTTCGTATTTAAACGGTTTGGATGAGTTCCCTCCGGTGATAAAAACAAACAAGCGTTTCCAAACGACTATTTTCAAATCATCTTCCCATCGCTGCCTGCCTCTCTGCCCCTCTGCCACATTACTCGTATATCTCTTTACATTCCCAGCAGCATAATAACATTTATAAATAATCTGCTGTAGGAACCTTTTCAACTTGGCGTCCATTACGAACACATTTGTCCATTGCTAACACATACTGGTGCTCGCACCCGTACTCTCTGGCAGACCATAAAATCAAATCAACTGAAAAGTAACACAAAAAAAATGAAAAAAATAAATCGGGACAGAATAGTGGGCAAAAAAGAGTGGGAAAAAGCAAAGAGTGGGTAAAGGAAGGAGGAAACTTGGCCAACTAAATGCAATTTATGAAAAAGCACACCATTGGTGTCGTCGGTCTGCCTGTGTGGGTGGCCATAAAGCAGTGCAATCCTTTCCGTTTCCGCTTGCCAGAGCTCTATCTTTCCCTCTTTCCATGTGTGTGTGTCTGTCTGTTTATGTGTGCGTGTGTGAGTGCATTTCATGCGTTGGCAGGCCATCGTTGGTCTATGTAATTTCATTAGGGCAGTAGGACAAACTCACACAATCACCGCGCTTACATTCACATGAGAGAGAGAGAAAGACAGCGCCTTAGGAAAAAAAAATGCATTCAGCACTCGAGCATAAAGGGGGGAAGGACACAATGAGGGGAAAGCACAGACAGAGAGAAGGACACACAGAGAGAGAGAGCGAGACAGAGACAGAGACAGAGAACGGTTGAGAGCCTGGATGAGCTGTTAAGCAGCTGAACAGAAATTCAGTTCACTTTCACTTTGCGAGAGCCCCCAAGAATTTCTAGGAGAATTTCCAGCTCTCACCTTACCCTTCCCCCTGCGTTCCTCTCACCACCAAGAATGCACTCTCACTCTCAATGTTCACCCTCTCAAAGTGCTGCTGCTGCTGCTGCTGCTGCTTCTGCTGCTGCTGCTGCTTCTGCTGCTGCTGCTGCCCTCACTATCCGCTTGAGTGTCGCTTAATCAATAAGAGGGAAATCCTAGCTCTCAGTGGCATAGTTTTGTTCCGACTCTGCTCCGCTCTGTTCATCACTGTTCGGAAATCAAAAAAGGCTTTAACAATACTTTTCGTCTTATGCGCGTACCATATTATGTAATTGTGGGGCTCACACACACATACAGATGAACAGAGAAAGAGAGAGAGAGAGAGAGAGAGAGAGAGAGAGAGGGAGAGGGAGAGGAAGAGGGAGTCTGTTTCTGTGTGTGAAAGAGAAGCACTTCATTTCTTGGCATTTCCCTTTGCCTTTCTCCCCCCATATATGTGTTTGTGATACACATACACATGGGATTTTTGCCTGCTTCTAGGTTTTTATTATTATTGCTGTCACACATACACACACAACCATACATAGCGGCAGAGCACACACACATACAGAGAGAGAGGCAAACATGTCGTCTGCTTGCCATTGTCCTTCCTTCATAGTCGGCATCTTCGTCTGCTGCTGCTGCTGTTTTTTTCTTCTGTTTCTGCTTCGTCTTTGGCATTTTTCTTTTGTGCCAAGTGTCGGCCTCTCTTTCCCTCTCCTCTCCGTCTCCCTGTCCTTCTCTCTTTATCTTGTTCTTTCTCTGTCCTTGGCTGTTTCTTCCACTGTTTCTCCATGCTTTCTCAGCTGCTCCCATCTTGAGCATCTCGTTTCAGTGAGTGTGTGTTACTTTTGCCGCTTTTCCGTCAGTGTTTATTTTGTGAATATTTCGAATGTGACTCTGGCCGAGTGTCATTTTCTTTTTCCCACTTTCTTAATTTATCTTTCTCTCTCTCACACTTTCTGGCATTCTCTAACACTACACAATTCCCCTCTACTCTCTCGTGTTCCATGTCCGTGTCTGTGTGTGTGTGTGTGTGTGTGTGTGTGTTTGTGTCATTGCTATTAATTAAACACGTTTATGGCCAGGTCCACAACCAACAGAAAAAATAACCAAAGCGTGGACAGGAATAAGAGCAGCGACAGTGACAGAGATGTGGAAAGGGAATGGCAGTGGCAATGGATGGGCAGGCAAGAGGATAGAGAATATGGGACAAAAACGCCCGGCAGCGGCGGCAGCAGCGGCAGCATCCATTTTCCACATTAAATTATCGATTATGACATTCATTCACAGCTCTGAACCGAAAATAGCATCAACAGCAAAATCGGCAGCCAATCTGGCTAAAAAGAATCCTCTCTCTGACCCGCTTACCCTCCCTACCTCCATCCCTACCCAGCCCTCTGCTCAGGCCTCTGTCAATCCCCTATCGTGCTCCCTGGAAGGCATTGAATTTTCACCCATCAAAGTCACAAACGACCAGCGGCGGCGACCAAACAAACAAGCAAACATTTTCCGAGGGCGATGCTGAGGCAGGAGGCTGCTGCTGGCAGGACACACGCGGCGTATGGGCAATATCAGGGTCCACTCCCGTCAATGGGGTATCCACTGCGTGCGTGCATGTGCAGGGACATCTGTGTATGTGATGTGTGTGTGTGTGCTTGTTTGTGTGCATGTGTAAATGAGTGTGAATGTCAGTTAGGGAGAGGCGTGATGGGAATGAAAGGACGAGGGAAAGGCAATTTAATATTCGACCCGCGACAAATGGAACACTGTGGCATGCAGCAGAGTGAATGTTGCAACATTTTTGCCCAACACTCGCACGCGCTGGCAAATGTACGTTGCGGATGCAGCAATTAAATTAAACTGGAATTGTAGTCTGTAGATTAATTTGAATGAAACACCATCATGATTCCAACGAATTGAATTGGAATTGGTGGAGTCGTCAATTTGGATTCATGCGAGGAAATCATGGAATGATTAAGAGCGTTTAAGTATGAAAATATTGAGTTTTCCAGATAGAAGATGGTAGATGCCAGTCTTGAAAGATAGCCACATAATGGGCCGGCATTTCATGCTCTTAGACAATAGTTTTAAGTGTCCAAATTGCAAGCCACAGATACACATACCCATAAGTGGAATTCTATACCGATGCCCAGCTGTGATGATTGTCTGAAGAGCTTCACAATGAGGGACACATATTGATCCTTCGTCTTGTCGTGGACAAGGTATCGCTTGCTGAATAATTGAAGAGATAAATTTAAATACGTTTAAGGATATTTCGCCTTTATTTTTGTTGAAACTGAATTCTTCTAAATGTAAGAAAGGAGAGGCGATTCTTTTTTCCAATTTGGGATTAACGATGTATAAGAATCAACAATAAATGATTTTAACTTTTTCTTTTGAATTACCTTCCTTTAAAAATGTTTATGTATAGAGAAGTACTAAGCATTGGGTACTACAGATCATCGATAAAAAGAAATTAACAAGCAATTCCCATTCAATTTCCTCAAAAAATATTCATGATATTACCCCTCCCAAGTAAACAATTTTCAAGTTGTGTCAAAAGATTCCCACACACAAAACAAAATATCATTAAGAAATCCCATTGATGAAGGGCCACCCACACACACAAACACACACAAACACACACACACACACACTTACAAAAAAGGGAAAACTTTATTAATAATGGAGCTAATAGAGTTTTGAGGACCCTGTCGCCCCCCACCACCCCCACCCACACACACAAGCCCTGCGGCGGAAGCACTACCCCTGTAGCCACCAAATCCGGCTTAAAAAAAAAGAAAAGAAATTACAACAAAAAAATAAAATGAGAAACGGAGAGGAAAGCGAAATTCTGGTCAGTGGCTCAAGGAGCTGTAAAAATAACAAGGCGCAGACAAGAGGCGGCTGTGGCAAAGGCAAAGGCAAAAGCAAAGGCAGCCAGAGGCCTAACCCCCGAGGGTGGCACACAGACAGACACTGAGACGCACACATACACACACACACACATACGCGTACACTAAAAACGATTGAGTAATTTTTTTTTCCCTTCAGCCACACAACTTCATTAGGGTAGAACCGAGATGAATATAGCGAGGGGGGCGGGAGAAATGGCACCAGGATTTGGGGCTTTTCAATTGGGATGAATCCTTGCTGTGTCACTGTGTCACTGTGTGTCTAAGCATCTGTGTATGTGTGTGTGTGTGTGTGTGCCCTCTGTTTTGTTATATAAATAAAAATGTTGAAATGCTGAAGAACAGCCTGGCATTGTGGCAATTAAATGTTGGCATTAGTTTTGCGTAATTTGTCAACTAATTGGCACACACACACGCACACACAGTCACAGCTACAGTCACAGTCACAGCCACACCAACAATAGAGAGAGGGAGAAGGGATGCACTGGTGTGCGTGCGTGAGGGACAAATTGGATTAGGGCTAACACACAAAGCGAACGGCCAAGATGTGGCTGCCACCTTTGCATAATTCACATTTGCCGCGTCACACCACACACAAAGACAACCCCCCACTCCTCCCCCAAAAGAAGATGTCAAACACTCGACAAATATACAAAAGCAAATGTATATATATACATACATATGTATGTAGTACAGTATATAGTGTATAATGTACAGTGAAACTTCCCTAAAATGGATAGTTATTGAAGCATCCAGCTATTGGATTAAAGAATTGAAAAATATTAGAATTGCTTGCCGATGAGGCTATACAAAAGCCATCTGCATTAGGGAGTGTCCGTTATGGGGACACTATTTCACTGTGCATATGTGGATATAGTGGATTACATGTGTGGAAAGGAAAGGGATTTGGTCACATTGGTTTACGCACAGTTCCAGCAGCACATCATCATCCTCGTTGTAGTCGTTGTTGTTCCCCGTGTTTTGTTGTTTGAAGATGTTTGTTCCTCGTGTTGAAAGATGTAGTTCCTCGTGTTGTTGTTATTTTTGTTGGTTGTTGGTTGTTGTTTGTTGTTTGTTGTTTTTTGGTGTTCTGTTCACCTTCAGCTTGTGCTCTTGCTGTTTTTTATGCTGCTGCTGCACACGCGTTCAAGCCACACAAAAACAAAAATTCCAGAAAAAAATTGAAATGTAAAACCCAAGAAATATTCAAAAATCTGTTATAATATTTCTATTAATTTGAATATTTTTACTACTTCGATTATGGTTGGGTTCTCGCTCGTTCTCTATCTTTTTGTTGGTTGTTTTGACACTTGAGCACTTTCCTCCTCTCTCTCTCTCTCTCTCTCACACACTCTCTTTTACTTTCGCTCACTCTCTCTGCGGGTGTTTTGGGGGATAACTTTCTTTATTTTCCTGGTTTTGGTTAAATGTTGCAATGAAATCAAAATTTATGGAATCTATGGAGAACAACAACGCGGGCCAGCGAGCGAATCGGCACAACGAACGACCGCACGGTGAAGCACACACACACACACGCACACACACTCACATTACACACACACACACACAGGAAGAAAAAAAAAGTGAGAACGCGGAGAGATGCTGTGCCTCTGTTTCTCTGGCCGTGCTTGTTCTGCGGCTGTTTCTGCGGCTGTGGCTCGGACTCTTGGCGACTTCAGTGCTTTCTTTCAGTTTCGGTTCGGTTACAACAAACCTCTGGCTCAAAGGACAGTTGGAGGAGAGCGCGCGCTGGCTCCGCACCACATGACCGCACTACACGATTGACAGTTTGGCACTGAGGGCCAGCCAGCCAGGAGCTGCTTATCAGCCGAGAGACCACAGCGGAACAGCCGACAGCCGAACCCCCGCCGAATCCATCCGAACAGCTGTGCGTGTGCGGGTGGGTGTGTGTTTGTGTGTGTTTATGTGGGTGGGAAGGGGGGTAGGGAGCGTGTCGGCAGCAGGATGTGCGCGACTGTTACAAAAAAAATTTGTAGCCATGCCCAAAGGAAAGCACTGTCGCCTGTGCGCCTCTCCTTGCCAGGCCCCAACCCGCACACACATGTTCATTGAAGAAAGCTCAGCCGCAGCCTCAGTGCGAAGCGAACCTGAACGAACCCGAGCCCGAGCCCCAGCCGAACCGAAACGAACCGCACCGAACAACCCCATTGGGAAATAAGGTGGATTCGTGGAGAAACTAGAAGCTAGAGTAGCCAAATACGATCACTACGGCATGCGCATTCATCTGGGTGTAGGATCAACTTGCCCGCCAAGCAAAGTTTAGTTTTAATTATTTTATTATTTATTTTATTTAATTTCAGTAACAAAATATTATATTATATTATATTATTAAAAAGCTGAAGTTGATTGACTGAAACTCGTACATCGAGAAAATATCCCTCAAAACTGCCGCCAAATATAGGATACAATTGCAGACCCCCCCAAAAGTGTACTACGCTTATTGCTTGCGGCCAAAGTGCCCTTGTAAGTATGCAACAAAATGTATAAAAACATTTTCGCCATGTTTGTTTGCGCCCGCTAATGGAATGTACATACATTAAATTTTGAAGCTAGAGCTGAAGCTGAAGCTGAGACTGACGGGGAAGCTGAAGGGGGGGACGACGACATTCCCAGCTCCATTTGGCAAATGCAACTTGGAACCGGATTTCCAATTAAGACAATAACCGTCTCATTTTTGAGTTGCCCTTCAAAAACTTAAGCGAAAACGCTTAACGGAATGCACGGATGCTCGGTGGCACATGGGCACTGCTGGAATTGAATAAAAACACAGAAAAGCGAAAAAAAAACGAAATATTTGCCCGCCGCTGGCGATGCGCATTTCCCAGCGGGGACAAAGCCAACAGGAGAGAACAGCATCAGAGACAGAGAAGCAGTAGCAGTGGCAGAAAGGAAAGGAACAGAAACTGTGTGGACGAAGGAAGCGCCAAGTGCCATGTGCCATGTGCGGCGCTTCAATGGGATTGTGTCTATGTGTGTGTGTCTGTGTGTGTGTGTGTGCTTGTGCGGCCTTGCGGTATGTCTATGTATTTGTGTATGCTTGGGAAAATAACGTTAAGGACAAGGATGAGAAGAAGCATAGAAAGAGAAGACGACGAAGCACGAAGAACACAAACAGAAACGGCAGAAAACAGCAAACGTGATGAGCGCATGTGTTTTATCTTCAATCTCAGTTGAAATCATCTGGCCGCTGCTGTCGCTACCGCTGCCGCCGCTACTGCCGCCACTGCCGCCACTGCCTCCTTTACACCCACAAACACTGCCGTCACCCGCACCCCTATGGCATTATGAAGGGCAATAGGTTGTATGCGATTTGGTGTACTCGGGTCGGGTTGGGTCGGGTCGCGGCCCGGTAGGGTCTGGGTCGGATTCAGGCTCGGGCTCGGGTCGGCAACCGCCTTCGGGTGTGACTTAGCTCTGACCAAGTCACTAAGCCAGTCAACCCCACACTATCTGGCAGCGTGTGCTCTACCCTCTACCTTCCCGGACACCATCCATTCTCCCTTTCGGGAGAGGACGACCGTGCCCGTTCCCGTGCCCGTGTCCAGGGCAGCATTTTTAGCGCTTTGTAACATCAAGAAATTTGTACTTCCGCCAGTGGAAGATTTTAATTAAAAGCAGCAGGAAATGTGACCCAAATAATACTTCCGTATAGTGTGAAAAATTGGCTCCGACTTGGCAAATGCTATTGCCATTGCCGTTACCCTCTCCGTCCGTCTCCGTTTCCTTCTCCCCTTTTTTCGCATTTGCCGCCTAATTTGTCGTCGGCACTTCCCCCCATGGCGTGGCGTGGCGAGACGAGCGTGCGAGGCGTTTAGCTGCCGGCGGGATAGGGCATATAATTTAAGTGATTCTTAAGATGCGGATTGGCCAATCGAGTGGGAAACGTTCATCAGAGGAGATGACTATTAGAGGACCAGAGGGAGCAGACTACAGATAGAAAAGACCATCAGTAATTAGGACAAACTGGACGTAAGAAAAAGATGGATGGAAAGTCGGATAGGGGTGGCCGGTGGAGAACCGAACCAAAATAGCACCCAGAAAACTGCCCCTCAAGAAGATCAACTCGAGAATTTATACTCGTAGGCAATGCTGAAACTATGTTAAAGGATCCACTTACTTTAAAGTATCGTCATGCTTACAATCCAGTGAAATTCTCTACCAAGAAGATCAGCTAAAGAATTGCTTACGTTCCCAAATATTTCGGGACTTCAAAACCAAACAAATAACATTGAGGATCTGTTGTTTAAGGAATTTCAGAATCAGAAAGAAGATCGAAGATAGAGAGGTAATAAGTCCTTGAAAAAATCCTTGAAGATCGCAAAATGGGTTAAGGCGTGGTGTCGCTCGAATGTGAACTTAGGAACGTCTTTTTTAGGGGGGATTTGGGGGTCAATGAAGTTGTGGACAGTCGATTCAAAAGCCATTTCAGCTACGTGGAACCTGCCTGCTTGGTTATTCTTGGCATGGACATAAAATCAATAAGGTTACCTTGTCACACGGCATGTCCTTTTACTTCGCTCTGTGTGCTCTTGGCACGCAAGCAGCGTGAAAATGCAATCAATAGCAAATCGTTGTCAGCAATTAGCGTCCGGTACGAGTGTAGGCCCAACCCAATCCCAATCCCAACCCCAGTCCCAACCTCAGTCCCAGCCCAGTCCCAGGCGAGCGCAGGTGGGCCTGTGCCAGTCCTATGGCTGTGGCCCCCTTTCTGGCCAAGTGGATTCAGCTGCAACACGTGAGTGATGCAGGCTCTCGCCTGAAGTGTGCCAAAATGGATTTGCCACTAACGATGACAACGCTGCATCCGACCAGCAGTAGCATGAGCAGCAGCAGTAGCATGAGCAGCAGCAGCAGCAGCAGCAGCAGCAGAACTCTTGAGCATATTTGCTCATCATTCTCGCTTTTTACTGCATCCAACCGGCCTTCCATCCTCCTTCCCTACCTGCTGCCATCACCATCACCCCCGTCCTAAGCCTCCAGTGCTATTCATAGACTGCTCTGCGGCTCTCTCGATTGCCAGCAAAATGGCAAACAAATCGTTGCAAATATTCCCTCAACGTGGCGTATGCGCAATTTTTGCCTAAACTGAATGGCAGAGCAGGGGGAGGGACGGATGATGGGCAGAGTCGGGTAGGGATCGGGTAGGGTCTATATATGTCTCACACAAATATTTGATAGGCCAAATGGGAGGAGCGTACACGTATGTGTGTGTGTGTGTGTGTGGATAGAACCATTTGCTGTTGTTGATTCAATTCAACATTTGCCAAATGAAATTTTCATCTCTCGGTGACAAACGTCTCGGAGACAGGCACATTCCCCCACATGCCTCTCCCCCCCATCACACTTATGGGAATATCAATCAGTCGGGAAATCCAAATCAATCAGAGATGGGGTTAGAATGTGCGCCCATGAGGTTCAATACGTTTGCAGGGGGCTATGGAGAGGTACATAAATTCCCTGATTCCCCGGACTCGACTCGACAGCTGAAACCTATTCCCAGGAATGTTTAAGTGATCCAATGGGCCTTACTCGTTTATTTATACGAGAATGTTCTGCCTTTGAATTCATAAGCAACAATCTCAACAGGTTTGCTATATGGATCATTAGATATTGATTGATTTTCGCTGAGGGTTGTTTTGTTCTACCATCTGGCTGTACAATGCTTCAAACCTGAACAGAAGCAACTCCATTTGATTAGATTTCTGCTCCACATCGAGCTATAATTGCTTCAGCGATGGAAGACTGCTCAAGTCATGTCTAGTTTATTCATTCCGACAGGAAAACGCGGGGTTAAAATTCCTCAGTTTGCTTTAGCAGCCATCCAACAGGCAAATTAAAAACCCAATTGATAATTTATGTTTAGGCAAGGTCACCTGGCAAAAAGGCATTTCTAAATTTTTCAAATGAAAACAAATCAGAACTCAAGTTGTAATCATTATCGGATCTGCTAATTGCTGTAAAGCGTCTTAGAGTTTGAAAAATGAATCAAAAACAATTTCATGAAAATGTTGGCATCTAATGATTCAATGAAAGGCTACATCCCTCAGCGCCCATAAAAATCCATTAGTTCTCTAACAAATATAACTGCAATTGAAGGGTCCTCACCATTACTTTATTGCTGTAAAGATTCTGACCAGAGAAGGACTAAACTGTCCAGATGAGTACTTTTAAATTGATAGCAATCGCATACTTAATTATAGCAGCCAGAGTAATAAAAAAGAGTTCCAAGGAAGAAAACTGCTCGGATAAGAGTGGGTTTTCATGCCCTATAGCAGACTGTAGCTATGAGCTATGCGATGAAGTGCCCAGTCAGCTTAAGGGGAGGTTCCCCTTGTAAGGCCCAAACATTTTAAATATTTCAAAAAGGGAAGCTTAAGTTCCCACCGAAGAAGACGGAGAGTCACCGTGAGCCTTCGCATATGATCTAAAATTAAAAATATCTTTACATTTTTGGGCAATTTTTGGGTGGGAAGAACGGAAAGCTCCCTTTAAGAGTTATCTCGATTCAAGACGGAAGATGCCAATTTGGTACAGTGGGAAGTTTAAATCAAGAACAATAACGGCTGTAACACAGGCGGCTATGATTGTTAATATCGATCGCTTAATTTTTTGCTTATTCGCACATCGGATGCTGAATACCCTTATACCCGCCAATGGGTGGCCATGTATGAAATATATTATGTATTTTTACAAATGTACAACAACCCATTATATTTTTCAACAGCGCTGTAAACAAAAAACGCATACTGGCAGGCAGAGCAAGAATGCCAGAGAATACATGCGCACGTATGCAGTCTAATCGCAGAACCGTCTCAAAAGCCAGGAAGAAGAAAACAAGTGCCAAAGCCAATTTATGGGCGTTACTTGACTTACGACTCATCTTATTGTCTTTTAACCCAATTATTATCCACACCACAAACGTTTCAAGGCCTCCTTACATCTATAGGTATTATATTTATTTTCGAAATTATCATAGTTTTGTCTTGAATTTCAAATACACAATCGATAGATCATCCTCGCGTGTTCAATTTAAGAGTTAAATACATACATATATGCCATAACATAACTTTTGTTTTGTTTCGATTTGCAAGCAAATGGATGGCGGGAGGGGGGTGGGAAAAGGAAAAACATCAAATAATTGTATCTAGAAAATGAGTGAATCAATATTTTATATGCTCTCTTCATATACATAAATATATATAATATATAACAATTACGATTACAAAAAAACACGACACGACATTACATGTGAGTGTGGAGAACAGAGCGAAGGGCGGCGTGCGGGGCGGAAGGCGTGTGGTGGACGAGTGATCAAAAATTTTGATTTCATGTAGGAGTGTTGTGCGGGGCTGGGCAGGCGACAAGAGATAAATTTCTATAATGTAAGCGTTAAATATATTATTTATATTATATGTATAATCGTATATATATATAGGTTTTTATATATGTATGCCTTGAATGTATGTGTATATGTGTTTGTGTGTGTGTGTGTGTGCGCGGGCGAAGGAGGTGTGACGCGTGGGACTTAAAGAACTAGAAAACATCATCCATCAATCAGCAGCATTATCAATATCCGTGTGTATATCCGTGTCTGGATAGTTCTTGTATAAATTAATAATTTCTTAGGAAAGACACACAAAAAACTGCACTCGAAGCATTCCCATATACATATACCTAGGCGTATATATATGTATACTTAGATATTGTATTTGTTTGTAATTTATATTATTTTATATTGTTAATTTGAATTCGGACTCTTGTCTCTTATCCACTCGCCACAAGTGAGCCCCAAGTTTTTTTTTCTCCTTCTACTTAGTTCTCAGTTGCTTTTGCTTTTATGCTTCTTTTCTATAAAGTATTTGTTAATTATTGGTGTTTTGGTGTTCTATCATATCGTTACAGTAATTATTTGCAATAAAGACGACGGCATTCTAGGAATTATTTATGCACAAAAGCAATTAGTTATTAGTTCAATGCTCCTCTCCTCCAATGCTTGATTTAGTTTTTTTCTCCCTAATGTTTTCTCTGATTTCTTTCTCATTCTCTCTCTCTCTTTCTGTTTCACGCTCTGTTGCGCCTCCATCTCCTTTCTTTCTGTGCCAATTTTCGAAGCCAACGATCTCTGTGGATGGGTGCTGGAGCTTTCGACTCCATGTGCCAAAATACAATGTGGTTGATTGATTGATTGATTCATTGATTGATTGTCCCTCTGTTTGTTTAGCTTAGTATCTGCTGTTGTTGAACTGCGAACTAATCGCCGTATTGACCGCTGATGAGGCCGCCTCCTGGACATGCTGATTACGCAGAAACTCCGTGGTAAACTCTGCCTGGGCCTTGGCCATGCTGGCCCCAGTGCTGCGATAGATCGTGTGTATCTTGGTGATCATCAGTATATTGGCTACTGCCACGGCCGTGAAACAGAATGCAACATTTAGCAGCAATATGCCCACAATTATACCCGCTGCCTTGCCATCAAACTGAGAGATGGCCGTAATGAAGCCGCAATAGCCCATCTTATCAAAGCCAACGGCTTGCACTACCGAATAGATGGTTTGGAAGAAGTAGATGAAGAAGAACACCATGAAATTGAAGCTCGAATCATTGCGGAAGGCCTTGTACGCGGGCCGAAACCTATCAAAGGAGAGAAAGATGAAGATATTTAAAGAGAATATTACAGAGAATTTATCGCACAGAGGCACTTACCAGCATACATACGAGGCGGGTGTGAATAGAACTGTGTAGAACAATGCCAAAAATAGAGTGACAAAATCACCCTTGTGGAACAGCAAGATGAGACCCCCAATCACATTGGCCACCAACGTCATGGTATAGACTGTGCAGGGTGGAGAGACAGAGAGCGGGTGGTGGAGGGAACCCGAGATTAGTAAACATTTCAGGTAACCGGCAGAAGGCCTGCACTTTTCAGACGAATCCAATCTATCAGTAATAAAACATACATATACGTATAATGTACATTGTACATATGTATATATATGTACGTTCCATTATGGATGACTAATCCCAGTCGGTCGATCGGCTGGCTTATCAGCCGCTAATGAAAAACGCCAAATGATACTCACACATCCAAATGTAGTACAAGTGCTTTACCAGTCTCTGGAACTCTGGGGGTATCTCAACTTCAAAGTCCTGGTAGAAGCACGGCTTCACACAGAAATTATCCGGCAACGGGGGCCAGTTGTTCAGCTGTGGGACATTCCCTTGGAGCTGCTGTTCGCGGCGATCCAATTCGGCAGCCTTGCGGTCCAGCTCCTCCTGCCGTCGCTACACCCATGCAAATACAAAGAGAGAGAAGAATTATCAGCATAATGTTTGCCATTCATTTATAATCGTTGGGCAACCTAAGCAACGCCCACATACGGCAGCCCCAGCAATGCAACCGCAATCGGAGAATGTCTACAGTGCGTACCACTAGATGATCTGCGTGAACATTTTTTTCACAAGATACACCAACCATTTGGAGACGGGTAACATTTTCACACAACAAGACGGTAGATAACGACGGATACGGCTTTATCGGGTGTGTTCTGCAATAAAACATTTCCTCGCATGATCCAACAGATAGCGGGCCGTCGCGACCCTCGATGGAGAGCATCCACTGTACATTCCGCATTGGAGACGTGTAACGCGAAACCGTCTAGTGCCGGTTTTTTCTTTCAATGTCGTTGTTGTCTTTTTGTCTCTTGTTTCTGCTGATCTAGCACAAACTCACACACTGATCTGGTTGCCACATTGGAGCACGCACATACCTGCAGTTCCTCCGAGGTGATTTGTATGCTAGTGCTTGGCGCCGAGGCGCCCAGCGAACTGGTCTGTGGGGGTGGAACGTTCTGTGAGAGCGGCTGAACGACAGCCGCCGTGTTGGTCGAGTTAATTTGAAGCTGTGGCTTGGCCTGCTCCTCAAAGGGATTGTAGTCCTCCAATGAAACCAAGGCAGCGCCAGCCTGACGTCTTGCCTGCTGTATGGCGGGATCCTACGGGTTATTGGATATATAGAAAAATTAAACATATGCGACGGTGTCGTCGTTGCAGCACACACACACACCCACGCATGCATGAACTCACTCACTCTGTGTGTGTGTGTGGGTGGTGTGTGTGTGAGTGTGTGTCGGTTGAAATTTTCATTCCGGGCTTACCGCAAACGGATTGTCCAGATTGGGCTCGCCAAAGGGATTCTCATCAAGACCGGAGCCAGACATGTTCTTAGCTAAAGATGATTAATTGCTTGCTTCAGCTATGACCAACGAAAACGCACTCGAATTCTCACTTTTTGCTGTGTATATTTTCGCTGCTGCTCGGTCAAAGCTGTGTCATCTATAGCTGCAGGTCTATCGATGGTTGCTATCGATGAAATAGCGATGGTAGCAATCAATTTAGATATGGTGTGATATATTCACGGTTATATTATATCTCTTTTCGCAACTAGATACATTTTTGGGAAATAAATGTTTATTCTTTTATATTAGTTTTTTATCACTATTCGTAGAATTTTTGAATCACATCCGTTCAGGTTCAAATGAACAGGTTCATTAGTCAGCTGGGTGGATTTTACCTTGCAGGCCTTGCATTTTCTGGGCCGTTTTGCCTGTTGTCCATACCCGACATTTGCCGAAGAGGCTCAGCAATTTCCCAGGGAAAAATATTGTAAACTTCCCAGGACGGCGAGGATTTTTTACAGCGCGCGGATTTGAAATGAGCAAGGGAGTTGCTAAAATAATAGATAATGATGGATAATGGATGCTGAAATCAAAGTATACTGATTCATGGGAGATCAGTTATTCGATTATGTTATCTTTTTACTATAATTTATGGGTTTCCTTTCAAGGCGTAGCCCCAACACTTATAGCCCAAATTATAGTGAACAAATAAAACAATAGCCCCCAAAACAACTAACTTCGACACGAGCGTTATAGAGTGTTGCTCCCCAGCCATAGTAAAATGGTTAAATCTATTATTGGCGGCCATAAACTGCAATATTATGCTTTCTTACGTCGCATGTCATGCTCACTCAAGTTTTATAAACGTTATTTTATAAATAATTCAACCAAACGGAGCCTTAAAATTAACTAGTCTTGGAGAAAATGGTTTTATCTATAAAATTATGTGTTCTGGCCTGAGGGTCCTAGTTAGCTAGCAATATTAGTCGGAATATCAAATTGGAAAAAATGTTCGACCAGAGCCGATTAAAACCATATCGATTAAATTTAGGGGTGTCTGGCAAAACATCGATGTTTGAAAAAACTATCGATGTGTGCAGTTAGAACCCTAACATCGATTATATCGATGTTAACATCGATGTTTCTCCAGCTCTAGCACGAACTCCCATGTTTATTAACCGCTGCCCGCGACTTCAATTCGGTTGTGCATTAATCTTTCTGCTCTGTGCCTGTCGAACCAAATCCTTGGAAAAACATGTCGAAGCCTGCCTACAAAGTTGGTGAGTTTAAAAATAAACGCCCGAGGGAGCATTGCTACGGCTCCCGGCAACAGGCACCTCTGCAGAAGTGCGCGCGCGAACAGAAATTCCATGTCCATGTGCCGCACCGTTTCAGCACATGTTTCTGAGGTTAAAGAGGAGCGAGGCGCGCGAACAGCCTGCGCACGTTTTTGCCAATCATCATATATATTTGCTTATCTTCCCCGTATCTCTCCCATTTTTTACACGACAGCCGATATCAGTCTGGCCGAATGGGGACGCAAGGCGATTATCATTGCGGAGAACGAGATGCCCGGCCTGATGGCCTGCCGCAAGAAGTACGGGCCGTCCAAGATCCTGAAGGGGGCTCGCATCACCGGCTGCCTGCACATGACCGTCCAGACGGCGGTGCTTATCGAGACCCTCGTGGAGCTTGGCGCTGAGGTAAGATCTTCCTCCGTTATCCCCTTCCTTATCTTCGTTTTGTTTACGCACAACAATCGACTGTCCGAAAAACAATAGTTTCAGCCTCTCCGGGGGGCAAGTTCAAGGCGTAATCCGAAGATAAGCAGGGTCAATTGGGGCTCGGGCTCCCATTGATATGCTGATGCTTCAGCATTGTTATTTCCCTCTGACTAGACACTTTTGTACATCCACACTTGGCAACGGCTGCTGTCACACCATATATTTCTCTCTCACACCATATTTCTCTCACTTGTTGCAGGTCCAATGGTCCAGTTGCAACATCTTCAGTACACAGGATAATGCCGCGGCGGCCATTGCTGCCACCGGTGTGCCCGTGTACGCGTGGAAGGGTGAAACAGACGAGGAGTACCTGTGGTGCATTGAGCAGACTCTGGTCTTCCCCGATGGCAAGCCCCTGAACATGATCCTGGACGATGGCGGTGATCTGACCAATCTGGTGCACGAGAAGTTCCCTCAGTACCTGAAGGACATCAAGGGTGTCAGCGAGGAGACGACCACAGGTGTCCACAACCTCTACAAGATGTTCAAGGAAGGCCGCCTGGGCATCCCGGCCATCAATGTCAACGATTCGGTGACGAAGAGCAAGTTCGACAATCTGTACGGCTGCCGGGAGTCCCTTCTCGATGGCATCAAGCGCGCCACAGATGTGATGATCGCCGGCAAAGTGTGCTGCGTCGCTGGTTACGGTGATGTGGGCAAGGGCTGCGCCCAGGCTCTGAAGGGATTCGGTGGTCGGGTGATCGTCACTGAAGTCGATCCGATCAATGCCCTGCAGGCGGCCATGGAGGGCTACGAAGTGACCACAATGGAGGAGGCCAGCAAGGAGGCTTCCATCTTTGTGACCACCACCGGCTGCCGCGACATCATCACCTCCGTGCACCTGCTCAACATGCCCGACGATGCCATCGTTTGCAACATCGGCCACTTTGACATCGAGATCGATGTCGACTGGCTGAATGCCAATGCCAAGGAGAAGGTGAACGTGAAGCCCCAGGTCGATCGCTACACCATGCCCAATGGCCGTCACATCATCCTGTTGGCCGAGGGCCGTCTGGTCAACTTGGGCTGTGCCCACGGCCATCCCAGCTTTGTCATGTCTAACTCCTTCACCAACCAAGTGCTCGCCCAGATCGAGCTGTGGACCAAGTCCTCCCAGTACAAGGTCGGCGTCCACGTCCTTCCCAAGCTCCTTGACGAGGAGGTGGCCAGTCTCCATCTGGAGAAGCTCGGCGTCAAGCTCACCAAACTGACGGAGAAGCAGTCCAGCTATTTGGGTGTGCCCCAGACGGGACCCTTCAAGCCCGACCACTACCGCTACTAAGTAAACCCAGAGAAAACACAAATAATCAGCCAATTCTTTTAAGCGTTTATCCATTGTTTTGAACTTTTTTTAAATACTGATCTGATCCACCAAAAGCTCCAATAAAAACGCATCTCACGTAAACTCTCCAGCGAGAGAAACCCCCAACCAAGTAACTGACTCTTCTCTTCCCTCTTTAGGGTTAGGGTACATTCGTTTTGCTGATTGCCGAGTGGACCTGCGGGGCAAGCGAATCTGCCAGATGTCTTCCGTCTAAATTTATTTTTTGTAATCTCTTAGCACGCCTGAGATTCAGTGAGTAGCTCATTTTTTTTTAAGAAAATTATTTTTTTTAGCATCGGCAGTTGTTGGATAGAGTGAGGGAAGAGGGTGTTCAAGATAAGATGTGGCCTGGTCGATAGACTTCGCTCTCGATTGTTAGCCGGTTTTCGGGCTCGGCTTGTCCCGCTCTGGCACGCTCAGATCAGTGATCGGGCAATCGGACAGCATCTAGTCATCTCTGTCTGACCTACTGCAGGTGGGGGGTTTAGAGTTGCAATTGCAGTTGGGGTAATATGTGTGCTTTTAGTGCGTTTCGTTTTTCCATTAGATTTACTCGCCGCCCAACTCTCTCCCAGACCACCCGACCTGACAGACACTTGTAGCGTGCGAAAGATACTTAATTGCATCAATTATATAAAAATGGCCTCACCTGTGCTGGGATGGATGTGGCTGATGCTCGCCCTGGGTCTTTCGCCCATTGCCATCGCCTGGATGGCACACTTTCGGCCATCCAGCCTCAAACTGCGCATGGAGAAGGGCGAACGGGTTTCGCTCACGCTGGAGAACGTGCCACCGTCAACGTTACAGAAGCCCCAGCGCTATGTTTTCCGCCTGGAGAGTGCATCCAATGACCTGGCCAGTGTACCCGAGGAGAACTCCACCATAACCCTGGATCTGTTCAGCCCGGACACACGTGACTGGACGGGCGACATTCAGGTGAATGCCCACTTTCTGGGCGAGACAAAGATCACAGTCCGTCTGTTTGACAACTTGTCGAACAGCAGCCAGCTGCCGACGCAGACCAGCAACGATAGCACGCTAGACGTGAAGGTGCAGCGGCCGAGTCGTGTGGTGGATCACGTCTTCATCGGCTCCATCGTCCTGCTGATGTCGCTGCTGTACATTAACTTTGGCGCCGCCCTCAATCTAGATGTGCTGCGGGGATTGGTGACGCGACCAGTCGGTCCCTGCATCGGATTCGTCATGCAGGTGGTGGCTATGCCGCTGCTAAGCTACGCTCTGGGCGTATTCATCTTCCCCGAGGCCCCGGCCATGCAGCTGGGGCTCTTCTTCACTGGAATCTCGCCCAGCGGTGGGGCATCCAATACCTGGTCCGCGGTATTGGGCGGAAACATTCATCTCTCGGTGCTAATGACAACGGTTAGCAATGTGGCCGCCTTTGTCACGATGCCGCTATGGATTTTCACACTCGGCCAGCTGATCTTTGAGCGGGCCGGAATGCAGGTGCCGTACGGGACGATTGCCACCTACTGTGCCTGCCTCATCATACCCCTGATGATGGGCTTGGCTATACAGAAGCGTTCGCCACGCCTCACGAGAGTCCTCGTGCGGCTGTTGAAGCCCATCTCTGCCTGCCTCATCCTGTTCATTGTGATATTTGCAGTCATCACGAACTTTTATCTATTCTATCTGTTTTCGTGGCAGGTGAGCCGCAGACACAACTCCATCAAGAAATGTATAAAACTAGTTCTTTCCCCAGATTGCTGTGGCCGGCATGGCCCTGCCCGGATTAGGCTACATCTTTGCCTGGCTGGCTGCCAAACTGCTGAATCAGACCGCCGCCGATGCCCTGACCATTGCCATCGAAACGGGCATACAGAACACGGGCATTGCCATCTTCCTATTGACAACCACGCTGGAGTCGCCGCAGTCGGACCTCACCACCGTGGTGCCCGTGTCGGTGGCCGTGATGACACCGCTTCCCTGCTCGGCATTTATCTCTACAATCGATGCTGTCGCCCCAAGCCGGACGAGGTGACTGCCGGAGAGTCCCAGCGCATTGTTTGACGGACATTCTGAGGCATTTTTGTATCTTTGTATTTGTTTCATTCATCTGATTGTACATATCTGTATTATATATATACATATTTTTGATATAGCGGCTTACAACGGTTTGCCGCCGAAGAGGTAGCTTTAAAGGCCAAGCCGAACATTATAATATAGAATATATCTTAGTGATACGATAATTCAACTTATTATTTTATAATAAAGGAACCCTCATAGAAATGATTAAATGTAGGCTTATGATGGCTAAAGGCAGGAACATCTATCGAGCAGAAGTAGCACTTAATTTTCGTTTGAGCTTTAACTAGATTTTTCAAATATACCAATGCTCAATTTTAATCAATTCCATTCCACAGAAAGGTGGTAAGTGCAAATCTAAAAACAGAATTCGTATACAAATGAAAATAAACAAAAATAAAGAAATCCGCTGTGTAAATTATCTACATATCTGTAAGCCACAGACAGCAAAAATATAATTCGTAATTCATTTACATTCATGAATTCCAGAAGCGCAAATTATGGCCCTCCCATTGCCATGGTCATGATTGAGGGGGCCTCCTCGAGTATCGTCGGCTGGCAGCAGTCGAGCGCCTGCAGTATCTTGAGCAGGCCAAAGACGGTGTTTGGCCCGAGATTGAGATGCCGGAACGCAAAGAGCAAGCGCAAATAGTTCACTGAACCACCACCGTTGAGATCTACTCCAGTCAGCATATTGGGCATCAGATTGTAATAGTTGATTAAACAGAAGACGCGCTGCAGGTCGGGACCACTGATGGTCGCCACATAGCTGGGCTCCAGTCGCTTCTGGCTGAGAAATGCCCGCAATGGTATGCACAGTTCGGTGGTGGAGGCCTCCATTTGCTGCTTGAATATCTCCTGCATCATCTGGATTAGTTCCACGGAGAGTCGGGGATGATCCGACTCCTTGCCACGACGCAGATACGAATCAATCAGCTTCAGCTGCCACACATCCGTGTTGTTGGGCATGGGCTTCGTCACGTGCTGCGAAAAGAAAGAGTGTAGAGAGTCAATATAGCGGTCAACTTCAGCTTCTCGGGTTCACTTACATCGAAGAGGGTGAGGTATACGGGCAGCAGATGCATACGGTCCTTGACCACGGCATTGTAGAACAACAGAATCAACTGATGCCGCTTTACCAGCTCCTCGTGACTGAGCTGCGTGCCTGTGGTATCCAGACAGCGGCTAAGGAATGTCTTTATCATCCCCTCCGCCTCAAATCGCTTTAGATCGTTCATGTCGATCTGCCAGCAAATGCTCTGCTCGAGGGTCAGTGTCTGGGCGAGCATGCTCTTCAGACGATCCGGATCTTCCAAGTGCGAGAGACAACCCGTCCGTTTCTTAATGTCAATGGGTGCACTCATTTCCAGGGCCTTCTCCAGCTGATGCCAATTGCGCGACCTCTCAAAGCACACCGGCCAGTAGTTCTCATCGTCTACGATCACCTTCTGCAGCGTGCTAAGCTCTGGTAGAATGCACGGGGCTATGGGTAGACGTCGCAACTCAGTGGCGCCCACCTCCAACACCGAAACGTTGCACAGACACAGCTGATGGGTGTCTATGTCCCGCGGGAGGAATAGTCGCGGCTCCACAGCCAGCACATACAGATGTCGTAGGGCCTGAAGATGATAGCTGAAAAGGAACAAAAATAATTAAGACTACTCCTCCTTGATAGACAAATCCCCGTCTCACCGATTGTCATTGCTGTGTATGGGGAACTTGGGAAAGAAGGCGCACACCAATGCCGCAATCGATTCCGGCGTCTTGGCAATGGTAAAACGTCCCGCGCCCAGAAAGAGCAGCCCCAGCGACATATGTATGGCCATATGAGAGCCGTACGTGATGTGCGGATACTGCGGACCCACGCGCGATCTCAAAAACCGTATGATGCGAAGTATCTCACAATTGCCAGAGCCGGCAAACACCAGGGAAATGGCAATCAGCAGCACCATCAGACAACTCTCAACGGTGGTGCGGCCTGCACATTCGCCCATGGGTGTGCCAGGGAAGCTCAGGAATTCCTTTATGGCCGCCCGCAGTGTGGCAAAGGCCACCGTATTCTCAGTGCCCGCGTATTTCAGGCCAATACAGAAGGCGGCACCAGCCATAATGTTGCAATATGCCTGACTGCAGAGAAGGAAAGACATATGTTGGACATAAAAACAGAAGAAGAATCTCTGAGGACTGCTTACGTAATGGCCTCGTAGTCCACATCGCCATCCTCTGACTGGGGCTCATCTTCGCGCATCGGCAGCCGCAGATGTACGCGCAGATTCGCAGGGAATTGCGACTGGAACCATTCGTTGTCCGGTTGTACATCTTCCCATAGAATCAACCCACGGGCAATGGTGCGCAGCAGCAGGAAATCGGGCCTCACCATGTCCAGCAGATAGCGGGAATCCGGTGGCTGCATCCATTCGGCAATCGCTGTATTGCCCGAATTGAAGAACATCAAACCCAAGGCCAGAGTGGCTCCCGGGGCCGTCACATCGATATTGACATTCTCGCCCTCGCGCACTTGGAACGAGGCCAGGCGGTACTTCTCCTTCTGAGAGCCCGTGATGGGACGCTTCACCCCACCCATCATATAGTAGTGGAGCGTATCAGGCAGCTGGAGATCTCTGAGCCCTGCGGGCGACTCGCCCTGACCGAGGGTGACCAATCCCAGGGCCAGGCCCGCCGTCATGGCATACGATTCGCGCTCCACACAGTTCTCCATCTCAGGGCCGGGCGGACGGCCAATCTCCTGCAGCAGAACCTCGGCAATGTGCCGCTTTGCGGAACCTTGATAAAGCATACCAATCCCCATCAGAGCAGCCACCTGTGTGCTCTGTGGTATGTCCAGCTCCATGGCGGTGGCTGGGAGCAGAGCCTCCAGATGAACGCTCAACAGTTTGGTGATCTTGGTGTCCATGGTGCCGCGATGGGCGGCTGAAATGCCCAATAGCAGACCAACATTGGTCATCTCATCGCATTTTACGAGATACTTGTAGACACTCATAAAGGACAGTGTTTTGAGGTGTCCATTGAGGCCCAGGGCCATGAGGAAACCAGCATGTTCCAGAGCATTGTTCGCCTGAGCCTTGGGTTTGTTGTAAACGATCCACGTGGAGTCCACATCCTGTGCCTGGGGTGAGACCTTCAGGCCGGTTGCCACGCCATTGTGAAACGATGGCCACATGCTCATATTCGCGGGGAATTCGATCTGTTGCATCTCGATGGTGGTGCCCTTGTGTGGTTCACGGCCCACCAGACAGAGCTTCGGCATGGGCACGCTATCGCTGGGCTTCGGCAGTAAGGTGCGCAGCGTGAACATGCCACGGCCTAGAGGCAAGGTCATGGTGCGGGCGCACAAAGCAAACAATTGCTTCTCCTGCTCCTCGATGAACTCGTGATCACTCGTCCCAGGTGATTGCTGCACCTCGATGGGGACCGGCTCAGAACTGCTGAGCAGGCGACGCACCTCATCCACCCGCATATCGTCCGGAAAGCGCAATCTTAGCAGTTTGGTGTCCATATTGTCCATATCATCGTGCCGCAGATTCGCATCCGGCTCTGTAGTCATCCACTCCTGCCCCACATTCATGGCACACCTCGCGGACAGTGAATCCTCCTTGTAGACACGCCCGCAGTGTGGCTGCTCGATGCTCTTCTCCAGGAATGCCAGCGTAAAGTGGGAGGCCAGCTCGGGTCGTAGTATCAGATCGTAGGCGGACATGCTGCTGCTAATTGGCGGCGAAACGCGTGCCTCCTCCAAGGCCTCGGCCACAATCAGATGCACTGCAGCCGGAAATCGCTCAATATCCTGCCGCTTAAAGTGCATGGCCAGCAGCAACTCTAGAAGCTGATGATACCTTGACACACCGCCCGTTATCGTGCGCTTGGGGCGCTTTGGATAGTTAGATTGAACGGCCTCGGGGAGCTCGAGCAGCTGCCACCAGTGCTTGATGCGCTCGGGGCCGTGCAAAACCAGCGACAAGAGCTGCAGCATGTTGCGACTGCGCTCATTGATGCACTCGATGAAGCTGTAGGGCAGAACTTCCTCGCGGCCCAGCACAATGTGCTCCATTTGGCCAAAGACACTCGGAGTGGGCACACGCAACAGTTCCTGGTGCTGCATCATGGCCCCGTGCTCGAAAGTGAGCAGCGATAGCTTGCTGGTCTTGTGCGTGAGCTCGGGAAAGTCCAGGATATAGTGCAGGACATAGTTATCCAGCTGCATATCAATGGCCATCTGATGGAGGAACTGCAAAAACGGAGAGAGAGAGAGAGAGAGAGAGAGTAATGTTTAGAGATACACTGCATGTGCCTGCGCGAAAGGACACGATACGCACCCCTGCCAAATACGATTGTGCGGCTTGGAAGATCACATCCAACTTGAGATCCTCGTACAGCAAATGCAGGCTATAGAAGATGGCGGGTATCATCTGAAAGAGCGGGGCACTCATGTCCACGCTGTAGCTGTGGCCATCGCTGCCGCATGGCGCCAGTGTCGTTTGCAGCAGTAGAAACTCCCAATCCTCGTCGGTATACTCCTCGCAATCGTTGTATTTGCGCCGCTTCTTTGGCTCATTCTGGAGGCTGGCACTCAAGCTATCGCTTCCAGCTCCTCCGCTCTCTTCTCTCTGGGGTGAATGGGGTACTGGTGTGGCACACCGGCCATAGTTCTCCGAGGTTTCCATATCGGGCGCCGCTGTGCATCCCATGAGTGCGAGCAGCGTACTCCGAAAGATCTGCCACTCCTGTTCACTGCTGAGATCACGGGACCCCGGCGGATTGCGGGCACTGTACCAACGGATGATGAAATGCAGAAACTGTGTGGGATTCAGGACCTGCCGCAGCGTGGCAATGCAGCGTGTCACCAGACGAGTGTCATTCAGCAGAGGCAGGGCGATCCTCAGCATTCGGCCGGTGGCATAGACCAGGGTCAAACGATTGCCCGCCGGATCACGCAGCGATTTGCAGATATTGTGCGCCTGGCGGTGCGTATAGGAGATGGTCTGTGGGGCAATCGGTGACAACATGTGCAGCTCTTCGTCAAAGGCGGCCAGATCAGAGGGTGCCTTGGATGGCAACAGGCTGCTACGACGCACATCCCCAAAGGAGCTTCTGCTGCTGGCGGTGGTGGCCTTGGCAGAGTCTACTCCTCCTGCTGCTGCTGATGTTGCTGTTGACACAACCTTGGGTGTGCCCATCGATGTGTTGGGCACGCTGGAGGCCAGCAGTGGTGTGATGTGCACCTTGGAGATGAGCACAGTGCCCGTGTAGAGGATCAAATTGCCACCAGGATCCAAGACAGCAATCATATGCATGCGATTCAAGCCCACAGCATCCTTGGCCGGCAACGTAGAGGCCATGGTCGAGAACTGGACATCGGTGCTGCCATAGCCCGTGATGCGCACCATCTGTAGACGGCAGGAGCGGGCCAGTAGATAGCACATGTACGTCTGACCCACCAGATCCGTATGGATAAAGCCACGCGTGGCCATCTCGCAGAATTCGCGTTGCCTGTGGGGGGAAACCCATTTAATCCACATTAACAAATGGTCTGGTCTGGTCTGACGAGCATGTGAGATGGCTCGGAGGGGGCCTAGCTGAGGCCGCCGGACGGTTCGCAGGTTGCGGATAGCGAATGACCTACCTCTGGAGGTAGGCCAGCTGCGAATGAACGGTCATCCCTAGGGAAAGCACCGAAATAAGCAGTCCCGGACAGCCAGCGGGTGTTCGCGAAGTAGCAACACTGACGATGCGCTTGTGGTGCCGCCTCGTTTAAGTAGCTCACACAACCCCCAGCCCTACACATTACCTACCCACATCCCAACCTCCACAATCATCTCACACCGGGCCGGACTAAGTGTGTTATTCGACCCGTGCCGAGAGTCAGCCTGGCTGGGGGCCCGGCTAAAAACTAGCCCAGTCGTTAACGGAGAGCTCAGGGACTTTGCAGCCCCCTGTTCTAATGATGCCTTATCCGGGCAGCGTGAATCTCTGCCCGGACGGACCGCCCCTTTCTTTGCAAATCGTGGGATTTATTATGGAGAACAATAAAAATAAAACAAAAAACAAAAATGAGTCTGGCGCTCCCCAACTGCCAACTGGGAGCAATCCCATCCTAAAAATGTTGCAGCGGTGCAACCCGGAGCTACCCACCTCCGATTGGAGGGTAGTAAAGGTTGAGGCGACTCAAGGCCCGATGCACCAGGCGGTGCTCGTCCTCAACAAGGAGTCTCTAGCTCCAATCGAGGCTAAAAACGGCGAGCTCAACTTTGGCTTCAGTGCGTGAGATAAAGTCTAAAGTCGGATGCAGCGCCAGGTACGTCCTGTCGACAACCCAGTCGAGCAGGATGCTGCCTCGGAGATCGAAGCACCCGACGATGTTTCAGAGCCTGCCCATGACGGTTACTCCTCCGGCACGGCTCTAATGCGTGAGTTCGAGGCGATGTGTCACGACGACACCATCGAGGACGACTCGGACGCCGACAATACAGTGGTGGAGAACTTTGTCGATGTCCCTAAGACTTCTACAGATAAATCTCCACCACTGTAAAGCAGCATCCGCTGCCCTTATACTCCGCTTGGAAGCGAGCGGAGCAGATGTAGTCCTGATCCAAGAGCCTTGGGTAGTAGGAGACAAGGTCTGTGGATTAGCGACGAAGGAGCACAAGCTTATTGTAGCTCAGAAAGAAGGTAAAATCCGTACCTGCATTCTTGCAAGGAAGCACTTAAATATCTTTCTGCTCCACAACTTTAGCAATGGTGACAACACAGCGGCAAGCCTTGAGCTACAAGGTTCTCAAAGAAGGCTGATGTCGTCCTACATGGCTCATGAGGAAAGCGATCCTCCAGGTGACCTAGTTCGCAAGCTCACCAGAGATAACGAAAGGTCGGATATAGGTGTTTACCTCGGTGGGTTACCTAAAGAGAAGCGATGGTACGTGGACTAACTCCAGCGAGGAGTCCCTACACTTTCTACTCGACACTCATTTTCCAGGGTGCTCCATCAATGGACCGACTCACTTACCTTACTTACTTACCGACTACTTACCGACTCAAATACCACAAGCTTGGCTTAAGGCTAAAATAGTCTTCATCCCTAAATCAGGTAAAGCCTCGCACTCTTCACCAAAGGACTTTAGACCAATCAGTCTATCATCCTTCCTTCTCAAAACTTTTGAGAGACTGGTCGGGCTACAATTGAGAACTACTATAAGCACCAGCCGCCCTTTGCATCAGCGGAGCTGGAAAAGAAAGGGCACAGATGGCAGCAATACGTTTGAGAGACTCCGACCAATGGGCTCCACAGCACACAGGTCACTCCTCAATATTAAACAGTAGTTCCGTCCCCACTAAAACGGACTGCTGTGTCCCAAGGGAATACACATACACCCCTTTCGACGCAATTATCCCGCACAGAGACGAGTGGAGTATGGGACCCCCAGGCCCAAGAGGGGCCCTAAACATCTTCACAGATGGGTCAAAGCTGGACAATAGGGTCGGAGGAGGTATATACTCCGAACAGCTAAACATTAGGCACTCCTTTAGACTCCCTGATCATTGCAGCGTCTTCCGAGCGGAGGTCATTGCAATCAAAGAAGCCCTAAACTGCCTTCAGGAAACTACCACCATGGTAACCTGTGTAGACATCTACAGTGATAGCCAAGCTGCAATCAAATCGCTAAATGCGATCTCCGCAAACTCGGCCACCGTTGCAGATTGCCGCAAATCTCTTCACGAGATGGCTCAGCAATTTTTTATCAGCCTTATATGGGTCCCGGGCCACCGGGACATCGAGGGCAACTGTATTGCAGACGAGCTGGCCAGACTGGGCACTACAATCCCCCTTCTCCAAGACAAGGAGGATACTCGTATGCCGATGGCCACATGTAGGCTCATAATAAAGGAGCAATATAAGCAACTAACAGACAACAAGTGGCAATCAGTACCACGTTGTCTTATAACTCGGCAAACATGGCCGACCATAGATAGGAAGCGCACCTCTGAGCTATGCAGGCTCGGCAGACGAAGGTGCAGCGCAGTCATACGCTTCCTAACGGGACACTGGCTAATAGGTACCCACGCTAATAGACTGGGCGCCCCATTCAATGACTTTTGCCGTAGCTGCAGAGACGGAGGAAACGGTGGAACATTTGTTCTGCTCTTGCCCGGCTCTCAGCAGGAAAATGCTACAGCACTTGGGCTCGCCCTTCATAGCAGTCATTTCGGCAATGTCCACCATATGTCCCAGGAAGATAGCTAGCTTCATGAGAGCTGCAGGCTGGGACAACTGTTGACCTTAGGTCTCACAATGCGAGAAGGGGTAGATTCCCTGCGGTATCACAACGGGCCGGAAACGGCCTAGGGTGTGCTGGGCTCCCAGTGAGTCTGGCAGCCCCTGTAACCTAACGTAACCTAACAAAGATAAGGGAAACAGGGAACATGTAATCACATACGTGCCATAGGTATTCTCTGTCCAAATATGCTCCAGACACATCTCCGGCTCGATGGGCTTAGCGGGCTTCACGTGGCCCATCTTGCGAATATCCTTGGCGGACATGGACTGACCGAAGCTGCTCTGCAGCTGACTGAGCGGCGTGCCCAGAGAGGCACGACTGAAAGGCAAGAAAAAAAGATTAAAAGCGAGCTCTCGGATTGGCAGGGGGAACCACTTGCTTGGTCTGGCCGAGGACGCCGCTGAACGACTGTGATTGGCTGAGTACAAACTTGGAGAGATTGTGCCCCAGTGGGGTGTGTGTATGTGCGCCTCCAGTGGTCGTTGTGGTGGTGTTATTCCTACCAAGAAACCCAGAGACATTCGTCTGCACTTTCGGCGTGGCTGGAAGAAAGACATGAAATTCTAAAGGAAATGTGGATAGAAAGATGGATTTAGGACTCACTTCCTGTGGCCTTGGGTGTGCTATAGCTAGTGGTACTTAACGATCGTGGCCCGATCGTTGTATGTCCCAGATCCTGCTGCACCAGATTCACTTCCTCGGGCGTTACCTTTCGCAGACGCGTAACAAAATGCTTGAAAAACTTTGCATCGTAGAGCAGCACCAGATCGGAGTCCTCTGTCGTAAAGATAACACTGTATTCGGGTTCTATCACATAGCCGGTGGAATTGGTGCACGTCTTGAGAACCACCGGACAGGCCTCGTGCAGCGGATGGGACATGGAAAACAGCCGCGGCATGGGTATCGAGAGATTCGAGATCAGAGCATTGTCTGCGTCCTTTTCCAGCAGCAGTCCGTGTTTTGTCTGCCACAGCTGACTTACGGGAAACTCGACGCTGGCTAGGAAATCCTCGCCATCATTGCAATAGACACGCATGGCATCCGAGTCCATCACGCAGATGGCCTTCAGGCTGTCGTCGTCCGAGTCGATGGTCGCCTTCAGCTGGGCCAGGCGGCCGCGTACGAAGGTGCGATTCAAGAAGCAGGCAAACTTCACCGGAAAGTCGGTGGTGAAGCACATGCGCTTGTAGACGCCATCGTCGTCGTCGCCGAGGCCCTGGGTCCATATGACCGTGTTCTTGTTCACATACAGCTCCTCCTCGTTGCTGACCATGTAGTCGCACATGGGCTCCTCGCGCTGCTGCATCTCTGGGTTCAGCAGATGGCGTGGCAGCGAGGACAATTGGGTGGCAGCGGCCGCCTGGGGACCACATTTCTTTGCGTGCTCTATCAACTGGCGACGACGATGGGTACGCTCATAGCTGGCCTCGTAGTCGTCGTAGATCTCGCGTATCGACCAGAACTCCTGCGGCTCCTCCGTGACGCCGCCGGCGGAAATATTCACGTTCTGTAGACGCTGTAACAGAAAATGCTCGGTGGGCTGGTATTTTGACAGCGGCTGATCCGGTGGACCGGGATGCTCTTCAGCCGCCTGACGACCGCGCGGAACGAATTCCCGTGGCGGTTCTGCGACGGCTATCATCTCAGAAATTGCATCCAGATTTGCAAAGTTTACAAAAAAAATCCCGCGCTCGTGCGCCGCTTTTCTGCCAAGAACAATTTCAATTCGCAATTGGTGTGACCGCACACTGGTAACCGGCAAAATATTCACTTCAGTTATAACTTTATTTGTAATCTATACATTCGTTTTGAAATGAGAAGCTAGGAAAACAATGTCTTATTATATCTAAAAAAATTAGGATGAAAAAAGTACAAATGAGTTGCATTTAAATATGATATTTCGGTGCAAATAATTATTCTAGTACACCCAATCGATTTATTTATCCTGCAATCGATATTTGAACAGCTGTGGTTGGTGCTGCCTGCTCGGGCATTGAATTTGTGTAGTCCGGCAGCACAAGTGCTATCGATGCTATAAGTAGTTGCAAAACAAAACTAATTTCTCAAATTGGAGCCTGATTGCATGGAAAATTCGCAATTCCGAAGCATTTAAACGCCGTAAACTAAATCATAGTAAGGAATTGTCAACACAGCGCTTGCATCTAACAAGTGAAAAATAGTCTGCCTGTCATTTTCATTACGTAACCAAAACACGCTCCGGCTTCCTTAGTATACGTACTATACCATATCCCCATGTCTCATCTTGTGTTTGTTTTACAGACTTATGGGCAGTAGTGTTGTCTCGCAATTGGCTCGAAAGTACGCTGCAGTGATTTTCTTTCCCACTGTTGCAGTCGGCTCCATCTACGCAGATTGGTCGCACACCCGAGAGTGGAAGCGCCAGCAACACCAGTTGGCACATAGCGTTCAGCTAAAGAGTCAGAGCTAGGAGGAAGAACTTCGTCGATATCTCGCTAAGATGGTGCTCGGCCTGGACAAGCGCGCCCTGTGGGCAGTCGTGCCGTTATTCGGCTTTGCCCTTGGCCACTTTTTGGATAAGAAGGAGACGGAGCGAATGACCATGTTCCGCGACAAGAGCGCACTGTATGCCCGTCCCGGTGGCGGCGAACCCGAAACGCCATCCTGGTGAGGGTGGGCAGCGCTTTACTTAGCATAAAATAACATGTTTTTTTCACTCTTAACTAATAAACCGTAAAATGGCTATGTGAAAGTTGACCCTGGAGAGTGCGATCTGTAATCTGTATAACCCACAATTCTGTGTATCTGCCCGACCTGTACAAATCTGGCTGCGGTGACGGGGGCGAGCCCGAGAGTACGGTACGGGACCAAACCCGAGTGTAGACCTTTCTGCGACATGATTTATTTATGAAGGATTGCGTCTGCGTCTCGTTTGGGCCCATTGTTTGTTTTACACATGAAAACCATAAAAACATCAACACAGGGGCCTAACGATAAGCCAGGGCTCTCTCGGGACCAGGCAGAAGATAAAATAACTCGTTTTTCCCTCGAATTTACCTGGCTTTGAGGATCCTCCTATTGCCTGTTTATTTACTCAAGTGGAAGCGAGACAACACCATCGACCCACGATGTATGCTTCTGTGTGAGTGTGTGTCTGTTTTTATTTAGAACTGCGCAAAATACTTGCTTCAAATCCTCCCGTTAGATTGCTAACAGTACAGCTCGTCATACTCCTTCTCCTCTCCTCTCTCTCCACTCAATGGAAATGCATTGGAAATATGTTTATGAAATCTGAGTGGTAACATAATCCAATCTGCGCTTGAGAGGCGCACCGCAACGCATAGCAGACGACAATTGAGAAACCAAATTGAAATGCCAATGCAACAAAACTAATTTATTTTTATGGTCAGGCTCGTTAAGGGTGGGGGAAAAAGGCTCGGGTTTGGGTTCAAGAGGCAACAATAGCTGGAATTGCCAGGGCGTGCTGCGTCATGGAAGATTTTGATTGTGTCCAACGGTTCTATTTTGTACACAGGCTCTCCTGTGGCCCCGAAAATTCGCCTCACAAGTGCACGTTGCTCGCACAGCAGGGGCACAGCAGGGGGATGGTGTACGAGTACGAAAGAAAAGGCGATTTGCAAAGTGCATATTCTCGTTTGTGTGTGAGACTGCGACAGCAACAGATTACCATTCTTGGAAACAAACGAGAAATACAGGAATATCACGGCATCAGAGCTGGCAGCATTCGATGGCGGCAAAATGGCCAAGTAGTGCAGTAAAGCATTCAATTGCTTGATTTTTAGATAAATGTACTAATTTGTTTTTGAACAGCAGGAAGAGTGTGTATATTTTATTCTTATATTTTTGGTTACTGCATTTACAAAGAGGCAACAATTCCGAACCGATTTAATATAAATCTAAAGCAGGAGGTTTTTAATATGGGTACATGTCATAACGCCCAGTGTCATAACGCCCGTGGGCATAATGACACAAAAAATAGTGTCGTTACGCCCATGGGCGCTACGACATTTCGAAAAGTGTCATACCGCCCGCAGGGCTTTATTTCACTTTTTTGTGGGCCTTATGACACTATAACGCCCGAAGCTTATAAAAATTAAATAATAATATGATACAGACTCTGCGAAATAACACCCCCCAAAAAAAAGAATGAAATAAGGCCGAAAAAAATCGATTTTCAATAAAATGTAAGGTGTTATTTCATATTGGTAAGCTCATTGATTCTTGATGCATTTTGCAAGATTTAAAAAGTTGAGGGCGTTATGACACTTTTGAAAGTGTCGTAACGGCCACGGGCGCTACGACACTTTGAGAATGGGCGCTATGACACTTTTGGAAATGTCATAACACCCGTGGGCGCTATGACACTATTTTTGGTGTCATAACGCCCACGGTCATTATGACACTGGGCGTTATGACATGCACCCTTTATATATATATATATATATGTATACATAGTAAATACATACATATGTATATTTTCCCATTCTTGTATATACAAAACTCGCAAAGTCAGCATCAGTTCAGCCAGAAATGGCTAGATTTAGCGGTAGAACGAGCAGCACCATTAGTATTTTCTGTATTTCGTCGTTTCCTTTTTTCGCAGGTAGCTTGTTTGTGCGGGTGCGCAGGCGCGGCAGCCTTGGTTTGGTCCGAAACCCGTATGGAAGGGCAGAGCGGAGGCCAGACTGCAGTTCAGTTCGTTTTCGGCGCTTCGACGCGAAAGAACAGATAATACAGGAAGAGAAAAAGAGAGAAGAGCCGAAAAAAAAAAAACGGAATTACGCGTCGTCCCCCTTTGCTCGCTCGCTCGTACTCACACACAGAATGAGCGACAAGCCGCAGAATGTGGCCACCAGATCCGGTGAGGATCCATCGGATTTTGCCCACAAGACCCTGCAGGATTACGAGGTGCTAGCCGTGATGGGCAACGGCTCCTTCGGCACCTGCTACAAGGTGCGGGACAAGAGCACCGGAGAGCTGTTCGCCTGGAAGGGAATGAACTACGATGAGCTGGACGACGACAAGTGCGATTCGCTCGTCTCGGAGATCAGTATGCTGCGCCAGCTGCAGCATCCGAACATCGTGCAGTACTACCACCATCTGGTGAATCGTGAGGCCAAGTCCATCTACATTGTGATGGAGTGCTGTGCGGGCGGCGACCTCTCCCAGCTCATTCAACGGGCCCGAGCGCAGCGACGGCGCTGAGGAGCGCTACATCTGGCGCGTCCTCTTCCAACTGTGTCGCGCACTGCAGGTGTGCCACAACAAGATACCCAATGGCACCATCCTGCACAGGGACATCAAGCCGGCGAACATATTTTTGGATGCGGCCGGCAATGCCAAACTGGGGGATTTCGGTCTGGCGCGTATGCTGCGACGGGACCAGAGCTTTGCCGCCTCCTTTGTGGGCACACCGCACTACATGAGTCCGGAGCTGGTCAAGGGACGGCAGTACGACCGCAAGAGTGATGTCTGGGCCGTGGGCTGCTTGGTCTACGAGATGTGCGCCCTGCGGCCACCCTTCCGGGGGCGCGCCTTCGATCAGTTGTCGGAGAAGATTGCTCAGGGTGAGTTCAGCCGCATTCCCGGCGTCTACAGCTCCGACCTGCAGGAGATTATTGCCTTTATGCTGGCCGTGGACCATGAGCAGCGTCCCGGCATCGAGGTGATCATCCGGCATCCGCTTGTCGTGCGCAACATCTCGCAATTGGATGGGGAGTTCCCTACTTTGGTGGAGGCTGGCGAGGATTTCAATGTGCCCGGCATGGGGCGGCTCTTCGAGGATCTGCCCGAGCTGTCCAGCACCATGTTTACGGAGCAGTACAGCTTCAATGAGGACTACGGACAGCGACGACTGAGCGTCACAGGGGTCTTCACACCGGATCTGCGCAGTGAGCTCTTCTACTCGGCCAAGCGTCGCATCTTTCCCACCAACAAGGTCCAGCAATCGGATCCAGCGCTCTATGAGAGCATCAGACGCGAGGAGCAAATGGCGGATCAGCCGCAGAAGCACTTGGAGGAGGGCCAAAGCCAGAGTCCTCGCCGCCTCACACAAAATATATTTGATGATGTGCTGCAGACGCGTCTCCATGCCATCCGTGCCCAGGAGTCACTGATGCAGCAGAAACTCCTCGAACTGCAGGCACGCGAGAACCAGCTCCAGCTGGCCGAGAAGCGCGTGCAGGCCCTCCAACGAGAACTCCTCGAAAAACTGGAACAACAGCCGCCAACAGCCAAGTCCTGCAAGTGCAGCCAGACGGACACAACGATGGCAGCTCCACCCATTCCACCGCGCAGGCCCCATACGAAAGTGCATCATGACGACACCTACTGCACCATCGAGCTGAACGAGACCTCTCCGACGGTGGCAAAGCTCAACCTGGCCGCCCTTCCGGCGCCCAAGTCCCTGCAAAGCCACGCCAACACCCTGCGCAAGGTCACGTTCAAGTCGCCCCAGAAATTCGTCACGTATGGCATTGAGAATGTGCCTCCTGCAAGCAGTGCTGTGCCTGTGCCTGCTCCAGGTGCCACAGTCCAGCCAATGCAGATGAGCGTCTCCAGCAATGATTCCGGCGACAGCCAGGCTTCTTCCACTCGCCGCAAATCTATTCTGGCTTTGTTTGGACTCAGTCGGGGCTCGAAATCGGTGCCCAAGCCTGCTGCTGTGGCACCACCGGTCCAGCAGCAGGCGCAGCCACCGGCCATCAATCGATCCCGACCACCATTGGCTCTAAAACTGCCGGCAGCCCAACAGCCAGCAGGACCAGGACCGGCACCAGCACCAGGGGCACCACTGGCCAACCTCTGGACCAAGGAGCAGAAGAAGCAGGCCTTTGAGCTGCTGGCGGCCATGAATGCGGCCGAGAAGGATGCGGCGGGAGGCAGTAGTGTGGCAGGAGCCGGAGGGCGGCGGCAGCACCTGCGTCAGTCGGTGCGGGAGCGGAACTCGACGATGCAGAGGAACCGCATGCGTCGCTCCCTGGTGGTGGCCGGCGCTGGTCCCCAGAAGCTGTCGTCCCGCGAGCAAATGCTGATTTGAGGGCGAGCTAGGAGCGGATGGAGGTAGGAGACGGGTGCCAGGAGCGGTTCGGAGCGATTCGCGCCTTGTGATGTGGAATAAGTTCCGTTATGTAAGCATACAACATACTATTTTTTTTCTATTTTTTTGTGTTTTTTTTCATGAAGGTCTTCAATCCTATAAAATGTATTATTAGTTGTAAGACCGTGCCATTATCTGTGCAATTTATATTAGAAGTAATCTTCTTTAGCAGTACAATATCTTGTATTGAATAAAAGAAAAGTTTTACAAGAAATTCGCAGTTTGAACTCCAAGTTCCGTTAGATTCAATTAATTCGATTGCAGTGTTGTTAAATAGTCAACGAGCAGCAGCTGTTCGTAGTCGACAGGTGATTGGGGGGTGGCGGTCGATAGACCAGATTCTATTACGCAAGCGAGCAACAGGTTTTTAGTCTGATTACATTCCACATCGTGTGATCAGTCGATTTAATCATTAAATTGTTGCCCCTCATCCAAAAACGTAATGTCCGCCAATCTGCTGCAGGCCACGCGCAACCTCTGCGCCCAGGCGCGTCGCGCGTACAGTTCCAAGCTCCAAGATGTGCTGGTGGTGTCCGCCGCCCGCACACCGATCGGCAGCTTCCAGAGCCAATTGGCGCCGCTTAGCGCCACCCAACTGGGTGCCACCGCCATCGAGGCGGCCATTGAGCGGGCCGGAATCGCAAAGACCGACGTCAACGAGGTGATCATGGGCAATGTGGTGTCCGCAGGTCTGGGTCAGGCCCCCGCCCGCCAGGCGGCCATTTTCGCCGGCCTACCAACCAACGTGTGCTGTACCACCGTGAATAAGGTGTGTTCCTCGGGCATGAAGTCGGTCATGCTGGGCGCCCAGTCGTTGATGCTCGGCTACGCCGATGTGGTCATCGCTGGCGGCATGGAGTCCATGTCCAATGTCCCCTACTATCTGAAGCGCGGCGCCACACCCTACGGCGGCGTCAATCTCGTAGACGGCATTGTGTTCGACGGCCTCTGGGATGTGTACAACAAGTTCCACATGGGCAACTGTGCGGAGAACACGGCCAAGAAGATGACCATCTCCCGCGCCGACCAGGATGCGTACGCTATTCAGTCGTACAAGCGTTCGGCCCTTGCCTGGCAGTCCAATGCCTTCGCCGAAGAGATCGCCCCCGTCAAGATCCAGCAGAAGCGCAAGCCCGAGGTGATCATCTCCGAGGACGAGGAGTACAAGCGGATCAATTTCGACAAGTTCGGACAGCTGGCGACAGTGTTCCAGCGCGAGAACGGCACTGTGACCGCCGGCAACGCCTCCACCTTGAACGATGGCGGTGCCGCTGTCGTTCTGATGTCCGCCGATGCCGTGAAGCGTGCCGGCCTTAAGCCTCTGGCCCGGATTGTGGCCTTCCAGGATGCGGAGACCGATCCCATTGATTTCCCCATCGCACCGGCCTTTGCTGTGCCCAAGCTGCTGGAGCGCGCTGGCGTGCGCAAGGAGGACGTGGCCATGTGGGAGATCAATGAGGCCTTCTCCCTGGTCGCGCTGGCCAACATGAAGAAAATGGATTTGGATCCCAGCAAGGTGAATGTGCACGGCGGTGCCGTCTCCCTTGGCCATCCCATTGGCATGTCCGGAGCTCGTCTGGTCACCCATCTTGCGCATAGCCTCAAGGCCGGGCAGCTGGGATGTGCGTCCATCTGCAATGGCGGTGGTGGTGCCTCCTCCATTCTGCTGGAGAAGCTCTAAGCAGGAGCTCCTTTTTGGCTGCAGCCTGTGGCTCCAGTAACCAGAAATGCATTTATTTTGTAACCAATTGAAATTTATCTGCTAAATGTTATTATATAATGTGCTCTCCCTCTCTATCTGTAGCTGTAGCTGAATGTATCTATCCCTTTCGTGAGCATCAAATGGAATTTTGTGATTTGCATAATAAAATTATGAAGAGAAAATGAATTTATGACATTACATAAGGCTTACTTACCAACGAGCGGTTTTTTTTTTTTCTAGAAATATCCCAGCAATTTTTTTATTGGTTATATGAAAACTGCGCTTAAATTAAATAAATATATTTTTTTTGTATATACATGCTGATATACAAAGAAATTTAAATTTGATTGCCATGCCGCAAGGGCGCCGACAACTGATTGCAAGCATAGCTATCGATACACGATAGCTACCATCTCTGCAATCGACTAATTTCACATGGCGCTATATAGCTAACGGACGTTTATTTGACGGTTAATCTATTTTTCGCTTTTAAAAAAAGAATGTTTTTAATACATTTCTAGCTCCCTTTCAGCTTAGAGTGCGACCCCATCTGACCGATATGAGCTCCCAAAGGAACACGATCAGTGAGCAAAAGTAAAGGGCCGCAGCAATCACGTAAATGCCCCAGAGATCCGGTTGCCTGATGCTCTTCTCTCGGTACAAGAACGTGCTTCGAAAGTACTGCTCGTTGGCCAATTGCCCTGCCCAGTAGTGCACAAGGCCGACAGCGCGAATGGACATGACCAGGTGGTCGAACTGCACCACCAGGTGCGAGTGCTTCGGCAGATAGATGGCCAACTGCTGCTCCAGCACGTACTGCGGCACAATGTAGTAGGCGCCCGCCCTGTGGGCTCTCTGGGTGAGATGCAGCAGTGCGTCCTGTGCGACGAGTCCGAAAAAGTGCGGATGTGTGCCCGCCAAAGTTTGCTCCGAGCACTGATCCAGCCGACGCAGTATCTCATCGTCCAGCTCGGATGCGACGATCACAGAGCGCAAGCTGACAAACTGCTGCAAGCTGGAGACCACGCGCAGGTCCTGCAGCGTAATGCGACTCATCACAGCCGTGTAGCCGCGCTCCACCAGCTCCATGAGGCTGTGCGGCAGCGCCTGATGCACATGGTAGCGTAGGATCAGAAAGAGCAGAGCCGAATACATGGCCCGCACGATCAGTGTGAAGCACAGCCAGCTGCCGAAGAGCAACTGCAGCGAGGCTTGCTCCATCGGGGCCACAGGCACGCCTAAGGCAGCACCGTAGACGGCCAGGAAGAGGGTACCTCGATCTCCGGCCCGCCAGCACAGCAGCAGTAGGATACCAAAGAAGCCGAGGAGGCTGCCCAGCAAAAAGAGCCAGGCAATGGTCTGAAAGGGAAAGAACCAGATCTCCAAGCTGGTCAGATTGTGGGCATTCAGAAGGAGGCAGCTGACCAGCTTGTTGGAGTAGTGCGGAAACACAGCCGTCAGATTGGCGGCATATTGTACCCGCTTCCGCACATAACCGATGGCCAAATGCGCAATCCGGTCCTGCATCTGTGGAGTGAGACAAAAACACTGAAATGGAAGCAGGAGGTGGAGGTTGCTGCCACTCTTCTGACTACTCACCAGCTGCTGCAGTAGCTGCTGCTCCGTCCAGGTGGTGTGACTCTCCTGCTGCTCCTGCAGTCCCCTGAAGTCTATGCTGAAGTTCATCCGCTTGGCCAGCTCCAGAAGCAGGCGACCCTCCAGACCCTTCAGTTGCTGTCTTCCATCCACATCAAAGAAGGGCTGGACACGGCGTGCCAGCACCATCAGCGGACACTGCTGAAGGTTTCGCAGCTTCGATGGAAAGTAGTCGCGATGCTGCCACGCTCCGTCCGCAAACTGATTGATCTGCGTGGGCTTTGTGTCACCGCACTGTTGGTGGGGCGCATAGGGGAAGTACGTGTGAAGGACCACCTGTCCGCCAGAGCTCTGGGTCATCACGTTGCAGTTGATGAGCTGATGGCGCCAGCAGTAGGCGAACACGCCCAGCATGTCTTGCGGAATCAGCGCATCGCGCTGTTGTAGGAATATGAAATAGTACTCGCTGGCATCCGACTGTGCGGTGTACGTGTGTATCTCAATGTCGCTAAAAGAAGGACGGACGGAATGAGAGGAGGATTACCCATCTGGTGGACTTACAGCAGTGCGTCCAGCGAGTCCACCAGTAACAGATTGTGCGTACGTGGCCCTTCGATGCGTTGCCGGCTCTGGTTGTGATTGTGGTGCACCAGCTGGATGATCATTGTGTCCACGCTCTCGTACAACAGCTGCATGATGTTCCGATAGAAATTGAGTGGACTGGGCCGGCGGCACGACAGGATCACAATAAAGGCGGGCGCTAGGCGCTGGTAAAAGTCCTCGATAAACACGCGCAGTGCGCTCGCCACAAACTGATTGATGGCCGCCGCCTGTGTCTGGGCACCGCTGTACTTCATCGATTCAAAGTGGAGCAGGCTGGTTATGTTCATGTCGCTCCGCCGTGCTGGCTGCTTACTAACATGGATGGCATCGCAGGCCAGCTGCACCAGTGGTAACCCGTCGCAGTGGTTTCTGCTTTGGCCACTTTCTGATGTTTGCCTCTCATTAGTCGTCAACGATGGTCGATGGTGAGCGGCGATGGGTCGTTAGAACAAAGTCAAACAAAACTCTATTATGATGTCATGCCCGCAGTGGACCCCAGACTGGCTCAAATAATTGCCTAAAAATATACAATACTTACTAACGATTCCATCAATAAGGTGTTGTTCGGTTACACTTTTTGAAGGTATTAAAGATATTGCATACATTACATAAGCCTCTAAAGAACGCAGCACTATCAGAAATATGATCTAAACGACGCACAGTCGGGCCTCAGTTGAAATCAGAAACATATGTATGTGACATGTAATAAACTGCTAAACCCAAACGCTAACTGAAAAATAATCGGTCCCCAGGAAACATACCAGTCGTACCTCAGCAATTCTTAAAGTCACTGAAAATATCCGTAAAAACATTGACGAAGCATTCGATACTGTCCATCACGGTTATTTGTATAAAACTTCAAAGACAATGGATTGAGCAGCACTGCAACAACGATATATTACATAATAAAAATCGAAGGTGGTTTGCTTTACTAAGACTTGTAAACATGAAACACTATTAACAATTATGGGAAGTATTTAATATAATAATCAATCTTACTTAAATATTGTTGTTACTAGTGCCATGATTATAAGAAATAACTTTGAAACACTAGGAATATAAAAAAAAACAAACAATCAGCTGCGGCTCTCAGAAGCTTTGCAGGGCACAGCAACGGACAGGCGTGGCGCATGTGCAAAGCTTATGGCCGGCGCAAGGTTGTATAATTGGGGCAGGTGGGCTTTTCCAGCGGTTTTCCAAAGAAAAAATAAAGAGCTCAGCCCCACACCAAGGCTCGGCTGACGGGGGTTATAGCCGTCCAGTGACGGGGCTTGGAGTGGGTGCACAACTTGGTGCGCTGCCGAGCCGTGCGCTCACGGGCAGGGCCCTATGGGCGAAACAAAAACACCAAGAGGACTAAGAAAACGCTAATTTGCCCTACAGGGCACTTAAACATACCGTTTTCCTGGGTTTTCACAGGCACAGATCGTTTTTCTTCTGGGCAGGGATTTGGACTTATGGAGGCGTAGCAAATATTCCCGCTAAATCAGGCAGCTTGGCGGCACGGTACGGTAAGGTACGATTCGGGTATAAAATTTTAGGCGTCACCGCACTGAGTAACCGAACTTTTCCCGTTTGTTAACCCGTTTTCCGGACACGTGTCCAGAGTTTACTAGCAGACACCGCAAACTATGCTTTAAATGAAATATATATTTAATTAGACCAATATTTAATTAGCAATAACCTACTTGCGATCTGTGCTGCTCAACGGTAACCGTTACAAGTATCAATGACAAACGACACTGACTGCTTGTGAACAGCGATCTGTGCATGGGCATGAGTCAGGAAACCAAGGAAACCTATGCAAATGCCACTCGAGTGGCTTTGATTTTGGACGAGTTGTGCGTGTCGGCGTGGTTTCTGTAACGAGTGGGATGCCAGATTGGGTGGGTGAAAGGAGCGCGCGACCAATTTCCAATTAGAAGCTCCCACTCCCACCAACAGGTGCCCACAGCCACATACTTTCAATCAATCTCCCCATGCCATCCCTTTTCCAAAGAAGTGGCGGAAGGAGATGACAATTGCCAATGAGAGAGCAATTAGCAAACAACGCGAACAAAGAGCAAGGAACGTGCAGGAAATTAGGAAGAGGAAAACAAGCAGGAGAGCATGAAATGAGCGAGTACGCGCAACTACTGTTGTACTGTTCTCTCTCAAAGTTACTATTTCGCGCGGGTTGAGAAAAGCGTGGAAAATGATGAAAATGCAACGGGACAATTGTCGCGTGTGTGTGCAAATAAGTCTAGCGTTGAATAAACAAAAAATGTTCAAAAATAGTATTTATGTACATAAATAAGTGCACGAAAAAATGCGTGATCAAGCTCAGGGTCGGACCACGAGGCCAAATGGCTGAGAAAAGGCAGAGTGCAGAAAGAAATATGCGAAAATATGTGAGAGTGAAGTAAAATAACTACAAAAACTATTCCATGCATTAATTCATGTTTTTTGTGTCGAAAAATCAGCGGAGTGCCCGAGATTCCATTCCATTCCATTTTTGGTTGTTATTTGTTTTGTTCTGAGGTGGCTTACACGTGTATGTGTTCGTGCGCGTGCGCAACGTTTTGTCCCTTTCCCACTCAAGAGTTAAAAAAGTAAATCTAAAGATGAAGATTCAGAAAGGAGGAATACATATATATAATATATGCATACATGTATATGGATTTTAAGACCTATCGATAAGTTCCATTCGTGACGCCGTTTTAACAAGAACAGTTATATTCAAAAGTTGTCTAGGCAACCCTGGCTAAAGACGCTTTGAAAGACGCCGTCAAACACTTTCTCATTGTGAAAAAAAGAATACTTTGTAGATTTCATATTAAATATTACCATGAAGACCTCTAAACATACTCCTGAAGGCTTAGATGCTTGCTTCCGTCTGACCAGCTTCCTCGACCCCGACCTCGACGTGAGTGCATCCGGCTTCAAGGTACCCGAAAGCGTGGTTTCGGAGATTTTCGATGGTTCCGAAACCCCCACCGACATCACCATCACCTCAGAGTGCCACCGGATGGAATCGCAGCTGGAGTCAATGCTGCGCGCAATGAGCGTCAGCACCAGTGATCGCGAAGGTGGAGTGCAGCACCACTTGACCATCGAGTGCCGGTACCCGATCATCGACGATCTCTGTGCCTTGGGGAAGATCATCTGCGCCGAGACGGTCGCCGGACTCTACGCCAAGGGCATCCCTGAGTGCGATAAAATATTGATGCTGGTCTGCAGGCCCCCTCAGATGCCCGTTGGCGTGTTCAATGCGGTGTTTGCGCTGATTGAGATGGGCTTTAAGGAACGCTGCAAGGGTACCGGCACCGGCGAGATTTGGGCCATGTACAGGCGCACTAACCACTTCATCGCTGGCGGAGTGGCCTCGGCATACTGGCCGCAGCACCGACTGCTGGCATGCAACAACGCTGTGGATGGTGATGTCCTGGTGCTGACCAAACCCCTGGGCACTCATATGGCCATTGATGCTTATAAGTCTATCGGTCAACCGGAACGCTGGGAGCTCTACAAGAAGTTCGTCTCCGAAGAAGATGTCCGTGCCGCCTATCAGCAGGCTGTCGCGTCGATGTGTCGCCTCAATCGCAATGCCTCTAACCTCATGCACGTGCACAATGCCCATGGGGCCATCGCCGTATCCGGTTCGGGTATCCTGGCTCATGCCCACAAACTGGCTTTGCTCCAAAAGGACCCACTGTCGTTTGTCATTGACACTCTGCCGGTGATCGGCAAGATGGCAGCTGCTGCCAAAGCAGCCACCAGCATGCTGCAGGGGCTTTCTGCTGAGTCTTCGGGTGGCCTGCTCATCTGCATGCCACGTGAGGATGCCGTTGCCTTTTGCAAGTTCCTTGCGACATATAGTGACAATCCGGCCTGGATCATCGGCACTGTCCAGAGCGGCAAAAGCCCAAAAGCCTCCATGGCAGATAATGTTGAAATCATCGAGTATTCTGAATAAGGAAACGATTATATATATTTGCTCTTATTATAAATAAATAGTCGAATTCAAAATCGAATCTTACATTGAATTACAGCCACTGTTACATTCTAATTGATGCCACTATTTGATAGTGGGGGTATATACATATGTACATATACCACCAAAAAACAGTCACACAAAGCGAACTGAAAGGAATAATTATTTGGTTTCCTCCTGCCCACCATATTGTGGTGCACATCCCAAATCCCTCCCCAAAGTATAGCCACGAATAAAATACATATTTGCTTTTAATTAGCTTCCCAGATTGGGTTCTAGGATAAGATGCAAAGGCCTGCTATGGCAGCTCATGGCCCCAAGGCTATGCTGAGGCAGAGCGCCTCGTCAGAGCTAGAAGGGCGATTATCGGAGCAACATGAACGACAGCAGCGTGATCTACAGCAACTATGTGGAGCGTTCCCGCATCGACCTACAGGTGGAGGAGGCCAATCTCTATGTGGCTCGGGCCCTGCGGTATGTCATCGAGAATGTGCTGGCCCAGCTGAGTGCCACGCTGGTGGTGACCATTTCGACGCGTAGCGAGGGCACCGCCCGCTGGTTCGAGTATGTGATGAACACCCTAGTTTACTCCTGGCGTGTGGCAGCAGTGCAGCTGCTGCGATTCAGTACGGACATCGAGCGAGTGCATGTGCCCGGAAGGAAGCCATTCAATCTGATGTTGGTGGACTCCTACGAAGGGCTGCTGTGAGTTTTGGGGGCGGTTAGGGGTCGAACTTTTGATGGACCAATTTATTCGCTTTTGTTTGCAGAAACTCAAATATTACCAAAGAAAATGCGGACTTTGATGATCAGGAGTATTACTTCATCTTCCTGCAGACGCGTGATCAGTTCATACCCATGGAGCTGAGGCTGATCCTGGACCATTGCCTGGCGCATTACTGGCTGCACTGCAACGTGATGATCCAGACAGCCGACGTGGATGTCGTGGTGTACAGCTACTATCCGTACACGTCGGACCACTGCCAGGCAGCGGATCCGGTGCAGGTGAATCGCTTTGATGGCCAGCGCATGGTCAACCCGACCATGTTCCCCGATAAGCTGCACCAGCTGCACGGCTGTCCCATCTCTGTGCTCACCTGGCACCAGCCGCCCTTCGTGGAGCTCACATGGGACGAGGACAGCAACCGACTGCGAGCTAGCGGCTTTGAGATCCAGCTGGTGGAGCATCTGGCTCGCCTGCTCAACTTTACAGTGGACCTGATCAACCTGACGCTCGTCCAGCCGCAGTTCTATCGCCTTGCCAATGGGAGCAGCGATGGACCCATGGAGTGGGTAAGTAAGCCCGTGGGATACAATATCCACTCCTCCTTCCACTCGCTCATCCTCCTTCTCCTTCTGGTGTAGCTCCTCCAGAGGCGGGCCAACCTTAGTCTGGGATACTTTCGGAAGACGGCACGCCGGAACCAACTGCTGACCACCGGCATGTCCTACTACTCAGCGCCACTGGTGGCTGTGTTGCAGCGCGAGAGCTATCGCTTTGGTTCGCTGGCGCTGCTCACCTTTCCCTTCGAGTGGTCCGTGTGGCTCACTTTGGTCGGGTCCCTGGGACTGCAGATGGCCATTCGGAGAGCTGGACTCCCGGTGCTGGAGTTGCTGTTCGGCCAGTCGCTGGCCCGTCTGCCACGCTCCTGGCTGCACAGGCTGGTCTACGCCCACTGGCTCTACGCCGTGATACCGCTGAGGATCTGCTACCAGTCACTGCTTTTCCACCTGATCCGGATGCAGCTATTTGCGGCGCTGCCGGGCTCCCTGGAGCAGCTGCTGGCGGAGAACTTTCGGGGCGTGTCCACTGCCAATACACTGCGAATGCTGCACGAGATGCCGCTGGTGGCGGGCCGGACGGAGAGCTTCTCGGGCCTGGACACGGCCTACGACCAGGAGGTGCTGGACTCACTGCAGCAGGCTGGAGGCCACAAGGTCTTTGCCATCACAGGGCTGGACGTGACTCTGGCGTATCTGCGGTCCAGCAGCCGCCCGGATAGCTACCATGTTGTGGGGAAGCCGGTGAATGTGGAATATGCCGGCCTCTACATGCCCAAGCACTCGTATCTGTACGAGAAGGTGAACGGGGCCATCCGGCAGCTGGACGACACTGGATTCATACACGCCTGGCGACGCGCCGCCTTCGTGGCCCACCGCAGGGAGGAGGAACTGCCACGGGAACAGGATCGGCGCCGGTACATCAGCAATTCGCAATTGTCCGGCATCTACAAGCTGATGATACTGCTGTATTCCATTTCTGGTCTCGTTTTTGCCGGGGAACTGCTGCTCCAGCGCTGGCGAGACCGTCGGACTGGACAAAGAACTTAGTTGAGAGCCGAATCGATTGCCCCAAGCCAACAGCCCAGGAACCCTAATGCTCCTCTACGTTCTGTAACCATTAATCATGGGGGACAAGTTTTCCTTTTCCTGCAATTAAACGGAAAGTCACACACAAACTTGCTGGGCTTTTGACCCTGGCCATCGGGATGGAGTTCGAGGGTCTGTTCATTCGTGAAGCAATCGGAGGATGAACATTACCGGTCTGCTCAGCTCGTACTACGATCTGTCCGGCGAGCAGGAGAACCAAATCAACGAATTTGTGGCTCGAGCCCTGCTGTACGTTGTCCACCATCATATACTCAGTGTGACGCCCTCCCTGGTGCTGATCCTGTGCTGCCGGAGCGAGCATACCTGCAACTTTTACAACGAAATGATGAGCACTCTCTTCCGCAACTGGGGCCTGGCACCGCTGCAGATTGTCAAGGTGGAGCAGGGGGTGCCATGGCGTCCGGTGGCGGGTCGCAGGCACTTCAATGTAATATTCACGGACTCGTTTGCGGCCTTCTCGGAAATCCGCATGGAGTACTATGCCCGCGAGTACAACTACAATGAGCACTACTTCATCTTCCTGCAGGCGCGTGACCATCTGCTGCAGGGGGAGATGCGCCAGATCTTTGAGTACTGCTGGCGCTACCACCTCATCCATTGCAGCGTTCAGGTGCAAAAGTCCAACGGGGATGTGCTCATCTACAGCTATTACCCGTTCAGCGAACGCAGCTGCTCGGACATGTCGCCGCTACTCATCAATCGCTACAACGGCAGCACTCTCCTCGAGCCGGAGATCTTTCCGCGGAAGCTGCGAAATCTCTTTGGCTGCCCCCTGCGCTGTGCCCTCTGGAATGTGCCACCTTTCGTTGAGGTACACGCGTCAGAGAGCAGCGGGGCGAGCGTCAGCGGCGGCTACGAGGGTCGCCTGCTTCTGGCCCTCGCCGAGAGGATGAATTTCTCCATAGCCGTGCGTCAGCTTCAGGCGACAAATGTCCGCGAAGAGGCCCTGGAGTGGTGAGTCTTCCTTGATCAGTTAATCGCTTTTAATCGATTGATTTTCCAGCTACGGCGTCACGATGCTGATCTAACGATGGGAGGTATCCGGCAGACGGTGGACCGCAGCCTGTTGGCCACCTCCACGCACAACTACCAGCAGACCCGCGAGGTGTTTGGCATCCTGGACTCCAGCTTTGAGTTGAGCTCGCTGGACATCCTCTTCTATCCGTACCGCCTACAGATCTGGCTAGCCATTGTCGGGGTCCTGGCCCTGTCGGCACTTCTGCAGACGGCCATCGAACGGCTGCTGCACGAGACGAGGCCCGAGTCCAGGCTCTGGCTGAATCTGGAGCTCATCTTTGTGGGCATGCCACTGCTGGTGGCGCCTCGCTCGCATACCGGACGCCTCTACTGCGTATTGCTGATGCTGTTCACGCTGATCATTCGGACGGTGTACCAGGGTCTGCTCTACCACTTAATCCGCACTCATCAGCTGAACCGGTTGCCGCAGTCCATCGATGCGCTGGTGCAGCAGAACTACACGGTGGTCGTTACGCCGGTGGTGCACGAGGTGCTCTCCGAGATACCCAGCGTGCAGCACATGACCTTCCGCATTCTCACCGGTGTCGAGGAGACGGCGGCCCTCGAATACTTGGTAGCGAATCCGCAGAAGCCACGCCATGTCTCTGCTTCAGCCCTGGAAATGTACATTCACTTCAATCACCTGAGTGCGGAACGGGCCCAGAGGATGGGCCAGAGGTTGGGGCTGCCGGTGGAGGCCGATCATTTCGAGATCATTGCCGAGGACATTGTGAGCATGCAGATTACGATGTACCTCAGCAAGCACTCCTTTCTAATCGATCACCTGAACGAGGAGATCATGTGGATGCGATCCGTGGGCCTGGTCTCCGTTTGGGCACGCTGGGAGCTCGTCGAGAGCTACCTTCGCAACGAGCAGGGCTTTAAGGAGCTCGGTCTGGTGGAGCTCTACGCCATGTTCCTGCTGGTGGTGCTAGGTCATGCGCTGAGTCTGCTCTTCTTCTTCCTAGAACTTCTCTCCAAGCGTTTGGTTCACCTGCAACGACTTTTCCTGTAGCCCCACTCCCCACTGCGGTGTCCGGCGATTTGTAAACCTCTTACGGGCCGACACATGCCGTTTGCATGTCGCTGACACTGACGGGGGTGGGGGTGGGAGTGGGGCGGTTTAACCACCACACAACACCCTCTCCTGACTCTTGTCTGAGGCACGGCACAACCTGTCTGTGCTGTGTCTGTGTGTGTGCCCCGTTGATGGTGTTAATTTATGGTTATGCGCCTCATGCATAATACTGACACCGAAACCTGTCACGCACATGCCCCAGCACCGCCAACGCCACCCACAGCTGTTGGAAGAGGGAGGTGCCCTGATGGTTGGGTTGGGGGGTGCCTTGGGTGGCCGCACCACGCCCTACCGTGTACGCAGCAATTAGTTTAAGTGATGAACACTGATTTGTTAATGCATTACAGGTAACAGTCACGGGCTCCCCATACGTATAATTCATTTCAATCGCTTGGAATAGCTTGGGAGGGTGAGATTTCCTTATGGTATACAGTGCACTCCACAGCTATAAGGCAATCGATAATATTTAATAAAAATTCAGGCAAAACTCTCTGTCCAAATGTCCCTAATATGTCCATAATATAAAAGCTTCATGCGTATCGTCCTCTCGATCTTTAGGTACCCTTATCCAAAAATGATGCTGCTTGGATGGCATTCTGTTTCATATTCAATATGGCCTGATCCCTAGTCGTGGCTGCCACTCGAGATCGCCTGATCCGATTGATTTGAAAATATGTTTTAAATAGCTCAAATCCATGTGAATGATTAATTTTAACTATTTATTAGCATTATACAAATAAATATAATTTGTAAAATATTAGTTACTTTTCGTATGCTTTTACTTATGTTCGCCTCGTTTTCTCTACCAGAAAATCGAATGAAGAGAAAGCGAGAAAGAAACGAACTTTTCGGATATGACGAGACCTGCTTCGTCCATTCCGTTTTGAGCGAGTGTAGAGAAAGATCAATCGCTGATTCTAGGCGACCGAAGAAGCGAATACCGAATCCCACAGAATCGATTCGGTTGCCCGTTAACTATTTTAGGGAAACTGTTAGGATTGGGCATCACCCAGGAAGGATCTAAAGATAGATTAGAAATACCGCCAAAAAAGTATTATGAGTGAAATTTGCTTTCTGTGCGGGTTCTCTTCTGGGCCACTGGATGGCATTAGCATTAGCATTAGCTACCATAACGCACTGTACTTTCAAAGATATTTGCAATTGATAGGAAAAGGGTCTACTGGGAACCAACCAGACCAACCTTCAATCGATTGCGAAGTTGAAATTGCAAACAAAAGCCTTTCGATGGTGCAAAAATGACTTCAGTTTCTTCATCGACATGAAGCTGTCAAGTGCTGGGATTGTGCTCCAAGTCCTGGGGCTTCTTCAGGTGAGGGTTAGTTCGTGGGCCGTCGAAGAGCCGTCGCTGCAAGAGCAGTTGGTCGGGAAGATTACCGAAACGCTGCATCGGATCCGATTGAACACTTGTGCCGCGCACAATCTGAGTGTTTTCATCAGCACCGACTATGAGCATTTGGACGAGAAGGAGGCGAATCTGGTGCGCTGGGCGCTCGACCACAGCCTGAGTAAAGAGGAGCTGGTGCCCGTGGTGTTGGCGTCGAAGCTGAGTCCCGAGATGAGTGTACGTGTGCGCCTGCAGCTGCTCTTTGTCCAGAGTCCTGAGCAGGCAATGTGAGTGGTAATCTTTTGGAGAAACCAAAACGTGGAATAATTATTATCAATCAACAGAGCCGCCTGTTCCGCCCTGGAGATCAAGGGCATGTACCTGATTGTGTGGCTCACATACCAGCCAGAGGCGAGCATACAACGGAGCACCATGTCCTTAATCTGGGCACTTTCTGCATCGCCTGTACAACTTGGATGTGCTGCTCCTGCTGGCCCACATGGAGAGATCAACCCTAACAGCATATAGCTTTCAGCCGTACACCTCAGGTAGCTGTGCCAGCACCGATCCCGTGGAGATACTCCTGCGGGAGTGGCGACTGCGAGAGTTGTTCCCCTTTCGTTTGAACAATCTACATGGCTGTCCGCTGAGCGTGATTGTGTGGCCGATATTGCCCTACATGAACATTCGCTGGGAGCGGCCGCGGGTGGAGGATCGGGTCGAGGGCTTGGACGGTCTGCTGCTCAGGATAATGGCGAGCAGGATGAACTTCACCATCCAGCTGATGCCCAACGAACCGATCGGGCTGATTGGGGGCTCCAGCTATCTGAATGGCACCATGACGGGGGCCTATGGCATGCTGCTGGATCGTCGGGCAAATCTAACACTTGGCTGTGCCGCCTGCACCCCGGAGCGGCAGACCTACCTCACAGCCACGTGGCCGTACACACAGATGCCTTATGTGATTGTGATGAAGATGCGTGATGGCTACAGCAACTACGAAATCATGTTGTTCCCCTTCGAGCGAAACACTTGGCTTCTGCTCGGCGGCCTGGCCATTGTTCATCGGTGCCTGAGGCGCTGGTGGAGGATGCCCGCTCCGGTTGTGGCCGGGTGGCTACTGTGGATCTTCGTGGTGCGGGCCAGCTACGAGGGATCCGTCTTTAACTTTCTCCACAACTCACCGGCCAAGCCCATGCCGCACACCTTTGAGGAGATGGTGGCCGCTGGATTTGTGTTCATCACGGATCATGCCACCTACCGCATGACGCTCAAGCTGCCGGCGTTCAATGGGCGCGTGAAGGTCACGCCCGGCCAGCCGGTGGACGTGTTTGATGCGCTTCTAAAGGAGCCTCCCCTCACAGGGGCCTTCACCAGTATCGCCTTTCTGGCCACCCATCTCACGAAGTACAAGGAGCAACGTCACCGATTCGTCATCCTCGCCGAGAAGATCCTGGACAACATGCTGTGCATGTACTTCCCCGCGACTCCTACTTCTCGGGAAAATCAATAAGCTGCTTTTCAACATGCGCAGCTTTGGTTTGTTCCAGCATCACTCGCAGCGCCTTGCCTGGGCCAACTTGCCCACCACAACGGATGGCAAGGGTCCATTCCGGAAGATGCATCAATTGTCGGCTGTGGATGTGCGTGCGGGATTTGCCGAGTCCATGGGTTTCATTGGCGCCGCTTCGAATTGTCTGTGCATCGCCTTGGCTGCGGCCACTTGTGTATTTGCCTTGGAGCTGCTCAGCCAGAGGTCACGCTGGCAAAGATTCGCCTGGATAATGGAGAGGTTTTAAAAGTATGGAAATGTATTTCATACTTTAATACATAATCCTACAATTGTCCAACGTGCAAATTTGAGTGTGTATGTGTGTTTGGGGGTGGATGTTGGCGGGGAATATGGATCAGGCTATATAGCGATTGGCCACATCCAGGACTCTGCGGAAACGCGGATGCCTCAGCGCAAGAAGCTCGAGGACAAAGACTATGCCAGCCAGCAGCTGGAGGGCCAAAAAGCAGACAAAGACGCCAGCCAACCTCATAATGGTCAGAGGATGGGGCTCCAGGTTGCGCTGCTTGGAAGCTCGCTCGATGCGATCGAGATATATGCGTCGATAGCGGTAGATAATCCCCGACGACATCATGGCCATTAGCAGGCGATCGATGCGACGCTTTAGATACGAATGCGGACGCATGTAGAAAGTCAATGGAGCAGTCATCAGGGCATCGGGCAGTATGGTTAGATGCCGCTGAGTCGGCCCGGATAGATAGTTAAACTCATAGACCGTCGGCAGCAGCAGCGGCACCACTATGCCCGGATCATCCTCGTCGCGCAGTCGTTTAAGCGAGGCCTCGTGGCTCGACACCAGACGGATGTTTGTGCTGAGCAGCGACTCGCGGAAGACGCCCTTTAAAGCCGGCAGCATGTTAAACACATATCCCTTGGCCACCACCTCGGCCATCGTCTGCAGTGGTGTGCGCACCTGAGCATCCTGCAGGATGAGATACAGCTGGCCCGTGTAGGCGGCCCGCAGTACCAGAGTCTGGAGCAGCCACATGACCAGCAGGTAGCGTGAAAAGTTACGTCGCGGCGTGTGCAGGGCCAGGCCACCAAGGAGGCTGTACCACAGACCCAGGCAGGGCAATCGATTGTTTCTACCGAGGACCAGATCGCGCAGCGCTGGCACAGGCATCATCTGCAGGACGGCAATCAGGCTGAGGCCGACCAGCACACTCACGATCAGACAGGACCAGATGATGTATCGGAATGGTTTCAGCAGTCGCTCAACCGGCGTCATTGACGCCCCACCAGGTACGACCAGCACAATGGGAAAGTTCGTGTAGGAGATGCTCGGGAGCATCACTTCGGATCGTTCCTTGCTGTACATGAAGCACACGAATGTAATGTTGGCATCGCCTTCTAATATCTGAAGGGGGATTCAAATTAAATGTAGATATGTGTTTAAACTTATGTGAAGTGCAGATTTAATCACCATTTGGAGAATACCCGTATAGCTGCCATTGGGCAGAATCTGGCCCCGATCCTTATCCTGACGCTCCACCAGTTTGACTGAGAAGTTCATGCGCTCCGCAATGGAATTAAAGATCATTCCCTCGATGCCGTGAAGACGCCGCCCGTTGGGCGAATCGTCATCGTCATCGATTCTCACATAGGGCCGGTGCTCGAATGTAGCTGTGACCAACTCACAGCCATGCATGTCCGTCAGCTTGCTGGGAAAGAGCTGCTTCCTGAGTCCAAATTCCGCACTGGAGGGCATGCCCTGAAAGGATCCATAATAGACGGGCAGCGAGGACTGGCATCGGTGTGGTCCGTAGGGATAGTAGGTGTACATCTGGACAGTGCCGTGCCTGGCTAGAAACACATTCACATTGAGCACATAGATGTTGAGGAGGCGCCTGAACATGATCTTAATTGTCTCCAGGGGCTGCAGCTCCCTGCCCGTATAGACAATGATGAAGTAGCCATTCCGCTTGTAGGTGCTGCCCGGCTGGAGCAGATACCGCTCGAGTCGGATGTAGGCACGCAGGCTGTCCAAAAACCAAATGGCACACGGCCGTCCCGTCAACCCACTGGGCGGTGGCAACTCATCGATGTTCTCCGTCATGTCCATGCGCTCGTCCTCGAGGAGAAACTGAATTTTAGCCTCGCCCGATACACGACATAGGGTCGCGTCAATCAGATCATTGTGGTAGCCCCGGCTGGCCTGGCTGGTGGCAAACTGGACGATGGCCAAGGCAGTACTAGTCGACACTCCGTAGTGATGGTCAATGGCCCACACAATGGCGTAGACCAGGCTCACATTGTAGACGGCAATCGGCAACATGATTCCCCGGTGGCTCCTTTGCAACTGTTGGATGGCGTTTTGCATATTTGCAGTTGCATGCTCCGTTTAACGGGGGTCGTTATTGTAACGTTGCGTGCTGTGCCTGGCCCCAATATCTCTGGCATCTGTAAATGCATTATAAATTAGCATTAAATGTATAATATTTACTCAAACTATATGTTATCACAACTTAGTCTGGTCTTCGGTCATGGCTGTCGTGTCGTCGCTAAGTATAGGTCGATCTTCGAAATCCCTTTCCATGTTGCTGTTGCTGGCCTTGAACGCCATATCTGGTATTTGTAAATAAATTATAAATGGACATTAAATGAAGCTTTTCGTCCGTTTTACCGCACAGTTTCCGGTCAGTGGTGCCAAACGGCTCTTCCTATTTCTAACGGCAGCAGTGTTGGAAAACGTGTGGCCTGAGGATGAACCGATAGATTGATAGATCAAAAGAGCCGATCAATTGTATTTTAAATAACGACGTTAATACCACAACTCCCCCACCCCATTCACCGTGCTCAGCTAACGGAATGCAGCGTGATTCTTTGATTTTTTCATGGCTTCTGCCCATGAGTAATTTCACAATATTACCTGTCAAAGCATGATAAATGTGCATCAGCAGACAGATTCTAAAGGTCGCTGTACTGCGGTGTAGTGTTTCGTGTGTGTGTGTGCATGCGCTTTCGCTGACGGCAGACCAAAACCAAAGCAGCACCCGCTCCAAAAAGAAGAACAAAAACCAAAAACATATTTTCGTTTGGTTCTCGTATCTGGACAAGCAGAAAAGCAGATTCGAGCTGAGCTCAGCCATTTGATCTCCGCCATGGTGACACACATAGATCGGGGCGGCAACGCTGCAAGAATTTCTCGGATCAGAAGAAACACCATGAAGCCATGAAGGGCACACCGCTGCCCACCACTTGCCAGGGGCGGACCTCGTTGGGCCAAGGGTGCAGTATATATGTACATATACCTCTATATATCTGCGTGAAATGTAAGTAATCACGCAGTCATTAATCATATTTTAATGAATATCAAATGCGTATTTAAGATACGGTCTTCCGCGTCACTGCGGCCCTGGACAGCAACGTATTGTTTACCGTGCATCATTAACGCTGATTCCATGGAACTTTAAGCAAGGTTTTTGCTGCTGCAGCCAGAAGAGCTGCTGTGAAGAGTAGGTGCCATGGATCGGGGGCACACACATACGGAAACGTAGTATGTTCGCGGGGTGCGTGCAAAAAGCAGCAGAGCAGCCACCGACCGGCGGAGCACGAATTCGCCGACGTCAACAGTTTGCCGGCCCTCCCCATGGGGGCAAAAAATCTATTTGGGCCAGTGTCGCGTTAGCTGCAGCAGTCAGTCGGCGAACGAGCTCCGGCGTATATCGATCGATCTTCAATCCAAGAGCGATACCTGTCCGAGATGAGATTGCAGTGCCTGTTGTTTCTGGCGCCACTCCTGGCGCTAGTGCTCTGTGGCCAGGTCCTTGGCCAGGAGACGCCATCGCAAGCTACGGACGCAACGAAGGATGCTGCCGAGCAGGAGAGCTCTGGCAATGGAACCGCCGCTGAGACGAGGCCACGTTTTCCCAGTGAGGAAGCGGTGAGTATTAGAATCGATTGTGTTTGATCCTAAGTAATGATTGGTAACCCCCCCTTGTCCAGATTCTCGGCCAGATGCCGCCCATCACACCAATTCGCAGCGGAGTGCCCTCCATAGATGCTTTCTACCTGCTCTTCCCCGCCTTGGGCAGCCTCCTGCGCTGGACTTCACTGTTTCCGGCTCACTCGGTCCTAGGCGCCGTGCCCGATGCCCTCCAGCCCACGGCAGCGGCCTCAAAGGTGGTCCTAGTCCTAGCCGACGATCCCACGGCGAAGACTCGTGTCCCCCGCCAAGATACACCCACAACGCCGAACGCGTTCGGCCAGTTGCTGGCCCAAATGCCGAACACCAACTTTGCCCAAGGCTGGATGAATCCGGCGAACTTCAATCCGGAGAGCTTTAACCTCGGACAGATCGCCCCCAATGTGGGCCAGGCTCTTACCAATATGCAACTTCCACCAATGCCGCAATTCGGATTCGAGAACATCTTGGGTGCAGCTCCTCCACCGCCGCCCGCTGTAGTGCCGCCACCCCCTGCGGAACCTGCACCGCCCGCAGCCCCAGCCGCCAATGAACCAGCTACCCCTGTGGCAGCTCCGAATCCCTTCTCGTTCCTGACTCCCAACAACTTTGATGTCAATCAATTGCTGGGTCAGGCCCAGCAGACCTTGCCACCAATGCCAGCGATGCCCAGCAACGTGGATTTCTTCAGCAATCTGCGACAGATGTGGCCGGGAGCTCCGCCAGCAAATCCTGGCCCTGCGCCCGGCTCTGATGGCCAGGCTTCGGACATATCAGAGGTGCGTGTAAGGCCCGAGGCGGCCTACTCGCAGGAGAACGACCTGGATGACAAGGAGCACGTGCCATTGCTCTGGTTTCGCATGCCCATAAACCGTCAAGGCGAGGCCAAGACGCTAGAAGATCTGCGTATTGAGGCAAAACTTAGGGAGTTTGAGCGCCAGGTGATTGCCGAGCTGAAGATGCTCCAGCAGATTGAGCGCGTGGCCAAGGAGATGCGCTCGAGTGCCACCTCCAGTAGCAGTGGTAGCTCCCCCTATAAAATCTCCTATCCCCTGAGTCGTACCCCCGTCCATAAAATCACACGGGCGGACATTGAGCGGGCCCTGCGCGACGACTACGTCCGACGTCTGCTCCACAAGGAGGCGCAGCGAAAGTCGCGCGCCAACCATGCCGCCTTCAAGCGGCAGACAATGCCCTCGGAGGCATCCATGTCCAAGGAGGATATTGTGAAGATCATGGCCTATGCCTACCGCATGGCAACAGAACAGCAGTCGGCGGCCCAAGAGAAGAGCAAGGAGGAAAAGATCTATGCCGCCTACCGGGCCACCGGAGAGGCGCAAGGAAAGCCACAGAATCCACAAATTATGGACCAGCAGCCGCGACAGATGCAGCAGCAGCCCATGCCACAGATGCAGCAGAGGCAGTGGGAAGCCGAGAAAAACGAGGCCCAAATTCAACAGAATCCCATGATGATGCAACAGAGGCAATGGGAAGCCGAGCAAAACGAAGCAAAAATGCAACAGCTGCGGCAGATGATGGCGGAGCAACAGCAGCAGCAGAAGGCCATGATGATGCAGCAGGGGCAAATAGAGCAGCAGCCCATGAAGATGGAGCAGAGGCAGTGGGAAGCCGAGCAAAACGAGGCAAAGCTGCAACAGAACCCCATGATGATGCAACAGAGGCAGATGAAGCCCATGATGATGGAGCAGAGGCAATGGGAAGCTGAACAAAACGAAGCAAAAATGCAACAGCAGAGGCAGATGATGGCGGAGCAACAGCAGCAGCAGAAGCCCATGATGATGCAGCAGGGGCAAATAGAACAGCAGCCCAAGACGATGGAACAGAGGCAGTGGGAAGCCGAACAAAACGAGGCCAAACTGCAGCAGAACCCCATGATGATGCAACAGAGGCAGATGATGGCTGAGCATGCGCAAATGCATCAACAGCAGGCACAGAGGCAAATGATGGCGGATCATGCGCAAATGCAGCAGAAAATGATGCAGCAGCGAATGGAGCAGCAGCCGATGATGATGATGATGCAACAACCCGTGCATATGGAGCAGCAGCCCATGATGATGCAGCAGCGACAAATGGCAATGGAGCCTCCGCAAATGCAACAGAATCCCATGATGCAGCAGCAGAGGCAGTGGGAAGCCGAGCAAACCGAAGCTAAAATGCAACAGAACCCCATGATGATGCAGCAGAGGCAGTGGGAAGCCGAGAAAACCGAAGCCAAAATGCAACAGAATCCCATGATGATGCAGCAGAGGCAGTGGGAAGCCGAGAAAACCGAAGCCAAAATGCAACAGAACCCCATGATGATGCAGCAGAGGCAGTGGGAAGCCGAGCAAACCGAAGCTAAAATGCAACAGAACCCCATGATGATGCAGCAGAGGCAGTGGGAAGCCGAGAAAACCGAAGCCAAAATGCAACAGAATCCCATGATGATGATGCAACAGCAAAGACAGATGACAATGGATCCAATGAAAATGCAGCAGCTGGACATGAGGATGCAGCAAAGGAATGAGGATCCAATGCATGCAGCCCGTCAGTGGGGGGAGCCCCAAGTTGGCAGCCAACAGGAGGATGCCAATGCAGAAGACGACGCAATGCTGGGTGAGGCAGAGCCGCAGATGCCGGAGGTACCTGGCCAGGCACGCCACAAAGGTAATCTCTTTGGCGTATTCCGTAGCCGTGTTCGTGATCGTGACCCAACCTTATCATCTCCAGGAGTCGATATGTTGGGCCTGGGTGGCAACAAGCGCAAGAAGTCCAAGCATGGCCAAGGATCGCCCACTGTGATCAACTACTATACCGTACAGCAGCAACAGCCACGTCCACAGCCAGTGCCCAGCTATGGTACCAGCTACGGAGGCGGCGGCTACGGCTCGAATGCTTACGGAGGCGGCGGCTACTCGAGTTCCGGCGGCTACTCGAGTTCTGGCTACCGGGCTGCCCTGGGCAATGAGGAGGTCGACGAGATGCTGCGACAGCACCAGACGATGGCGAGGGTAAGTTGAGATCTATAGAAGCCACTCCTCCACCATACACCACAAACCACACACCACCAGCACCCAAACACCGCCACGAATACACGTAGACACATTCGTAGTTGCCTTCATTTGAACCATTTCATAAGATTCATTCGCCTTTCTTTTGGTTTGGCCTCTCTCTCCGTGGTCCTCTTCATGTCATTAAACAGGCGACGCATTTCAGACAATAAACCCCGGCAATCCCAACGGAGTGCAGCAGCGAAGCAGTAACCAGACGACCCCACAAACGACGCCACAAGCAACACCGCAACAGCGACTACACAAAAGGTTAGCCATCTTTCACAGTTCTTTGGGGAATGTGGCCCATAAGGGCTGTGGCTGTGCCAGCTCCCATTGCCGCTGCGGCAGGGGGTGCCAATGCAGCGGCACTGGAGGAGCAGGTGCTTTCCAGGGCTGTCGTTGTCGAAGCGCTCGCCGTCGTAGCGGTCGCCATCGACGCAATGCTGAATACGGGACCCTGGAGACCATCGATGAGAGTTCTCTGAACGCCCTGCGGCGGGAGTACAAGCTGGGGCTGAAGGAGATCACCCTCAGTCCGGATGAGGATCCTGCCGAGGCGCTGATGCGCTACAATGCTGCCTCGATACGTGAAGCCCTAGAGAGGGCCAGTCAAGAGCCGCTGGAGATTGGCGGGGATGATTATGCCGAAGGCTATCAGCAGGAGGAGGACCTGCAGCAGCAGCACCCCCACCACCACCATCAAGACCAGATGTACATTCCACAGGTGTCCACCACAACGGAAACGATAGCCACAATTGTAAGAGCAAAAGAGGCTCCTGATCAGGATATGCAACAAGATTCAGCGGTGGCCGCTTCACATTCAGGTAACGAAACCCTTGCAAATCGTACCCAAGATGCAGAGGAGGAAATCGGGCACTTGCAAAGCATTATTGCAGAGCTGAAGACTGACCTGGCTCTGCTCACCGAGAAATATCAGAGGCTGAAGAGCAATATTGCTGACTCCAAGGTAGAAAAGAAAGTGGAGCAGGAGAAGAAGGTAGCAGAAGTAGAGAGGCAGCTCAAACCGGAGAAAAGCCCTGAGAGCACCACAGCAAGCGGTCCCCAGGCAACCACCACGGAAGCCGCTGACTTCACCAGCACTAGCACCGCCAGAACGAGCACCAGCACTACCCCCACCCCAAGGCAATCCCCAACCAAACTGAAGCATGCCAATGCGATTGCCAAGACAGATGAGGACCAAGACGGTGTGACTGCCTCCGCCTCAGACCTGGCCATGTCCCATACGGAGTACGAGGATGAGAAGACCTGGCAGCGACTGCTGGCCAATCGTGGCTACGACACCGAATACCTGACAAAGTCTCACGAGCGCCAGTACGCCGAGGGTCAGGACCTGGAGCTGTCCAAGGGAAACAGCTACGAGCCTAATGGCTCCACTGAAGACGCCTCCTATCCCTATCCCGAGCTGCAGTCCGATTCTGAGAACAAGGCCAAGCGCTCCTCTACCTCCCCTTCCTCCTTCAGCGTCAAGCAGCAGGCGGCGCTTCTGAATGCGGCACTCGACGATGATGATTTTGACTACAGTGTTGCCGCCGCCGCCACTACACCCAGTCCATATGCTATGCGGGGGAAGTTTGTGCGCCGCCGGAGCACGGCAAGCAGTGGAAGCAAGAGGAGAGGCGGAGTCCACAGCGGAAATGGCTGGCAGCGGGCCACGCGGCAGGCAAAGCTAACCACCAGATTGAAGCCGATGACGGAGCCAGAGGGGGGCACCCGACATGTGGCCAGGCTCAGCAGCAGCAAACTGGACCAACTGGTCGACGTGCTAAACGATCTGCTCCAGTTGCAGGTGCAGCGCGAAAGGCAAAACTCGGGAAGAGAACTAGGAGGAGCAGCAGGCTCCAGTGTCCAGTCCAAGCGACCGAGCAGCAGCGTCTTAAAGCGCAAGCGAGTGCGACGCAGGCAGCAGAAGCCCCCTCACATTATCAGCACGAGTCCTCCATTATAACCATATTTAACCATAATCATAGCTTATATTAGGGGCCACGCCAAGCCTTGGGATGGGCCTGGCCATAGATATATAAGCCATCAACCATTGATAACATATCACTCGAACACTAATCATTCATGCATCCCTTCTTCATTTTCCATGGCATACCACATATCGTCCATCTTCAGTCAATCATCAGCATCAACCGCATCTGAATCCGCATCGGCATCCGCATCTGAGACCGAGTCCGATCCAACTTTGGGCTCCATATTCACCTACAACGAGGGGCTATTGCATCCGTATATGGGTCTGCTGCCAGTGTCCCGACCTGATGATCCCTGGATCCACAAGGCCTACGATCCCCACCATGCTCTGTACACCGGCGGCGGCAGCTACGCAGCCTACCTCAAGGACAACGATGGGCGGCATCGCCGGGATACGCACATCATGCCCCAGATTCCGCACCAGAGAAGTCTACTCACACCCGATATGCTGGAGCGCCTGCTGCGCATAAAAGTCGAGTTCCAGCGACGCTTTCCCCATCTCTACAAGACCATGCTCAGCCACCACACCAACCAGACCCGCGTAGAGGTCCAGCCACCGCTGCTGGGGAGGAAGTCGGCGACAAAGAAACCCAAGTCCAAGTATGAGTCGGAAGAGGGGCCTGTTTATGAGCTAGGGGCCGCCGAGCGGGGACTTTTTGAGGAGGAAGAAGAGGATCAAGCGGAGGCAGGAACAGAGGTGGAGGATATAGAACCGGACCTGGATCTGAACGAGAGCCAAGAGTCGAGCGATACCAACAAGAACCACAACAACAAGAACCACAACAACGACGACGACGGCGACGGTGACGGTGACGGTGATGATATGGACAACTCTGGCAGAAACGATGAGGATGACAACGAACTCGATTACTTTAGTTTCGATGATGATATGGATAATGGTGATGATTCGACTTTTGCTATTCCAAAATAAAACAAATCAATTTTTTAGTGAAAAAAGTGCATTTCGTAAGCATAGAATCCATTCCTTACAGGAAGAATCTTTTTTGCATGAACATTTCAAGGGAAATCGAATGAAATCTTTAGGTTTTCACTTGGTATTGTCCCTGACTAACGAGCAGGAAAATAGATTCAAGTAATACGGAGCATTTATTGTACATCATTTCGTAAAACACTTACGATTATAACAATAAATTTAGACAATTTAGAGGTGTTTTATGACGTCTGACTAACCCTGGTGTCGCCTTGCAGAATTTTTTTACGCAATGCTTTCCATGGAATGCTAAGGAAACGGCGTTAACAAAGGATGTAAGATCTGTATGGGCTGCATGGGATTTCTTAGGTAGTGCACTCATGTTGGTTCATCAGATGGCTGAGCTGATCCTGATGCTGCTGGGCAAGTTTATTATGCAGGGGCTCGAAGTATGCTCCATGATTTGCCTCAAGTGGCCCCTTAATCAGAATTCGCTTCTGGGGATCCAGATTCTGTTGGTGTATGCGGCCGCATATTCTGCAAACGTGGACGACGCCTTCAATTAAAGCTGGCACCTTTCCTTTGTGCAGAAGAAATTCCACAAATTCCTGACTGCAAATCGGAATTCGTTTGAAATCTTTGGATAAAAGCGACAAATTGCAATACTCACATCTGCTGCTTTAGTCCTTTCACCTGCTGTTCTCCATCGTCTTTGGCTTCCTTATACTTGTCCCTTTCCTGCACAATGCGAGCGTTTTCCTCCGACGACACTTTTGTAAACTCCTCCAGGCGTCTGAGCTCCTGCTCTAGAACAGCCAGTTTTGCATAGGCATGGCTAAGCTGCTCCTCGTTGGAGTCCAGCTTGTGGCGCATCTGCAACCAGAGATTTATAATAAGCATGCATAGCTAAGAGGCTATCCCTCGGCAACGGACCTGATTTATCTGCATGTCCTTGTCGGCAGACTCCAAGTAAAGTTTTTGAGAAGTTCTTCGGTTTTCAGTCTCCGTCAGGCGACAGGTTTTGATTTCTTCGTTGCACCTGCATATCGTCCTGTGGTGGCGATTAGCCTGTGCTTTCATCTCGGCCACCAATTGCTGAGACTTGTACAGCTCCGCCTTGAGATAGTCCATATCTGAAAGCACCTGTTGCGGACTGCGTATTTCGAATGGCAATGTTTACTTGACTCTGCACCAAAGTTACCCTTCAGTTGGGGGCCTCACCTGATGTCGCACATTGAGGATTGCAGCTGATCGTTTTCTCGTTCGTGGTGTATGTCCTCGAGCGTCTGGACTTTAGCCATCAAATCGGCAATAATCCGATCTTTGTCTTCCATGACATTCAGACGATTCTGCAATTTCAGTGTATGCTCGCGTTCCTCCGTCGCCCCGCTCTCCAGAAAAGCTATATGCTCCCTGCTCCTTTCGAGCTCTTTCCGGGTCCGGACCAGCTCCGCACTCGACTCCGCCAATAGGTGGTCCAGATTCGAATTGCTGTTTGAGGACACATAACTAAGAGACAGCTCGTCTGGGAAATGGTTGCTCCACTCACAGCGACATTTGCTTGTTCGATTCAGCCAGTATCGATTTTATGGTGTTGTCCTTTTTCATCAGCTGACCTGACATGTCGATTCTGTATGCCTCGCTGTCGCACAGCATCTTCTGCAGCTCCAACACCTCCTGGTAACGACTTTCCTGCTCCGCCTTCAACTTTAACTCGAGGTCGGCCCCGAGCCGACTCATCTGTTCGTTGTGTTTCTTATTGATCTCTAAGATTCGCACCTCCATTTGTTTGCGCAGTTTGTCCATCTGCGCATCCTGTGGGCCTACAGTTGACCCACACACCAGATCGATATTTCCAACGATGCTGTCCACTTTGCGTTTCTATGGATGAAATGGAGAGACCTGAGTCCGGAGTCGGTTTAAGAGTGACTGATTGACACATTCATACCAGAAGACCCTTTAGGTCGATTAGAAGTCTCTCTTTTTCTTGGCACGCCTCGAACTCGTCGTTGGCCAACTGGATGCGCTCCAAATGATCAAAGAGCAACATGAAGCCCGAATCAACGGCAGCCTGGCAACGATCCTTAAGATCCTGCAAACTATGGGTGGCTAGAAAAAGAATGAAATATAATTTCTCGAATGCTGTTCGGAGTGGGAATTGAATCCATGGAAACTCACTCAATTTCAAGGTCAGATCATCATTTTTGACAAGACACTTGCTGTCCTGATCGAGCACCAGTGGCATAAAACTGTACGCGCCAGTCTCCTGCGCATCTAATGGCTCTAATGAGCGTAAAAAATCCGATTGAAAGGATTTCGGAATCTGGTTTTGTTTCTCAATGGGCCATAGACGTTTTTTCTCGATGATTCGCATGTGGCATTCGTCTTGGACTACAAGAGAGATAAGAAAAGGACTCGATAGAAATAAGGTGAGAGATTAAACCTACGTGTGTCGACCATGGTAGTGTCTTCCGTCGTTACGTGGCTCGGGTGGTGCACAGCAGGTGGGCTTAGCTTCATACTTGGCCCCGGGATCTTGGATTTGGCCATCCCTGGATCTGACTTAAGGTCGTGGTCAGATCCCTGGCGCGAGTCAATTACTGGAAGGGGCATTGAGGCAATGCTGCCATCTAACTCTCCTGGAGTCCCACTTTCCGAATACCTGCCCCGCGACATCGACATCCTGGGTCGGGGGGAGAGTGCAGGCGAGCTCGATTCTTGACCCTCGCCCTGGAGAATATTCCATTTTAGTTGGCTCAGGATACTTTCCTGAGCTTCCTTTATGGAAGCCCGAACTCACCCATAAATTATTCCTCATGGTGCGAAGGTGGCTAGCCCTAGTGTCTGCAATGGATTGAAGAGGTGCTTTATGTGTTGGGTTCACAAATTCTAAGGGACTGGTGACTCACGCCGAATTTTGTTTGAATTTCGTCGCATTGCAAAAATCGAATAACTATTTAATAACTATTACAATTTTTACTGTAGTTTGGAATTCGGAAAGTGTTTTAAATGAATACTTATACAATGCTCTTGACAGTCATAATGTAATACTGTTGAACAACCTTCTGTGACAGCGAAGACCTATGTTACTCGTGCTAAGATCTAACTTTCGTTTCAGATTAATTGCCGCTCTGGACTCCACAGTACTACGCACGATCATCAAGGGGAGTCGCCCACCCCGACTTCTGATTTCCATGGTCTTCATTATGGAGTCCTGTGTCCAGGTGTCTCCAGACTGTAGGTGTTTCGTTACTCCTGTAACGACACTGGACCTGTGACTTAGCCAATCGCTGATACAATATGTATCTGTAATTAAGGGAACACGTAAACAACTCAAAAGGCGTACGTACCCCCAAGAGGAATCCCAGATAATTTGACATGATTAACGCGTTATTATTGAGAGCCATTCCGAAGATTTCCCTCGGGTCCATGAATTGCACACCAGGCACCAGTCGAACCAAAAAAGCACCTGCGGGCAGGAAACATTCCTCAAGCAGTCGTCGCCCAGCCATGCAGATCCGTCTGTTACACTGTCTTCTATGGATGTTCGTCCTGGCTGTTTGGATTGCGGACACCGCTGCATCAGGATCTGGACTAGCCGAGGCCCTGGCCCAGGTGGTGCACCGCTCGGAGATGGCTGGCAGAAAGACCCTGTATATTCATATGCAGGCCAGCGTCGAGACAGTACGCCCACACCTGGAGGAGCTGCTAACGCAGGTGCTTCAGGAACTGCCATCCACTGTGCTGCCCCGTCGGATCTGTTCCCAACAGCCCATGGAGTATAAGCCGTATGTTCACGCTGTTTTTCTGCTGGTCAACGATCTGCAGGCCCTCCAGCAGCTGTACGGAAAGTTGCGCGCCACCCAGGACCTCTCCCACACCCTCATATACATGTCGGGCCCATCGCAGGCCTACGAGGAGGAGGTGCAGGGGGCCCTGCGTCTCCTGTGGCGCCTTAGCGTACTCAACGTGGGCCTAGTGCTGCGCACTTCCGGCAGTCGGCTCATCATGGTCAGCTACTTTCCCTTTAGTCCGGTTCACGGCTGCCAGGTGATCACGGCAAGCATTGTGAATCGCTATCAGGACGAGGACAGGCGCTGGGCCAGCACCGAGTACTTTCCCCCCAAGCTGGGCAACTTCTACGGTTGTGTCCTCACCTGCGCCACCTGGGAGGATATGCCGTACTTGGTGCTGCGGCGAGACCTTCACCCTGGGGACCAGCCTGTCGGCAGCAATGGATTCGTGGGCATCGAAGGAGCCCTGCTGCAGTTCCTGGGGGATAATCTGAACTTCAGTGTAGGCCTCTACTGGATGAACAAGGAGGAGGTGCTTGCCACCTTCAACGAGTCCGGCTGGGTGTTCGATAAGGTCAGTTTTCATTTTTCAGTCGTTTCCATAGCTTGAGGCCTAATAGTTGTCCCTTGCAGATCTTTGGCCGGCATGCGGATTTCTCGTTGGGTGGATTCCACTTCAAGCCAAGCGCCGGCAGCGAGATACCCTACTCGCAGTCCACCTACTACTTCATGAGCCACATCATGCTGGTGACCAATCTGCAGAGCGCCTACTCCGCCTACGAGAAGCTGGCCTTCCCCTTCCATCCGCTTGTGTGGCAGGCCATTGGTCTGGTACTGGCCCTTGGCTTTCTTCTGCTGCTGGGAATCGATCGCTGCTGGCAGCTGGTGCTGCCCCAGCATCCCTACTACCAGTTCTTGGTACTCACTATGGGCGGCAATGTGCCAGATTGGGCCATCCCACGGAGGGTCTCCGGTCGTCTGCTGCTGCTGACTTGGGTGTTCTCCACCCTGGTCCTGCGGGGCGCCTACCAGTCGGGCATGTACCAGCTGCTGCGGCAGGACACGCAGCGGAATCCTCCCCAGACGATTGCCGATGTGATCGCCCAGCGCTTTACCATACAGCTGATGGAGGTGAATGCTGCTCGCATTCTGGACAGCCTACCGGAGCTGCGGCCCGAGCAGATGGTCTACCTCAGCGGCAGCGAATTGCAGTCCTTTCCGGCGCTGGCCCAGAGCAGCGGCACCTCCGCCCGCCTGGCCACGCTCACGCCGTACGAGTACTTCGGATACTTCCGCAAGGTGCATCCGATGAGCCGTCGCCTTCACCTCGTCCGGGAACGCATCTACACCCAGCAGCTGGCCTTCTATGTGCGGCGACATTCGCATCTCGTGGGCGTGCTCAATGGCCAGATCCGTCATGCGCATGCCCATGGATTCCTCGAGCACTGGACGCGCCAATATGTCAGTGCTGTGGATGAGGCGGATGAGAGTGTGGCGAGGATTTCGTCCACATCGTACAGCACCCTGGACGGCATCGATGGCGATCCGCGGCTGTCCGACCCGGAGGAGGAACAGTCGGCAACGGGCCGCCGCAATGTGCTGTCCATGCGGGAGCTGGCGGCACTTTTCTGGCTCATCCTGTGGGCCAATCTCTTTGCAGTTGTGGTTTTCGCCTTGGAGCTTATGCTGCACAGTCGCTCCAGGTGGAAAGATCTGAGAGAAGTTTAATGATTATTTAAAGCAACGCAGCTCCTTCTTCAACTTCAACTTCTTCCTTCTTCTATCATTCCAAAAGAGACCACATATTGTGATACTTTTGCGCTCGCCGAACGAAAGCAATACACATATAAATAATGCTGGATTTATTTGCGAGCCAAACGTTTTAATTAAATTACTTCATAATCCCCCCGAACCAGAGGACACTCCTCTACATCCGTTGGGTGCAACAATGGCCCCTGTTCCCGCTTCCCATCCTTTGTCCTGCCCAGCCATCGACTCCTAACCATCCCATCCCATCTCATCTCATCCCATCCAGATGGGCTTGAGGCACGAGGCACGGGACACGGGGTGGATAGTTGGGCAAAGTGTTCGCTGCTCGTATCGTAAAAACGCAAAACGTTTTATCTAAAAGCGATAAATTTTCAAAACCAAAACTTGCGCAAGCGAATCAACCCCCACCGATCTAACGCCCACCCATTCACGAGGCCCCGCAACGGTCTGTGGTGGCACTATAGTGGTGGGGCGCCGCCACTCATACTCTTGCCACCCTCATGCTTCTTGTCTCCTGCCCCTCTCCCACCACACACATAGACATCAATTTTGTGTGTGCTTCTTGCTGGCAATCCTTGCAACATTTGCGGCTGCCGTTGTCGCCATCGACTGGTTACATGTAAGTGCTGCCATTGCTGTTGCTGCTGCCCCACTCAGTCCTGTCCCACACTCTGAGCACACTCTCTGAACCCATCGTCAGCGCCATTGCCAGCTATAGCTCCAGCTCCAGCTCCATTCCAATCTTTTGCTGCTTTGCTTATCGCCTCGCACATTTGAGCTTTTTGAAATTTCTCGCCACAAAAACTGTCTGTAATGGGCACAACGTTGCCCGGCTTCCCCATGGCTTCCCCGTCTTACCGCTCATCCTTACCCTTACCCATCCTGGCCGCGCCAAGTAGTCAACGACATCGTCTTCGTCCTTGTCGTTTGCTGGAAATTCAAGTAAATGTATTGAACTTAAGCTCATTGCCTCCGATGTCGCAGTCAGTGTCTGAAACGATACATCCCTTTCGCCCCCAATTCCCATCCCCATCCCCATCCCCATTCGTATCCCATCTAGCCCTCCCCCCACCCCCCACACCAGTCGTCTTTAATACGCTGCGCTGTTTAGGAGAAAAGCTAACAAAAAAGACGAAAAACTTTATGCAATTTCTTTTATAAAATGTTTCCTATTTTTGGTTTTTATGCATCATTCATGGTTGGGCCTGTTTGGCCGTTGACAACGAGGACAAAGTTTTTGAGCAGTTTACAAAAAGTGAACGAAGTGAAAGGCTGCAAGAAATCGATGGCATTAGGACGTCAAGAAAGTATTACAAAACAACGAAATTTATATAAATACTCTCTTTGTCTTAAAACTATCTGTATACACTTATTTGTTCAGAATGTCCACAATACATACATATGTACATGTACATATATGCATCTAAGATTTGATTGCTTCCTCAAATAGTCACAGGAATTTCTGAAGAAACCTGAACTCACAGGATAGATACATTTTTAAATGAGCTAAAAAATAACAAAATCAGATAGCTACATTGATCATTGGGCTGTCTAGGGTATTCATAGCTTTGGCCCCCAAATGGGTCTTATCTTTCTGGTTTTTACAGATAACCCAGCAGCAAAAGTTGCAGCTTGATAGTTTATTTTTGCAATAATTTTTAAAGCCAAACTTCATATAAATCGTATGCAAATTATAGAACGTAATTTCAATGAAAAAATAGAAAATTCCGTGAAAAATTATTATTATATTTATAAGAAAAGTGCAGATGTTAATTGCAAGCTCAAAGCACGGCAAATTAAATTTAGAGGAATGTAATCTTGCAATATTTAATTACCTATACATGCCCCTCTTCATCTGATACTTGGCATGTAAATGATTTGCGCGTAGAGGGCTCGCCCGGTGCTATGGCTTGGGGCTCAGCTCAACTTTCAGATCCGTTACCCGGCCGGCAGTGCTTCAGTGGCTTTTTGCAGCTCAGTCAGTGGCGATGGCGTCTCGTCTGGACTACTCTCGGCAATTGCCACTGCCACAGCCAGTGGCGCACTAACCAGAGGCACTAGATGTGGCAGTGGCAGTGTGGCAATACTTTGGCTCGTTTGCCAATGAATTTTTATGGCGCGACTTTTACGTCGGCATCAGGCGGGGCGAGGCGGAGGGCCGAAGTATCTGAATCTGATGGAGCAGATCTCTTCTAGGCGAGACATGGCTGCTCTAAACAAACATATTCATGACAAGATTATGCCGGGGGTTTTGGGAGATGACCCCGACTGCTATTGCACTTAAAAATAAGCATTAAAGGAGCGACCCATTCGGGGGAGTATTCCATGAATTGTCGCCCTAATGGCGCTGGCTGCAGCCACTGCCAATTTCCGGCCGCGAAATTACATCTAATTAGCTAATCAACACAATTATGGTGCAACCTGCGGCCAGGATGCGTACGGTGCGCACACAGAGACAGTAGACAGCAGACAGCAGACAGTGGCACAGTCACAGAAACAGAAACAGACACAGACCGGGTTGGGGCACACAGACCAGACCAGACCAGAGCGAGATGGTTGTTGTTCACCATTGCAACGAAACGGAAGTTGCCCAGACACAGGCAACAAAACCGAACGCAACACCATCATCATCATCATCACCCTCGACAACATTGATGATGAGTACTCGGTATAGACGGTTTAGACGGGGGCTGGCAGTACAGCCGCCACATCCGCATATCCGCATATCCGGACTCTACCGAACTATCGCAAAATGTGGCAGGCAAATGTTGCCAATGCAATGCGCCCCGTGGCCTCATTACAGCTCGTTGAGGTGCTAAATGGAATCTCTAAAGTGGTCGAGACGAGCTCCACAGAAGCGTACAGCTTGGTTTTGCCTTGAATGACTTTCAATACAATACAAAACTTATAATTCTAACAAATGTGATAGGCATTTTCAAGGGGGTGACAACAATGGGAGACATCAAAAGGTATGTATGTCTAAGATTTCCCATTATGTGTATTATACTCAATGATTAACGTGAATTCTGATCCCATGCAACGTGCATTGCTCCTTCTTCTTCTTATGTAATGGTGACCAGCTGCATATGCGGTCTTCACCCAATTATACAGTGCCATTCGTTAGCTCATTAAGGGATCCACAGCGCAGAGGGAGTCAGCTCCAGCCATCGTTGCCGGCATCCATCGTCCATGGTTAATATCCTGTGTCAACTGTTGTCCATTCAATTTGCATTTTTGCAATTATTTCAATTAAATCGACAAAAGAAAACGTCTGGTCCGCAAGGCAAGGCTGTGGCAGTGACACAGGCAGAGGCAGAGGCAGGAGCAGGAGCAAGGCGCAGCGTGGCAAGGCATGGCCGATGATTGGGTAGCAGACCGTTGGGGAATATAATTTCCTCGCGCCGGATGTCACAATGAATACGCATTAATAAGTGCATACACACATACAGAAAACCTGGTGTGTACTGTACATATACAGTCATATTATATAACTACCTTATTCATGCGATATGTTTGCATGTCCTCTCCTCATGGTCGGACATGTTTACGATTTCGAACTCCCGCCGAGCCGCGGCGAAACGACACGAACGGAGCGGAATGGATTGGAATGGAATGGAATGGGCCCCATGCTTGCTACATTCTTTTGTGCCACTGACACTGGTGTGTTGTTGCTGCTGCTGCTGCTGCTGCTCGAGGGAGCTGCGTGCCTTCCGGTGGGTGAATTGATATGGCCTCCCGCTGCCAGACGTCGCCAATCTGTCCTTCTCCTAACCACAACGAGGCGGCATGAATGGCTGGCTAATTTCGTGGAGCTTGCCTGTCTGTCTGTCTGTCTGTCTGTCTCCTTGGCTCGCTTTTAACAATATTAATATGCAAAATAATATAAATGCAAGCGGCGACAAATGAAGGATAAGCCAGAGGAGACAATGGCAGTGGGATTCCAGGCAAAATAAAATAAATAATGAAGGAATGAAGCAAACAAATTTCATTGTAGGCGAGCGTGACATACTCGTACACAGCAGGCAGTCTTCGTTGTCATCGTTGTCATCGTTGTTGTCTACTTGGTGTTCTCGCTGTCCCGGTATCCCTGTTTCCTGATGTCCTTGTGCCTGCCACAAGCATGAAATTGGATTTGCACCCAGCACAAGTGATGTGTCGCCTGTGGTGGTCGCGTATACGTAATATGATTATTACAGCCTGCCTGCCTGCCACCATTGCAGCAGCCACCGTCTGACACTTTTTCGTGCTGTGCGTGCCATCAAGATGAAATTATATGATTTGAATAATAATTGAATTAGAAAATCATGGACCAAGTCGGAATCAGAATGGGAATCAGAGTCCCTTTCACAGCATGATTGTCGTCGCACATGCACATGGATCTCTGCGACTCGAGGCGGCCAGTGTGTACGTGTGCACATGGGCACATGCCATGCATTTTTAAATCGATTGCAGTCTACAATCGAATTTCATTGACATTATCGTATGATAGCGTTGATGCAACCACCAGCAGCTTCTGCAATTAAGAACCTTAGGCGCATGTGTTTTGCATTGGTATTGGCCAGAATCTCATAAGATATCCGTTTTTTTGCTTCTCGATGATCCGTCAGGAGTACCTCGACTATTATCCCCCCACAACTCCCACGCGCTAACCACCTCTACGCTCTGGCCACGCCCACCTTGATCCATTATATTTAGCAATTTGTTTGCTTAAAGAGTGCGTTGAAGTGCCAACCTGAAGTAGGGTCGTGCCGTGCTCCCCGAATGAAGTGCAGTGCTTGACTTAGTCGCGGACGGTGGGCCAATCCAGAGATGCTGATTGGTTGACAGCCTAACGGGTCTTAATGCCATGTGGCCCACTGTTATGACTTGATAAAATGGGCACGACATTTGTCGCCTTCAAATGGTTAACAAGTTTCTGCAAACATCGACAGACATCATTACTTACTGCCAATGCAGCGCATCTGAGGGCAACGCAGCCGTTATCGTCATCGCCACTCCCCTTGACGGTTTCCGCTCTCCGTTCTCCACTCTCCACTCTCCAGTCTTCACTCTGCTGCGGCTCTTCAGATCTACTCCCCCTTTTTAGTTGTAATCATGTGAATCCGTTTAAACTGTCGAAGTGTATTGTGCGTCATTATTCTCTTTCGTGCCATTAGACTTGAATAGTTTTTCCATACTAAAAAGTACAAAAAAGCATCTAAGAGTGCAACAGTGGACAGCTCGACCAGAGGATACCCTACACCAACACCTAAAATAACATTTTAAAATGGAGAGGAAATAAATGACCAAATATTTTCTTATGGAGATTTGCTTGTCTTGCCCTTTAGGAAAGTACTTATACTCTCGTGCTCTACGAGTACAGGGTATATGAAAAGAATCGAAAAAAAGCTAAGAAAACGACGAACGCAAATCGTAGCGGCATTGACGTCGACTTTGCTGCTTATCATTTGTTCATGGATTGCCCATACATACATACATTCATATACTATGTGTGTGTGTGTGTGTGTGTGTGTGTGTGTGGATGCGTGTACCTACTCTGCATTTGCTATTTTTCCTGCCAGAGGTGCCTTCCAAGCTGCTATGATGATGATGATGATGATGGCGACACTCGACTGCATTTCCACTTAAGTGTGCAGTTTTTAGCATCATCATCTTTTTATTCTCTCCCATCCGACATCCTGATCATCAATTTCTCGAAGGGTGTTGGAACCAACCTTTCTGGCTTACAGCTGTCCCCAAACTGTCTTGACTGTCGTCTGGTGTCTGGTGTCGGGTGTCGGGTGTCTGGCGGTATATTGGGTTTAAATTTATCTTGTTTTTTTTATTTAATTTTTCCCCTGCAATTGCGGCCAATTTTGTTTAATTGTTTTTATTAAGAGTTTCACCCACGAACTGACAACACAGGACACCGCCCCACCCTACCCCGGACACAACAACAATGCGTATAAATAAATCACTTAAATTTTATTGAGCCTCGTCTCACACTGTGCCAGGGAAAATTGCATTTTAAATGCACACACAAATTGAAAATTGCAATAATATACATAATACGATACGATTGTGTGTGTGGGCTGAACTTTTGCTTTGGTAAAACGTGCCTCATTATAGAGATCAATGGCATGTCCATGCTGCAAGCGCAATTTGAATGTAAATTGTTGCTCTTTTGACGTACACGCGCTCACATATAAAATTAGTGTTTAAGCATTAAAGATTATCTCCATTATTATTATTATCCATTATTCATGGAGAAAACTCTCCATGTTGGAAGTCACAATTTATTCATTTCCAGTCTTCCGGCTACAGCTGGCAAGCGCCTCACTTTGCATTTCACAGCACTGTTCTTTTACTTTCGATGCCTTCCAACACCCATCGTTTACATAATGTGTTATCGGTACCAAAGCAACGCCACAGCTTGTAGACATTTCACAGCACTGTTCCTCAATAGCAGACTTTGCTTTGCACAAATTGTCATATTTTCAATCGAAGTACCTGTCAAACCAAAACCACCCAGTGAAATTCTATTTAAGGTGAAACAATTGTCATTTCTGTCATTATATTCGTTATTTATATTTTTATTGATTATTTTTTATTATTATTTATATATTTGTTAATGCGCTAGCACTTTGTCAAGTATTAATATTTGCTTTCGCATTAGTCTTGAGTCTAGAGTATTTTAAAGAGAGATCGTGAATGTGAAGTGCGCGAATCTTTGTGTCGAACAAGCCCTTGGATGTCGACGGTGCAGAAACCTAGGAAAGCTGTGATGGGTAAAGATAAGTTAGTGCACGGTGCATCCCCTATTTGCCACGGCTTGAACTTACCCCGTCAAAAGCTGTACGCTGTACCAGAGTAGAGGATTGTAAGCCAGTGTGCACAGAGTTGTTGCCGTGTGATTGTAGTTTACCATGTGTCCAAATATCCAAAGAAAAGAGTGTGCAAGTGCGTTTCCTGCAATGGTGCGACACTGCCTGGGTAGAAGAGTTCCGCAATGCTCAATTGGAATCGGCTACAGTGGAAGCACTGCTGTTCCATTTGTCACCGTCCCACCGTCTTGGCATGTATTCCATAAGTGCACTCGTGTATTGGAATTGTGGAATTGGAAGTTCTAGCATTTTTGGTACATTTTTAGCCCAACAATTTTTATTTTATATTTTTCCAAAACTGAGTTTTTGGTGGGAGATGTTGCCTCTAAAGAGCCCGACACGAATGAATGGTTTCGATTTTTCCCTAGCTTTCCCTACTTTTACTTGTAGGGCTATAACCTATAAGAAAGCAAATTGTTTGGATCTCCCGAACCATACAGACTTGGCATTTGAAAATAGGATAAAACACGGGCGCAAGAAAGCTTTCGTGAATCATTTCTTAGCACGAGGTTTACAATAGAATTTAGAATGAAACATAATTTAGTATGCTGCAGCCAAAGAAATATCTTCCACTGTTGATTTTGAACTGTGTGTGTTGGCTGTTGAGGTGCTGCTACTTGGGCTCTGACGGAGCCTGCGAGACGGTCTTGGCCTTCGACTTCTTGATCTCCTGATCGATACGTTCCTTGGCTCGAAAGACCTTGGATTGGATGTAGAATGAGCCACCTATCTCTTTCCGATTGGCCTGGAACAAGTGCGCAAAGTTCCTCTCGACTTCTCCGCAATCCAGCACGGATTTCACGTTCAGAATCAACTGTGCCTCCGACAGGGTCATGCCCTTGAACGCAGCATCGGCCTTGGTGGGCGTCACGGCGGTGGACTGCACCGCATTCACCCGCGCTGCCTCCCTGCCTCGACTGGACTCCCAAGAGAACGATCCGCGCTAAGTACCGGGCCATGTTTGCGTCTAATGAATTACCGATGGCAGAGTAGCAGCGGGTCCAGTTCTATCGTTCCCTGCCAGAAGGTGTAAGATTTAGTGATCCGCTATTGCAGCTACTATTAGCAGCTAGTATCTTTGAAATATAGAATCGCAACTAAGAATCAGTTAGGTTACGCAATTGTTGTTTTTTTAAACAGAAAAGTGGCAAAAAAAAAAAGAATTGAGCCAACTCCGTGCTTATTTCTGGCGTCCGACCAAGTCATGCAGCTTCTTGACGGGGACCTTAGGTCAGAAAAGAACGCCTCCGCGGTGGTAGAATCCACCACGCTCGAGGATGTCCATAAAGCACTTAATCCAGTCTTCGTAGTGCGGCATTTGAGACGGCATTGCAGCAGCCAAGGGGGACCCCTGGACGTCCATGCAGGTGCCCACCACTGACAGCGGATGCAGCAGGTAGGAGGTGGAAATATGGACTGCGATCTCGTTCAGTGCCCGTAAGGAGTGGTTTTGCGGCCCATAGTGATGGAGGATGGTAGTTGCGACAGTGGTGATGGCCATGGTGCCCATGTTGCGCAACAGACGGGGCATAAAACCGGCGTAGAAAGCGGCCAATCCTTCCTCGGTGAAAATCTTGACCACAGTTTGGCCCATTGTATTGTAGACCGATTCGCAGCCTATAAATTGGGCTATCTGCCGTGTGAAGACCACAGTGATGGGCTGCGTGACGACCAGATTTAAAGTCAAGCGAAAGCCTCTGACCAGCACATTCCACGACACAACCTTCACAGTTGTGTCAGTCGTAGGGTTTAGCTTGCAGGGGCGTGGACCTAGCTCATCCAAAAATGCCTCCACCATGTAGGAAGCGATGCTGCCCGCGATGCTCGCCTTCAGACCCCGAAAGAGGCCGAGGAATCCGTCGCTCTGATGGATGTATCCAATCAAGTGTTGCGCCCCCGACCCGAAAAATCCCACACGGACAATCTCTCCGGGAAAAGGTTCGAAGCCCAGTTGCATCAGGACACCGGCATGATGCAGCGGGTGCATCAGCGTAGTCCAAAGTACACCCATGCATATATAATCGAAATGGTCCCTGAGCATATATGGGGTCCTGCTGTTGGGGCTTCGTTCCTCGCCAGATCCGATGTTATGGGATGGCCCATTCGGGGCCATCCCGTTCAAAACTCGATTGACCGATTGGTGGTGACCCGCAACCAGGCGATGACGTTGCAGTTCTGGATCCCAAACGTGAATGCCAGCCTCTAGGTAATCCCCATCGCCAGCTTCGTCGTTCCCCAAGGGGTTCACCGCTAAAAGTTCATCTTCGTCTTCGAAGTCATCGAGCACACCAAAATCGTCTCCTTCCTGCTCCTCCTCCTCCTCGATCTTGTATTTGGTCCGATTTTCAACCATTATTCTGTTGCTGTGAAATAAATTGTTTCAAACTAAATTTAAAAAAAAACAAAAAATTCAAGAAACTTACCGAATTTTGATAACAAAATTTATTTGTAATATTTATATATGTCTGTTTCTGTTGAACGAGCAAATCGAACTGATACTTTTCAATGCTTGCGATCTGAAACCAGAATATAAAATCTCATGGACTGCTATATTACAAATAAATCTATGTATGTATATATCACCTTTGAAAAAACAACTTTGCCTCAACAGAAGTCTTGAATACATAGGTGCATATATCTGGAACCGCCCCTGATATGGATCTGTAACTGGAGTGACTATTCGTAAAGATAATGCTCAACGGATTTGGTATGCCACTCACATATACATACATACATATGTATGTAAATAATATAGTACCTATATATAGCTCGATCGGTTGCAGTTTTTGTACAATTTGTTGCACTTCTTTACAGTCGATTTCTTTAATTTTGTTGTTGTTTGGATAATTGAAAATTCTTCTTATTGTTCGTTCGCGCACCCGTTTACTCAATCGCAATCGGCCTCAACCGTTCGCTCGCTTACTTCACAACATGAAATTTCAATTAGGCTGACCCCGATGCCCTTTGCTGTTTTTCTGGTCAATTTACTGCAGCCAGACGTATTGGCAGCCCGCCCCACCCAGCAGCCATCTCCGCCTCCTGGTCATCCCCCCACCCATTTCCCATTAGGTTGCAGTTTTTTTGTGATTCGTCGAGAAACTTTTGATGTTAAAATCAAGGCACAGCAGCAGCAGCAGCACCAACGAAAACAGCAATTCAGGAATGAAACGAAAGTTTCTATTAAACGAAATAACTGCACTCCTGCAGGGAGATATCTTTCGATAAATTAAAGAAGACTTTGCCCAGATCGTTCGATGGTGAGAATTGAGCTCGAGTGACCTTGAGCATGGGGATGCCAACATATTTAGCTACGATATTCATCCGCACTGCATTCATTTCCACTTACTTGGCCAACGGCCGAAGGGTGCAACCGAATGAATGGCCCATTTTGTGGTGAATGGCAGCGCCTGTCCAGGTCCAGAATACTTTCGCACACCACCAGTGCCCATGGGCAAGTGCAGTCTCCTCCTGCCACACTCCACACTGTTCCATCCCATCCAACCCAATCCAATCCAATCCAATCCCGTCCAACCAACCGAAAGCAAATGCAACTTATGCGACACGCACAGTTGATTAACAATGTCGCAATTTTTGAACCGAACCAACTACGTCGAAATCCCTCACCCATAGCCATGGCCGTGCTTTCCAATCCTCTGAAAACCCTCTGCCAGGGGCAGGCCTCTGGCAACCAACTGCAACTGCAACTCCAACTACTCCCCTCCCTCCCCTCTCCCACAGACACACGCACGATTATTGCACATCACTAATTAGTGATGTGTGCGACGCATCGCGCCTAAAATTTTTGATCATGAGAAGGAGGAGTTGGAGTAGGAGGAGGAGCTGGAGCTGGAGGATAAAGTGGAACTGGCTGAAGCGAGACCTGACGTTGACATTCGACTAACAGTGAAATTGTTTTCCAAATCCTAAGCTTGCATGTTAGCCACAAGCAACAACAGTACGGAAATCGGCCAGGGAGTGGATACCCACTGGCGGACTGGCGGACTGGGGGGCTGGAGACTGGCGACTGGCGAATGGGAGACTGGGGCACTGGCAGACCGGTGGTCGGGGCGAACCACGAACGGCAGCAGCGAATGAATGGCAATGAATGCGACACAGGACACGGACACTAGGCCTGCTCCGACCACTTTCAGCGCCATGGCCATGGCCATGCATCACCGACGCCAGCCTTGCCACGTTGCATGTGCGTGTGTGGTAAATAGTGAACTATTCGCCATCCCCTAACCTCTACCCTCCATCCCCCACAGATGGGAGTACTCTTCACTGTACTCTATCTGGAAAGAGATCATCATCTATTATCTATTGGTTGGTTTCCTCCAGAAGTGCTCTATACTGAGGGAGAAATGATCGTTAATTGTATGATGCAATAGGATAATCGTATAATAGTTGTTTTTTTACATGCATATATATTTATTCCCCATCCAAATCAGTTTCAGTAAGGGAAACCTCTATTGGGTTTACTTGAGTGGGACAAAATTCTCACTTCTTGTTGCATTTGCACTCGAACATTTTTTGTTGCATTTTCGGGGGAGGTGAGGGGAGGGAATGAGAGGAGAGGACACTGTGTCACTGTGTGGGTTGGAGCTCTGCCTGTCGGGGGATTAAAACTGCCGGATGCAGTGCGGAAATCAAAATGCTATGGTGGCCAGCCATCGGACACAACTGACGAGCGTTCCATCCGTTGGCCGCACTTCCACTCCTCCAGGCGACAGCACAAAAAAATACCAAACCAAATGGAATCAGAGTCGGAATGGGAATGGGAATGGAAAGGGGAAGGGGAATAGGCATGGGAATAAAATAGATGTAGATGTAGGCATAGGCATAGGAATCGGAATGGAACCGGAATCGGTGGACCGATCGGGGCGGTAACAGCAGTTTAAATGGCAACTAATCGCAAAAGGCAGGGCTCCTGTCAGTCCTGTCAGTCCTGGCAGGCCGAGGCAAACACGATGCTGGCCATGGCCACGTTTAGATAGCCATGTGGAGGTGTTTGCATAATGAATGAGCCCCAGCCAACAGCTAAAGCTGCAACAGCAGCAGCACAGCAGTAGTAGCAGCGTCCACCGTTTTGTTTCCAGTTTGGGTTTCGGGAGGCTCCAGACACCAATTCACGCACAAGACAATGAAATCAAAACGACAAAACGCAAATGCGATCAATTATAGTTGGTGAATTTTAACGGAAAATGGCCAAAAAGCCAGAAAGCGACTGCAACTGCAACTGCAACTGCAATTGTTTTGCATTTGCGGCGAGCAGTTGAGTGAATGATGATGCCACTGCCACACAGAGCGAGTGGGGTCGCTCCCGCTCCTTCCTTCCATGTGCCACGTAAAATTATGACTGCCAGAGTTCCGTAGAGGCAAAGGCGGATGGGCTCTGAGATGAGATGGGACCCCGGCAAGGCAACAAGTCATTATTGTAATTATGTTAATACCCCTAACGCACACATTATATTGCACCAGATCTCTCCGTGAGAGAGAAAGGGAGACGGAGTGTGAGCGGGAGTGGGAGTGGGAGTGGGAGAGAAAGGACCAGCTGCCACAACGTACGTGCCCCAAGGAATGGAAGCAGCAACAGCAACAAGAGCGACTTAAACTGCTTGACAGCCTTACGCCCGGAAGTCTGTCAATTTGCGTATAATTTGTTTATGAGCTTCACACACACGCACTTACATACATATGCAGAAACGCCTCTGGAGCGGATGCGGAAGCCCAAGAGAATCTGAGCAAGGAAACGTTTTGATTACATTCCATGTGCCAGGCTTTTGACACAACCTTTGGATGGCATTTTTAGGCATATTCAGAATACAAAATGAATCCGATGAAGAAAACGTGAAACTATTCAATTAAATGTGACGAAATCTCAAAGAATGCAATCTAAGCTTGAAAGTAGCCATACAAAAATGTGTACTAGGTTCGCAGAACCAAAGCTCTAAAAATGTTGTTTTCTGGCAGTCTAATATAGCTACGAATTAGTAGCTGAACCATCGGATAATTAAGAAAACAGGAGGTCCTCGTTTTGTTGTCTATCGCTACAGCTGAGAAAATTGTGTACATATACAATTCAAGTTTAGTCAATACTTTAGTAATTCCTCTTCTCAGATATTAAATAACATTTTCATGGCCCGGTACTTAGCGCGGATCGTTCTCTTGGGAGTCCAGTCGATTGGCAAGGCGTTCGCAAAGACGGTGCGCCAGGAAATGGAGGTGTTCAGGAGGCAGCGCGGGTGAATGCGGTGCAGTCCACCGCCGTGCCGCCCACCAAGGCCGATGCTGCGTTCGAGGACATGACCCTGTCGGAGGCACAGTTGATTCTGAACGTGAAATCCGTGCTGGATTGCGGAGAAGTCGAGAGGAACTTTATGCACTTGTTTCAGGCCAATCGGAAAGAGATAGGTGGCTCATTCTACATCCAATCCAAGGTCTTTCGAGCCAAGGAACGTATCGATCAGGAGATCAAGAAGTCGAAGGCCAAGGCCGTCTCGCAGGCTCCGTCAGAGCCCAAGTAGCAGCACCTCAACAGCCAACACGCACAGTTCAAAATCAACAGTGGAAGATATTTCTTTGGCTGCAGCATACTAAATTATGTTTCATTCTAAATTCTATTGTAAACCTTAAATAGAATTGCACGGATAGCTTTAGTTTGAGGTGCTGGGAAGTGGGAATGTAGTAGGAAGTGTAGTGGGAGTGATGGTCGACCATACGATCTCATTTTAAAATGTATGGTTCTGTCTTGGTCTAAATCCGCGCTTCTGTGAGACAGACTCGAACTGGTGTGCTGCAACAATTTATCGTCCTCACCGAGCTGTTCCTTAGACAGAGTCAGCCGGCAATTGCAGCATCCATGGTCTGCCTTTATATCTCCGTCGTTACATGGTTCGACGACCTTCTTGAGTTCTTGCCACTGGGAATTCAATCGAAGATCTTTCAAGAAGTGGGAGGCTCAGACCGTGTATCAATATGATAAATGATGAGGGGTCGACTCTTATTGGGTTAATTCTATTTATTTTGAACAAATTGGACAAATCCTAAACCTCGCACTAAAAAACTATGCACAAAGGCTATTCTTGCGCCCATGTTTTTTCTTAATTTCAATTGTTAATCCCGACAGGTGTGGGAGGAGCGAAATACTCGTATGCTGGTCTGACTAATGGATGGACTAGCCTGAATGGAAAGCCGGAATGGCACATTTCATTGCTGTTTTCACATTCAAAAGCTTGTAGAGCAGCCACTCGACACCACCGTATCTTTCCTCTTCACAGTGGAAGTCTTACCAAATGTCAGCAGAGATTAAGCGGCTAAAATCTAGACAGGGTTCAGATGCCAACTAACCAGTGCAATGTAACGAAGCGTAACGAGAGACACAAGGACCTGCAAGGACACATTGTACAAGATTTTATATACTACCAGGCATACACACACCCACACCCACACACATACACGCACGCAGACAGACAATGAAGCGTAACTGGCAGATGCACGTAATGAAAATATCAAAAATCTACAACGAAATGTGCCAACAGCCAGGGACTGCCGAGTGCGAACGCAGGCCACAGCTCCACAATTCCTCCCAGACACAATTCAGTTTTGGTTCATTTGAATGCGACACATTTTTGGTCTACAACTCGGTGTGTCGAGGGTATCAAGGGCTTACCAATTCCTAGGAGAGTGATTGCAAGCCCCTCAGCAGAACTCTGTCTATGACTGTTTGCACTTCCAGGGTATATATTTGGTTGCTCTGTATTCTACCCCGAAAATCCTTACTTAAATGCCAGTTAGGCCATTTGTTGCTGCTGCTGTAGCTGTAGCTGGAGCTGTAGCCGTTGCGAGTTGGTCAGGTTCATTTGGGCCAGAGAAATCAAGAGTCAAAAGTTAGACTTGGGACTCTCGTGCCGCTTCCTCCTTTGGCCACACAACGAAACTATAAACGTTGGGAAATTACTAGTTATTACACGGGCATGTGTGCGAGTGTGTGTGTGTGTGTGTGTGTGTATGGCTCACATGGGTGATGAGGGGAAAATTCGTATCGTCTTAATAACCAAAAAATGCCATCAGGCTTCAACTTTCAGCCATGGCAGTACCACCAGCAGCAGCACAATGTCCTGGCCTGTTCTGTCCTGTTCGGTCCTGTCCTGGCATGTCCTGTTCTTGATTCTAGCCTTATTCCTGCAACATTCACGTATGCCTGCCTAACCGTGGATATATGTACATGTGTGTACATACAATCATACATGCATATGCACATGTAGACATACATACATGTATTTTCTTATACCATAAATATCTGTGTATGTGCATATTTGAGTGGATCGTAGCAACTGTTGAGCAGCACACGAATCTGTTGTACTGTCGCCTGAGCAAAATGCAATTAGACTAACGATGCAACACAATTTTGTCCACAACTTCATAAAGATGTGAGATGCCAGCGAGGAGAGATGAGTAGTTTCGAGAGGGGATTCGAGAGGGCAGCCAGAAAGGACGAGGTGCTGTTTGAGCAGTTTCATTGCTGTTGGAGCGATCTTTTTCTACGAATTATCCTAAGGATATTACAGATGAGCTTTGGAAGCCTGAGTCTCCATGATCATATCTTGCATCCTGCAGACTTGCATTGGCTATGTGCCATACTTCGATGGAAGGGACTATCTGCCTGAGTGAAAAGTACGAACCTTTGGAGCAGCCTTCGCACAGTTTCTGGTCATCTGTGTGGCTGAGTGGACATTTGTGTGAGTCTGTGAGTAGCGGAAATGTTGAACAAAATCATGCATTGCTTGGGAAACTGGGAAGGCTTTGTCCTCCGACTTAGCTTTCAGAAGTTGTCAGTTTTGTGCGCAACAAATTGGAGAACGTTCGGGCATAATTGGCAATAATATCGACTCAATTAAGAGTCAATTATGAATTATTATTGAAATCAGATCGAATTAAAGCAGAATGCACGTACATACACATATGTGCATATATTATATATGTGTGCCATTGGGTGTGTAGCTTGTGGGCAGATCGGTATCAGTATCCGTTTCAAATGATTAACATCTGTTCATGCCCAATATGGTACCCCTTCTAAGAACGCGGTCAACAGCAGACATGGCAAAATTGCCACATGTTCACATCAAACCATATATGTCATAATTAACACAAGCCACTAAATGCCTGATTGGTAACATATGAATATTAATTATGCACTCGGTTCCACTCCGGCAAATCTCTGTAAAATCTCTGCTGCCACACAAAGTTGTATACATCCGGTACTGAGAACAAAACGTTCGATAATTATATGATATCTGATATATATGTAAATATCATATCAAAGTAATCATACAGACAGTCATATGGCTGATGGCTTTTTCGGTTCCTACGCAAGTCTATAAAAATGGTTGGGCAATGCTGCGTGGGGAAAAGCGAGGTGAATATGCAATTGGGAACATGGTTTCGTTTTTTTGGTTTTTCTTTTACTTTGTGGATTGGCGGATGGTTCTGGTTGAAATATATTACGCATACGCCGCATGGGCTTCCGATTTCCGACAACAACGTCGGCGGTTTCAATTTTATACCGTTAAACCAATTAACAGGTTTTACACAAACACAACCCCTTCGTCACACTCACACTCACACTCACACTCTCACAGACACACACTCTCGCACATTTATGAGGTGTTAATCGACGTCATTCTGATGTAAAGCGCGATGAGAAGCAATATATATTTTATGGGTTGCGTAATTAACAGGCAACAACAATAACCAGCCAGAGGTAGGGACAGCGACAGGTTAATGAGGCTTCATTGATTATGCATACATATATATGCATATGAGGTCTGTGAGAAACTGGAATGGGCCTTTCCTTGGGGGCGGAGCAGGTGGAGGAGTCGTGAGTGCCGGTGAGTGGCAGCTTTCCACATCAAATTAAAATGTTACATATGCTAATGAAATCAACCAAAATTATGAGCAGTTATGAATAGCTTAATGCGATTGGCATTACCTGGCATTGGTTACGTTAGGATTGCGCTGTTGTGGCACCTTGGATCCTCTCTAGTTGGCTCTTAAAGTTGCCAGCTTTAAAATGTATTTTCTTTTTGTTTTTTTTTGAAAAGAGACACAGAACAAACAGGTTCTATAGAGAAAGGGAGAGGTAGGAGCAGCCAGGTGTAAATTACAAAACTTGCAAGAGTTTTGTTTGGCATTTCCTTTCCTGATGCGATAGCAGGAGCTGGATGATGATGATGATGGCACTGCTGGCACACTGACTCGTCGTCTGTCGTCATACCTGGCTGGGCTTGGACTCGAGCGTAATGCCAACAATTACGCAGCTGAATATTTTATGAGCCAAGCAGATTAATATGAATATTTTATTATCATTTTAGATTCCTTATTTCTTTCTCTGGCTCCCAAAAGCCGCTGGACTGTCTTTCTGTCTGTATGTCTGCCAAAGAACCAGCCAGCAGCCGAAGCCAAGATAGATGGTATGGCCAGAAATATGCTTTGTTTTTTGGCATTTCATTGTGTAGGCTTCTGCTGAGAGCCAGAGAAGTGCAGCGTCCCATTTGGAGCGGTTATGGGACACTTTCAGAGAGTTATTTCACTTAGTATTTGCACAAAAGAAAATCAGATTGATCTGGGTTCATTTCATTAAACTTTTTCAGGCATTACACCTCAACTTGAGTTGAATTTTCATAGAGTATTCAAATTTCGTTGGTTTTCTTTTGGGTATCCTCGCCTTTGACTCCCCTTGCTGTTTGGTCTGCCGTTTTTTGCACCTTGGCAGACGAAAATATTTGTGCCTTGCCTCCAAACAGAGAGAGAGAGAGAGGGAGAGGGAGAGCGAGGGAAAAAGAAATAAATGAAAAGTGTGTGAGAAAGGCAAAGGGAAAATGTGGTGAGAACGGAATTTATGACCACGAGCCTTCAAAGGGCCAAGTTGCCTAAATGTTTTTTCTTTCCCCTGCAGCAGCCCCAATCCCCCCAGTCCCCACATCCCATCCCATCCCATTTCCATTCCCACTGCCTTGCGCCTTGTAAAACCAGGCCAAAACAAATTGTGGCGTGGGGGCCTTCCTGGGAGTCCCCTTAATTCGCAGTCAAAGCCAGAAAGCCACTTGGAAAACTGTGGGGCGAGAGCGAAGAGGCATTTTCTTTCATTTGTTGCGTTTTAAATTTTCATGCGCTGCGAGTGTCGGCAATTACCAAGGCCTAAACTTTACAGATGCAGATACATATACATATGTAGATGTAGATGTAGATGTACCCGTGTACACTTTTAGTGTGGAGGGCACCCAATAATATCGTCATCATCAAGTGCCACGCCCACGCCCACGGCCCTTACCTTTTTTTTTCTTGGTGGTGGGGAAAGCGTGTCCAGACAGCTTGCTGTGTAGGATGGTGCAGGGGCATCTCTGATTTATGCAGGCCATAAAATAGCTTGGCGTGAAAAAACGGAGAAAGTCTTGGGAGGCGTTGCCGCCAGGGCAAGGGCAGGGGCAGGGACAGGGGGGAGTGGATGTGCCGAAGCCGAAGCCAGAGCCAGAGCAGGCTTAGCCCCAAACTGAAAGGAGATCAACGTGTTTCGGGGTGCAGTCAGGGGTTGTCGGCTCCAGGATGCCTGTCAAGTCGCAGCGAATGCAGCGCGAGATGAGGCAGCCAAGAGTTCCGGGGCTGGCAAACCAAGTCCGTTGCGGAACTAGTTCCATTGGTGCATTGTAGAATGGAGGTTCGCAGGAGGTCCCAGTGGTTCCATTGCTTGCTCTTTTCAGAAATTTATCATTGAATCAAAACTGATTAATTACACTTCCAGAACATTCCTATTGCATTTCAATCAGGGTTTTAAACACGATTTCAAATCGAAATCCGATTCCGTTCCGTAGCTGCAGCCTGCAGCGTGCGGCGTGCAGCCCTGGACCAAGGGTGGTCACGTAGCGTAAATGGAGTCTCAGGAGAGCGCAATCCGGAGGCATTCGTTCACGTTCATTTCGGTTGGCAGGCAGCATTATAATGCATTTTTTCCTCTCTTTTCTGCCTCTCTCTGGTCTCTCTCCCCTGCTCTCATTATGTGTTCGCCTTGGAACCCGCAGACCGTTGCCATAGCCTGTTATCCGTAACCCTAACACCGGACTGACTGTCTGAATAGGCAACAGGCAGACGGCGTGCAAGGCGAGCGGCATGTGAAAGTCAGCTGAGAGGATTGGTAAGGTCTCGTGCGATTTTTCCTTGGCCGCACATGCCTGACTGCCCTTCAATCAAAATCAAATATTACACCCGGACTATGGATCAAGGAGCTTGCATATAGGAGTCGTGCAAATGTTCATTTTCTGCTGCCACTGGCTTTTGTTGTGGACCAGCACTAGACCAGACAGACCTGGCCATGTCTTGATTACGCACGTTTATTACTGAAGATATAAGAGGGAATCGAAATGGGAATAGCCACAGGAACAGCAACAGCAACAGGAACAGGAACGGGAACGGGAACAGGAACGGGATGAGCAATAGGAATGGAATCATCATCAGTATGCGTTGTATGGCCTGAAAGTGTACAACATGATTACTTGCAAATCACGTGAATGTGACTAGGATTATTCCACACACACACACACACACACACTCTCACATTTGCAAGGATGTTTGACGAGAGAGAGGTAATAGTAGGCATCTAGGCGAGGTGCATTGCATTATGATATTTTCGATTAGGGAAGATAATTCAGAAAGATTCTTGGCCGGAATGGCTATGGAGTGTGCTATGTGGAGTGTTTGATGGGTGCTGATTGCGTTGGCTGGCCAGGGGCAGGTGCAACAAGTTAGCTGTTTTTGTTGCAGGAGAATTGCTATTTGTATTATTTATTTATAATTAAAATTTGAAGCGGTCGCGCCGTTTGTCATGAATATTAATTTGGTTTTTAAGGCCGCCAACAATGGAAAACTAAACATGAATTACAACTAAATATTTATAACTCATTTTCACACACACACACACAAACAAATATGTAAATAATTGACCGCATACACATACACAAAGAATTAAATAAAATGGAAACTGCTGTGTATGTGTGTGCGAGACTCTGTGTGGCGCGTGAAAATACACAAAATTAACTTGTATTTAAAATTTAATTAAAAGTTTTGCTGTTATTTACATGTACCGCCGCTGCATGGCCACACCTCCTACTGTCAGCACAATCCCACTCCCCCACCCCCTCCTCATGGCCACTGAGCGCGCTCTTTCAATGGCTTTGAGAGGGCCCTAAAAAGTAGGCAACTCTTTGTATGCGAGTTTTGCTATTTCCACTGCAGTGGCACTGTCGTCCCGCCATACCCGCTGTGCCATGTCATGGCGGGAGGCAACAGCTAAAACGTTGCCAAAATCCATAATGCATTACATATGCACGGCCCTGGGCAATGGTTCTGCATATACATATGTACATATATGTATGTATGTATGTATGTGCGAGTGTATCCGTACACGAGTTTAATTGAAATATCGCGAACAATTTTTGGTTTATCGCATCAGGAACAACAAAATTGGTCAAAAAAAAAAATGGTCCCGGCCAATAGCAGGGGCGGGCCCTTGGCCATGGCTAACTGGTTGTTGCGGTTACAGCGTTTAGCATAATTAGTCGTTCTGACCGCATTTCGTAAAATGCGGTGCTGGCTTTAATTTTACACCCAGCTCCAGGCCGGAGGGAGCATCCACATAAACAATGGTCCAATCGTCGGCAGCTGAAAAAAGACAGTCAAGTGTGGGTGTCATGGAAAATGCTGGCCATCAGTCATATGCAAATATTATGGGTGCCGAAATTGGGGATTCGGCAATAGTATTCCCGATGGAGAGAAACAGAAGGCGTACAAGAGTTAAGGATGTTTTTCTTAGACAGCTCTAATGCATAATTCGTTGCCCAGTGTCCACTGTATTTCAGTTTTCGGTTACTAATGAACACTTGTTATCTGGCGAAGGGTTCTGCACCAGTATCCTGTTGATCTGCACACTTTTTTCTTGCTAATTCGTATACCGCCTGCTCCACGGCTAGTTGCAAGCTTCGGGCCAACTATTCAACTGACCACCGACCGACAGGACCCTCATCCTGCCCCCATCCAGTCCAGTCCGTCCATGCGCTGAATGTGGGCACCAATTTCAATTTATGGTAAATTAATTTGTAATTAATTTTTATGCGAAACGAAACGAATGAATTCCTATTACCTTATGGCAGGGGTGGGCGGTGCGGTGCGGAGCGGAGCGGACAAGAGCAACAATTCCATTTGTGTTTTTATTTCCATTTTACGCTAGTTTAGTTTCAATTGCGTCCAATTAAACATGCGGCCAGTGGCCCACAACCGACCACCACCACCACCACCACCACCGCCATCACCAGCACAGCCCCAAACCACACCAACTAAACCCACTGTTTCCGATTGCCTGGTAACATTCAACATCAAATTTTACATCCTCCCCCCGCCCTCACCATTAAGCCAACATGAGCCTCATCTCCATTCCCATTTAGATTACCATACCGACTCCCATTGCCATTGCCATTGCCATTCCCCCTATTGCTATGGCCATTCCCATTCACACTCACACTTACATGGAAATCCTGAGCTGTGTGAATCCTCTGCGTGTTGCACGCGTTTTGTGTTTTTCGGAAATTGAAATTGCATATTTAAACAGGCCCATTCCCACTGTATCCGTGTCCGTGTCCGTGTCCGTGCGCCCCACTGTGCCGGAAATAAAATCATTTCTTCGTTGTTGCCACATTTCTAAGCACTTGACTCTGCGTAACGCACTCGCTGTTGTAATTATTACTGCGCCCTGGTCGAGAACTTCCAAGTAGGCTGGGCCCGAATGCATTTCGACCCTCAGTCCATCCCTGAGGCTTAGTCTCATGGAAGGATTCATTTTGATGAGCGGATTAACAGAGCCGCATTGCATGCCGAATACTGAGCACTGCCTGAGTTCCAGAAGCCATTCATTTCAAAGGCATCTCCAGGACATCCTCGTGATTCCCAAACTCTCATCCTTCGTTGGCCTTTTGCTAATAATTTCAAATTCTATTAGCACTGAATGCTTCTGTGATTAGGTGAAACCGGATATTGAACCAGAACCAAAACAAAAACCAAAACCAGAGGCTACTGTGATTACCTTTTGGGGAAATGGAAACCAGATACTTACCCAGCAATAGCCCAACAATAGCACCCCCATGAACAAATTCAGTGTGTTTTTTGTCGGTTTTTCTTTTTCTCATATAATACTTTTCGTTTTTCATTTATTAGTTTTGCATTCTTCAATTTCGTTTTTGGGGGAAACAACATTCCATTTCGTATCTGTTTCGTTTCGTTTCGTTTCGTTTTTCTGTTAGGCTTCTCTCAATTGTTATTTTCTTGCACTATGCTTGGTAATTCTTGCATTAATAGTTACACGTATGTATACATATATATATGTATGTATATATATGGCTTGTATAGTTTATATATGTATATATACTATATAGTTCTGCATTTTGTTACGGCAACACAATAGTAACTTACAGTCGCAGCAAAGTGTTTCCGAGTTGAGGAATTTGTTTCGTTCTCTGTTTTAGCTTTTATACAAATAGTTAATGCTCTACACATAATTGGGGTATTGGGGATCGGGGATCGGGGCCCAATAAGATAGTTACTTTGGTTAGTTTTCGTTTTGCTTGGCTGGCCCAAAGGAAATACAATAATTGCACATTAATTGTCTGCTCGACAGCTGCGAATGTGGGATGTGGAATTGAACGGATCCGATACACATGTTTACTTCTTTATATACGTACGTACGTACAGATACATATATACTACATATTCGTCGTGTCTATATATATTACAAACTCAGGTCGTGCTAACTGCTAAACGCTATTCAGTAACTTAGGTTCTAAACTAGCCCTAATACTTGTCTCTACAGCACTTTGTCTCTGCAACACATTTGCACACTCAGATGCAAACAAAAAAAAGACATTACCAAAAAAATTACCATCTTCATCTTCATCTTCATTATCTTATCTTGAATTTGATTTTTGTTAGTCACTCTGCTAGTTAATCCATTAATCAATTAATTCATTTAGGTAGTTACATACATATGTAGTTCTAATGCTTGCATTCTACAATTAGTTATGTTTTGTAGCCCATTCGCTTTGTGTATACTCCATGATTAGATAGATAGATATATGTATGTATGCGTGTATGCGTGTATGCGTGTATGGGTGTTGTGTGTATATGTAGTTAGAGGCTGTCCTGCCAGATCATCGTCAAAGCCGGTTAAAGGTATATTGTATGTTTGCAAATGCTTTGGGTTGGACAGTGTTTTATTTTGTTTGTGTGTTGTCTGTGTGGGGGGAGGGTGGGGGCTCTATAGTACTTATAGTGGCTACTGGCTTACATATACATATGTATGTATAACTATCATATATAGTTAGTGTGCGAACGATGTGCCCATCCTATGCGAATTTCAACTTCCTGGCTGCATTGCATTTAGCTTCCTTAGTTCTCCGCCATCCATACTATATATGTATATAGTATATTATATATATATATATATATATGTAGAGAGAGAGAGTTGTATATAGGTATGTATGTATATATATGTTTGCCTGTGTATATATATATATATATATAGATACCATTACTATTTGTATATATTTATATGAATATTTTTATTTTTGTTAATTTCTGTTGCCATTTGTTATACTTTCTCTCCATTCGTTTTTCCCTTTCTCTTTCGTTTTCGTTTTCGATTTGTTTGTTAGTTATTGTCCACCCATCCAGTTTACGGAAATTCTCCTATTTTGTTCATTTTTATATATTGTTTCTCTTATATGTATGTACGTTACTGTTGCATTTAGTTGCTGTTTCTTCTATATATGTACTAAAACAAAAGATATGCAAATCCCAAATAATTATTGCATTCAGAACAGCGCTGAATCGAAAATATTCAAATGAGCTCGGATTAAATCTAAGCCTTTAAGCCTTCAAGCCCGAACCGATTCGCTTCTCTAGCGATTAGCAGAGGTCCCACCCAACAGATCATCCAAAATCAATGGTCCAAAGTTTTCTTAATCTTCCCTCAAGCCTCGAAAGTTTCATGGTTCATATTACAGGAGATATCACTGTTCACTTCTCTTTGGAGGACTCGATTTTAATCAGGGGTTCCTCTGCATTATATTTGTGACTATTTGTGTATTTTTATAGTGTAATAATTCGAGTATCCATCGCAATTCTCATTAAATGCCTGCCTGGACAATAATTGATTCACGACTTGTGCAACAAATTATAAAATCAAAATAATCCGCATATTTTCTGTGTTTTGTTTAACGTGGAATTCGGATATTGCATGAAAATTCCTCTCAATATTTTAGCTGTTTTAGTTTTAGTTTAGTTTAGCTGCGGAATTCAAGAGATATATTTAAATGTTTCAGTTTCAGTATGAGGAAAGTAAAAGCAAACTAAGAAATTCGATTCTTAAAGTTGCGAAAGTAGTAGATCAAGTTCTGAACAACAGACCATATTCCAGCAACAGGGAAAGTCCAAGAACTTTTCGCCACTGCAAATAAATGCATGCCATTTGTTTACCCTTTGAGAACCTAAGTACCGGGTATTGCATAGTCGAGGCACTTCATTGTAGCGTTCTTACCGAGTAGTTGTTATTTTTATTGCAAGCATTTGTTACCTAAATTCATGTTTAATGCTGTTGCTACTGCTGTGGCGGCGGTTCTTTTATTATTAATAATAATGCAATAAATAATATAAATTGCCGTGTTGTTGCTGTTGTTGCTGCAGGCCAAAACGAAGCACGAGTTCGTGTTTAAAACATGAATATGAAAATTGAATGCGACATAAAAACAGCAAAGTGACCCGCTGACTGCCTTGCCTCGCCTCGCCTCGATGGCTGCAGTTGCAGTTGCAGTTGCAGTCGCAGTTGTCAGTATAGTTGACACATATAATATTAATAATAATAGCAATGATATTAATTGCTTTTCGCAGTCTTCCACGCACTGTTGTCAACGTATCAAGAGTCCCGTGTCCGGTGACCAGCGATTCGCCCGATAATACATATCCTTATACATCGAGGGGCAAGCATATTGATTCTGTCAGAGAAAGTACAATGTTTCAGTGGTGGGGGGACACACAAGGAGGGGAGGGGGGCTTGAAATATACAAACATATGTACGTCACTCACCTTGTTCCGCTTAAAATCTATGTTCGTTCTTACGGTTCTATGATGTAAACTTTGCACGGGTCGCGCATTATTACCTAGTGGAGCTTTTGGAGTACTCTCGGAGCCTTGCATCAGTCGTCGGAGTTGGTATAACTGCAAAATATATGTACATACATACATATGTATATGGTTTAGGCCATCAGAATATCTCATTACTATACAATACGCCCCCCTCCCTCATTCACTCTCGCCTCGCACAAAAAACTCAACAAACAACTAAATATTTTTTAATGGCTTTTCTGCGGGTTTTTCCTGGCCACTAATTGAAGTTGAATAAAGTGTCAAATGCTTTGCACAATTTGTCAACCAGAATTCGGATAATTATGTGTGACAGCTCTATGCTAATTTGTGTGTCAGCAGGCAGGGTACATATGTACATACATATGTTCATAGTTTTTATAGAAATTTTTTGCCGTTTTGTGGGGATTATTATGAAAGTAAACTGAAAGCAGGATTGTGTCCCTTCTTTGACTCGTAGAATCCACAATCTTTATTTTATACATTAATATACCATTCTTAAGCAATGTCCATAGTCCATTGAAATGAAACAAGTACTTATGAAGTACTTATAATACCGATTCAGTTAGTTTATCCTCCGATTATTATCTGTAGAATTTCCAAGCTTTTTGGCAAGTTCATAAAAATCACTCTTTAGTCAACGGTTGACTTGTTTGCGTTTCATTTGATTCCCATTTTGTTTACTCTTCTCGATGTGCTTTTTTTTGTCGACCCTTCCGCAGCAACCCTTGGCATGCCCTGCCACCCCTCCATTACACATGCATTTATGCAAATTGATTAAACTAACCAAATATTGTTTTTTAATTATGCACAGAGCGGCATATTGACCGCACTACCACCGCGATCTGACCAATGGCCAAATTGATGAGCAATTTTATAATTGCATTTATGCGATTTCATTGTACTTCCAATCATCATTATAAAAAAAAAACCACCATGAGAGAGAGTGAGAGTGAGAGACGTACAGGCGGATAAAAAACCTATTGCACAGTGCACAGTGCACATTGCACATTGCACATTGCACATAAATAAACCAACAATAACAATCATCTCTAATTGCAATTGAAACACACACACAAAATGCATTTAATTACTTGCGGTGTTCGACTGGCACACCATGAAAAAATTGATAGTTTTTGATGATCCATTGCACAAACCCAAACAAACCTCAACAGATCAATTTTGCATGTTTCAAAGTATCGATTTTAGTATTTAGTTACTCGGACACATTTGGTTATAAGTTATATTTCATTGTGCAAAATTGAGATGTCGTTGATTGCCTGGAAGTGGTTATGGCGGGATCCCCCCTGGAGGATCTTCGAACTCACCTCTTGTTTGGTGATATAGATGGGCTTATTAACTATGATCCAGACGGTGCTCTCCCAGCAGCCGGGATGGGTTGTGGAGCCCTCGTAGGTGATGTAGTGATCCGTGTTTGGCAGCAGCGACCTCACCGATATGTGCCGGATGGGTGTCGAGAAGCCTGTTGGAAGGACGAAACGGGACGCATAAAACATGAGAAATGCAAAGTTCAAGGTGCAGCCGAAAACGATGAACTGGTGGCAGGTGGAGGGAAAGCTTCAGCTATTTATGCGCATATCGCACAAAAAAAATATGAAAAAACGTCTTCAACTTCGGCATGCCAAAGTCGAATGAATAATTCAGACACGGGCAGACCCACCCAACCCACAACACTTGCAACAACCTGGCCCATTCCCGACCCAATCTGTAGCCAGTCCCCAGTCCCCAGTCCCCGACCCATTCCCGACCTAATCCGACACGACCTGACCCCCCACCTGACCACTTCAACGTCAGCGCACGGCTTTATTCATACAAATCATTTTGCCAGCCGGAAATGAAGCAACTCGCGGCTTGTAAGGCCGCAATGTAGCACAACTCAATGTCTGGCAATCGCCGAGGCGGAGTCGGAGTCGGAGTCTCAGTCGGTGTCGGTGTCGGTAGCGGTCTCGGTGTCGAATGGGTGCATTGGGCGTGGGCCACGGGCTGCGACTGGAACTCAGAGACGGACTAGAACTGGGCTGAGGCGGGGAGGATGAGTATTTGCATCAGAAGTGTTAGTTTTACTTTCCCTTGAGGTGAGACGAACTGCAAGTGGGTATACGAGTGCTCTAGCCACACGGTAGTTGGGGTGTTGGGTGGCGTTTGGAAAGTAGCTTACCGAATTGTATGGGGGGATATTGTATGCGAGGAGATTGATTGAAACTTTCTAGAGAACGATTTAAAAGGAAGCAGTCTCTCGCAATATATTTGCATTCTCTTTCTTGCGTGGCTACTCATAAGTATCTAAGTATGGCTGTCATTAAACTCTTGTCTAAGTATGTAGCTTTTTTAATACCCTTCTACAACGAACATCAATATTTTTGTTTTCTATTCTTTCTTTGTTCTATTGCCAATCTATTTTTACCCCTATTGTCCACCCCTCTAAGCCCTCTTTCTGGCAGTTCCTGTTGGATCTATTGCTAAGCCTTTGTATCTCTGTGCTTTATCTGTACCTTTTCCCTGCCATTTCCCTCATCCACCTTGCAGTGCCATAGAGTATCTACAATTTGTTCAACCTTCAACTATGCAGTAAACAATTTTTGTTGGATTTTTTCTGGAGCTGCTGTTGCTGTTTTTGTTGTTGTTGTTGTTGTTGTTGTTGGAGAATGGCCTGGCATATTTCTTGGTTTTGGTTGCTGCTTGGCTTCTCTGGCATTTTACAAATTAAGGCTGGGGCTGGATTGCCATAAAGTTGTACGACCTGTAAAAAGGCTATTAAACTGGCCAAGAAACTGCCAACGAGACGTGCAATGAAGTTGTGGGTCCGTTCGTCCGTCCGTCCGTCCGTCCGGCCGGCCGGGAGGGGGGAATTATTAAGTGTCGGTTTAGTGTAATTCGCGGTTTCATTTTCGTCACTTTGTGCAGGGCAGTCAGGAGTCAATTTCGTGGCCCCCGCCAGGAGTCATTTTTTATGGCTCGCCTGGACATAATTATGGCCTCGACTGCAGTTGTTGTTGCAATGACATCATAAAAGGGGCAGGGCAACTCAGCTCAGTTCAGGGAAGGAGAATGGAGAGAGAGAGAGAGAAAGAGCAGAAAGGGAAGCCAACGGCAGAACATTGCAACGATATTAACGTTGCAACATTTCCGGGGGCATTTTGCGTGGACGGAAATGAAGGCAGGGAAAAGGTTGTGCAATGTAAATGTCAGCTAGAGATGGCAAACACTATCGATATTTATTTACCGATCAGATATCGAATGCTATATTATGGGACGATATATGTCTGTAGATATCTCTCTTCATATGTAATTGGTTTCAGTATTGGGCTGATATCTGATATTTATATCGATACACTCACCTCGATAGAGCACCTTGCTGAAGGTGCTCGTGATGATGCGCAGCTCCGGATTGGGCGTCTCACCAATCTGAACCATCAGCGACAGTCCCACAATGCCCTGCGACTTATGTTGGGCCTCGGACATGTTGTGGTATAACTCCTTGTTGAAGCCATAGATTTGTATCTGCAATGCGTCCATGAAGTCCCTCTGTATCTGTGTCTAAATCTAAGCAAGAAACTCACCTCGCCGGGAAAACTGTAGCCTTGGATAAAGTGCTCGGAACCGCGGGTGTTATCCACGCCGTAATGGATGTAGATCTCCTCGAACTGATAGCGATAGGCCAGAGGGCCGCCGGATATGTTCACATGCTGCTTGGTGTCCTTGTCGACGCGAAAGACGAGCGACTGGCCCGTGTTGTGCAGGGTGCCGGAAACCTGTTGACCGATTCAAGTGAGCTGGTGAGAATGCCCAATATTGGCAATATGCATTGCCAGCGATACACACCTTGTGCTTGTCGATGTGGAGTGGTCGGAGGTAGGGATCGAACAGCAGCTTGTCGGGCACCACATCGATGGGCGATTGGCGTCGGCCTTTGTTGCACATATTCCACTGTGGATTGATAAGGCCCCAGAAGCTTGGTCCTGCCAGACGACGAATCAACGAATGAGAGTCGTGTGCAACACACACAGATACACAAAGGAGTACAGTATGCATCAGTTATTATCCCCTCCACCCAACCGCCCTCTTTCGATCCACTCTTTTCTGTCAATCGACCAAATGGAAAACGTGTCTTCGCCTCCTTCCCAATGCAAACAGGAGCGGCTGTGGCTGTGGCAGTGGCAGTGGCAGCACCAGCACCAGCTCCAGCAGCAACATCGATGACAATTTCAAATGCCAAATGAAATTTCATAAGCTTCGAGGATGAAACGCCCATACACCACCCACAGCAGCCCATTTTAAATGGCAATTAAATGCACTGGAAATGGTAGCGAGTTTTTCGGGGCGACCCCAAAAGTTCTATGCCTGATGTGATGTGACGGGCTAAAAACTGTCGAAACTTTTCAAAACAATGCATTGCAATGCTCGGTTTTTGGGGAGAGCCATCACTATGGTCAGCGGGTGGCCTTTTAGGGTGGTAGTCTGATAGCTGTAGTAGTGGTCGTGGTCGTGGTGTTGGATGGTAGTGGTGGTCTATGGTCTTTGGGTTATGGGAATTAGGCCTTTGTGCCTCATACAAAATTTAATATTTTTCTATACCATGCGAACACCACGCAAATAAATTGAAGCAAACAAATGGTGCGGGAACAGTCGCTGGTAGTCGACTATTTGATGCTCTATCTCTGTGGATTGCAACGAAATCAAAATGGTATTTGTGTGAATGGCCACTTTAGTTAAGTGAGATATAAAGGAAATATCTAGGAAATATGTAGATATCTTTTAATTGAGGTACATTTTCTGAAAGGCAGAACCTTCAAAGAAACAGTCTGTATTCGATTCTAAAGAATAGCTTTTTCTGAAACATGATCACCTTTTCCGCAAGGCTATGAGTTGAGTTATCCTTTCTTCCAGCAACAGAATGTCCTGGAGTCCTGGAGTGGTGTGTAATGGCGTGTCTTTGATCTTTATTAAGCTGATGGAACCCATCGAAATGTTTGGGGACAACATTTGATGGGCATTTGGGATGTGAATTTCGTTCACTGCAATTCGGTTTCGAGGTTTTCGATCCCTGTGTAGCTGTATCTGTGTGAGTGCGTGCGTGTGTGTGTGTGTGCTGCTGCTCGGTTGACACGCGACACACGATGCCCGAGCGATGGAGGCAATAAATGCCAAAGTTTAAAAACTGTTTCATGATGATGCAGTTGACCCACCCACTGACACTGCCCCAGACACACCCCCTTGGTCTTTGCCGCCCCGCACTTGTCGCTTTTGTGGCCTGTCCCGGCCGCTGTTCATTTTGTGTGTTTGCATTCATTTGTTGCTGATGCTCCTGCTCCTGCCTCCTGCTCCTGTTGCAGTTGTATGTTGCCTGTTTCCCTGTCCTGTGTTTTTTTTGCTACTGCTGCTGCTGTTGCTGTTGCATAAATAAAACTGCAACTGAGGTCCTGGCAGGGTGCAGGTGGAGCATTCGCGAGTGGGGAGACCATTCAGACAGTGACATGCAACAATTACAACTGCAACAACAGGATGTTGCACTCATCTGATCTGGGATGTTTGCTTGTCTGCGTTTCGTTTCGTTTTTGTTTTGTTTTTGTTGCCAAACGATTTGAAATGTAATTAAATCAGTCACAGAATCCAGTGGCATTGGTGGAGAGAGGAGTAGGAGACGCAATTTGAAGAAATTTGCCAATTTATGTGTGCAAATAAGGCATACGAGTACGGTCAAACCTTTGTTGAAACAGATCTTGTTTAGGGTCAAATCGATCTGCATTTTATTGTTAGTCCTTCCCAGCAGACCCTTGAATCATTATTACCCCAAGGAGTTCCCGTCACAGCCCAATTAATATGTGGCTCTACTTACCGGATATACCATCGTATGTCCACCATTCCTCCCAGCTGGATAAAACCTCTGAAAGAGAGAAGTGCACATTTTTGGTGAGACTACATAAAAGGTCAATTGTGAATCTTAAAGATAGATGAAACCCATCCCAAGTCAAAACCTGGGACCCAGATTCAAGTATCTCCCACGTTGCCACACATGCATTAATCCCAAGGCTTAGTGCCTCCTAAGACCAGAGCTGGAAAGCCATTCCGTTTCATCTCGATGGGGGACCACCCGCTGGCAGCCAAAGCTCGGTTTTCCAATGCGCATAATTCGCTGCCAATGTAAACAGCGCATGAAATCAACTAATGTAAGACTTCCCCTGACTCCCGACTCCAGATCCCTCTCCAACTCCCACTTGGAACCAGACTGAGAGTCACCGGGTCCGCGACAGAATCGGAGCCACGGCTAGAGTCAGAGTCAGAGTCAGACAAAACAAACAAGCTGCTTCTTCTTGGGGGGTAAACGATGACTTTAGTTGCCAGCCATCGAGACGCCATCGGTCTGGGTCTGGGTCCTGGTCTCCTTCTGCTGTCTTCCAATGCGTGTCGCATGACTCACAACGGGCCAAAGCAGGCCAAAAGCAGCAGGAAAAAAAGAACAAGCACTGAAGCACTGAATGAGCTGGGAGGCAGGAGTAGACGAAGGCGGCCACTGCTCTGAGATGAGCTGGAAAGGAGGATGCTGCCACGGAGAAGGATGAGCATGACAACAGCGTTGTCGCCAGGCAGTCTGGCGCCAATAAAGTTTACACTCAGTTGCCACATTTCGTTTATGGGCAAGTTCTGCTTCCGCTTTATCAAGCGACAGACAATTTTCGCTATTTTTTTCGACTCTCTTTCCCCGTCCCGTCGCCTTGTCGCCTTGTCCCCTTGTCCCACCCCTTTGAACAGTTTGAGCGTATTCAAAATTTATGCTGTATGCGTCGTGCCGGGGCTTTTCGGTGTGGTGTGGCGTGGCGTGGCGTGGGGAAGAGTGCTGCGAGTCGGTGGGCGGTTTGGGGGTGGAGAGATGGGCAATGCGTTGGCAATAAAGCCCAAAGAAATTGCTGCAAGCCAAAGCGGAAGTTCAAAAGGGAGTCGCTGGAACCGTTGCCCGCTTCCTGCCTGCTACCAGCAGCAACATCGCCCAACTTCCCTAACCTTGGAGCATTGCGAAATCGACAGAAATGGTGTGTCGTCGTGGAAGAGATCTTTAATTTGAGTTTTCTTTTAAATAGTCGATCGCTTTTTGGAGGGAGAACTGATAGAGTCAAGAGAGGGTGGAATATAAGAAGAGCGGAGTGTTTTTCTTATTTTGGTTTAGTTTTCAAGGAACCATGGGAAATGCACCATGGGAGAGCAGAGTTTTGATCAGTGTTAAATATAGAATATATCTTATATATATATATATATATATTCGATCTGAGACTTGAATACCATTTCGTGGAATGCAGAATATTCTGTGGTCCTTATTGAGAAAGTGTGCCTGGAAATCGTTGTGGGGACTCTGTTTGGTCCGAGCCTTTGTCTCTGTTTGCTTCTCCTGAATTCCTTTTCGGTTTGTCGTGTTGCTTTTCTTGGCAGAACAATGAACGTCCGCTTTTGCGAGTCGCGACTCGACGACGTCACTTCATTTTGTTTGTTTGTCGCTCTACGCGGCTCTACGCCGCGCCGCGCCGTTCTTCTTGTTGCTGTGATTATAGTCTGCTTAGTGCTGTAAAGTATGCTATTAAATTGGCCTCCGTCGCGAGTCAACTCCGGAGGAGTCAACTCTCAGATGAAAGGCAGCCGAAAGAATGAGCGCTGGAGTCATCATTCCGACCAGATGATACGCTCTCATCGGAAACTCTTTCACTTTTTCTTCATTCTGAATTTAATTACAGGATTTTCCCGAACTATTGTCAGTGAATGGGAAAAACTAGACCTTTGTTGGTATCACACAAATGTACCAAAATGTATGCTGATCTTTAGGGGGTGTAAACCACTTTTTTATACCAGGAACACAAGGGTATGCCATCGTACCCTTAACGTAACATAAGTGAACTTGTGCCATGGAAATTTTGCGATTTTCAGGGATCTTGTCGAAAGATTTTGGATCTGGTCCAACTTTAAGGTCATCTTCGATGGTTCGTGAACCACTCCTTCTTCTTCTTCTTCTACCAGCAATGGAAAATTCGTTTTTATGCTGCAACAGCAACTTAATTTATTGTTAAAACAGTTTTATTTCCATTTCTCCCCTCTCGACCCACAAAATTTCGATATTCCCAATAGAAAAAATGAAGCGGGGTTAGAGAATGGTACAGGGGTGGTGGTGGTCTTAGGGGTTGGGGCCTTGGACACGACAGTCGGTCTGTCGCCACAGTTGTGTTTTGACCAATGGTTTATGGGCTTCTCTTGGCCATTCAAATGGAATCTGGCTTTTGTCTCTCTCTCGCCCCATCTCTGTCTCTTCTGTATCCCCCCTCCCTGTCTATCCGACTCTGTCGATTCCCTTGGCCCCGACGGCATGTGGAACACTAGGCCTTTGTGCCAGTTCCACTTTCAGATGCTTAAATTCTTGGCTAAAGCTGTTTATCAATTGCAGCTGCCAAAAGACAACCGGGGTGGGAAAATATCTGGTTTCGGACCAGTTCGGCTGATTGTCGTTCTAATGAAGTGCTCGAAATGTTTAAAGAAAGAAATTCTTCTAGGAGCTGATTTCATAAGTCATTTGTACGGAGAGTCGTTCTTTCTTGAAGTGTACCCAAAGAGTACGGAAGAGCGCAGAGTTTTGTGCCCCCCTTTGGGCCCATTGTACCCCCCAATTACTGCGGTTTGGTGACTTTATCCAGAGAATATTGAAATTAGAATTTGTACATCGTTTCCATTCTATTTTCTTATCGATAACAAGCGCGTTTAGATGACTAAATTAAGTCAGATTTCCCCATCCATAACCATTTTCATTTCCACTTTCGTTTCCATTTCCACTCCACTCTCGTGTTTGGCTGTTTGTAATTATGGTGAACGTTAAATCAGAATCAAGTGAGTCCCTTAGGGAGCGGGGTGGGTGCTGGTTGGCGGGGTCTAAGCCTTCTGCTTGTTCTGGCTCTGGCTCTGCCTCTGGGGCCTGCCCCTGACCCTGCTCTGCTCTGCTCTGCTCTGGTTTGGGGCCCTGTTGGCGTGCTTGAAAATGGCGTAAAGATGGAATGTTTGGCTATCAAAAACGGCAGACGACAAGGGCGAATGTCTCCGGCTGTAGACCAAGTCACGCACACACGCAATGGCTCACTGTGTATCTGTGTGTGTGTGTGTTGTGTGTGTCGTGTGTTGGGCTCATCAAAAGGCTAACACGCCCCAGCAACATTTCAATGTCTAAATGAATTAAAGAAGCCAAACAATGGGCCATAGCCGAAAGCAGCTAAAAGCAAACGATACCAAGACAATGATGGGCCAATATAGACATCGGATGGTTGGGGAGGTGCGGGGGGACCCGGATAGCCCTTTTATGTGTAAATTATGGGTTCAATACAATATTGACAATGAATCAATAAAGGAAATGTCCTTAAAATTAATAGGCGACATTTTGATATAGAATTACTCGCTATGTCATCGCTTTTAATTAAAATTTCTAGACAAGGGCGCGACACACAAACACCCAAACACACTCACACACACACACACACACACACATGTCTACTTGTGCATTGGCATGTCCTGGGTAAATTTATTGCTTCCTGTTAAGCGCTCAACGAAGCGCTGATTAGTATCTGAAGCGCTGCTGCTGCTTCAGTTTATCAAACTGTCGCCTTGGCAGCCCCGAAGATTGACGAGCATAACTCTGGTCTGGCCCCAAACCCCAAACCCCAAACCAAAACCAAAACCCAATTCTCCCTCCTGCCTGTGTTTCTGGCACCCCATCCTTGCTATCCTCCCCATGCTTCATTGTTCCCCAAAGTTTTCATTGGTTTCAATGGCGAACAAACATTCAATCAGAATGTTCATTAGTTCCTTCAATTTTTAACATGCTTTCGGAGCTCTCGATTGGAAAGCTTACAAAGAGTCCAACATCGGTTTGATGGAAAACTGATTAACTGGATGAAATACAGCTGGGGAGAAAGAGAGAACAGGGCAAAAGTGAGGAGCTAACAAATGGGAAACGGAACTCGCTCATGGGTGAGAGGTTTATTTGTTAGCTAATGTTAGCCACATGTACATATAACCGACCCAAAACCCACTTCTCCAACTCTGAGATTTTTCATGATATTACAACAATTATAAGAACATCTTGGAGAACCCTTCTTCTTCCATGGGTTTCCAAGAGATTTTTGATTTCCAGCATCATTAAACCGATGATGTACTCGTACAATTGAAACTTTACCCAAAACAATGCTCAGTTATTAGTTAAACAAATTGCAAAGTTTCCCGGAAAGTGCTTTCTTTCGAGGAATGAAAAACATATTAGAACTTTCTTGTCTGCAATTTACATTTGCTATTCTACTTCGCCCTCCCCCTCCGCTCCCCCTCTGGCACAAACAATTCACACTTAATCGTCGAGCAAATTAACCAGCGGCAACGACAGAACCGAAACAATTTCCACGCCATTACATGATTTTTCTAAATAGTTGCGAAAACTTTTTCCATCTCTCCCCGCAAAGGAATTTCGTTTTGTTTTTTGTTGTTTTTGTTTGTCTGTGAAATACTTTTGTGTTTTTTTCTCTTTGGACCCTCAAAAAAAGGAAAATTCCGATTTCATCTTTTGGAGTAAATTAAAAATGGGTCAGCCAGGGCCAGCGCACAAGAGAAAGAGCAGCAGAGAGAGAGAGAGAAATGCTGATGAACAAATGGACAAAGTGGAGGGAAATAAACGTTCAACTCACGCGATGAGTTAACAGCAAAAGTTGATGTTGGTCCGTGGCCCGATTTCGGGATACATATGTACATATGTCCTCGTCTGGCTCGCGCGTTTAAATTCCTTTGGAAGCAATGATTGAAAACCCCCAAAAATGCACGTCAATTGAGTTAAAGATATCCGCTGAAATCCGCTACCAGAAAATGCGAAAATAAGGCTATCTTGCGGTAGCTTTATACAGACTGTAGACCAGGGGTCGGCACGCAGACACTCTCATGTTCCTAGTGCGTTTCAGTGCGCAGAGAACAGACACGACGAAACATGTTCCATTTTCTCTGCCGCGGCGCTGCCCAGCAGAATTATGATGCTTTTCTAGGGCCAAAGCCACACGATCATTTTCGCTGCCGCTGCGCCAGCCTAACAGAAGCTGCGTGTACATATTGCCGAAGCCACACGATCGTTTTCGCTGCCGCTGCGCTGCCGAGCAGAATGCTGCCGAAGCCGAATGATCGCAGTGCCGACGCTACACGAAGTTTTTACGCTATGCGTGTGCCGACTGCGCTGCCCCGTGGCCTTTTTTCTATCCAAATTGCATAGAACGCTGCCGGCCTCTGCTGTAGACTAACTATTCGCGTATAAATATATCGATCCGATTGTTAACGCCGTGCATGCATATATAGCATATATACACTCGTGCTCTATTGGATCAGAAATTTCCCACCTCATGGCCAAACATCTGTTCAAAATCATTCTTCTCCTTGCGTATCCTGGCCAAACTTAAACTTAAATTCTCCGACCTGTAATAGTTAACAAATTAAGCTAAAGCCCATGTTCAGGAAACGTGTTGGAGATTGGGCCCATGCATGGAAGAGGGGGCCGTACTAAGGCCAAATAGAACGCTTGAAAACCATAATTTGACTAAAAACCGTCTAGACATTTGCCGCTTGCCGCTTGCCACTATCCAACTATCTTAATTTGTTGGTGCCAACAAACTTTTGCCCACCAATACCGGCAGTTGCAACACCGCCACCACCACCACCACCACCTCCACTTCTGGCACTAGCAGCACCAGCAAACCCACCGAAAAAACTCAAAGAAATGCAGAAAAAAAAGAAGGCGAAGTAGCAGTCCATAGTCGAGGCTCAAGAGGAAGTTGTGGCCGTCGCTGCCTGGCATATACAATTTCGATAATAAGCAACAGTACATTTTCCCTTGGTTCTTTCTCCCGCCCTCGGGCCGATAGGAGTGGGCGTGGCATGCCACAAGCACACGTGTGCAGTTTGCGGGACGGGACGGGGCGGTGCAAGGCAAGGCAAGGGGTACTAATGCGAGTCACGTCAACGCTGCATACGAAATCGTTTTTTGAAAACTTTCCACCAGTTTTGGCCAACTTCTTCTATCATTGAACGGTTCCTCAATTAGTGGCATTGGCCTTTAAAACGAGGCAGCACCAGTTGTGGCAAGAGGCAGGCGACTTTAAGTGCCACTCTGGCCACAGTCGCAGTCATCATCATCATCATCATCATCATCATCGTGATGATCATCATCCTCATCTGAAGCGATTTGGTCATTGTATTCATCTTCATTCGATGGCCCTGCGGCTGACATATGTATTGGCGTTTGTAATATGACAGGCAAAAGCACAATCAGCTAAGCACTTACTTAGGGCGAAAGAGAGAGAGAGAGAGAGAGCGAGGGAGAGAAATGAAAAAAAGAGAGGGAACTGATGGTGGAAAAAAACGATGCCATGTCAAAGTGATTTTTCACCTCAAGGGCAAATTTAACACAATAATTTGCACAATTTGTCAAAACAACCCTCTGGCTAAATGGTATCATAAACCACACACAGAGACACACTGCCACATACTCACACACACACACACCCACATACACACACAATCACACTGCGTAGCCCATATATTGACCCTGTCTGTCTGCCTGTCTGCCTGTCTCGGCGTATGTATGAGAGTTGATTGTACTGCATGCAGTTCTCCTTTGGCTTTGGCTCTTTTTTGTAACGCCCCACAGAATGTTTTCCGCTTTTCCCCCCCTCTTTCTCCCCTCTTTCACTCTATATTTTTAGTGGTTCTTTTTATACTGGTTGGCTTTCCGGGGAAAAAGAAAAAGCTCCCTGGATTATTATTAGGCCTTTGTTAGCTGTAAACATTAGTACGATTAATTTGGTTAGATTTAAAGTAACATTTCTTCTAACAGGTTTTGAGAGAGAAAGACAATGAAAAAGGGACTTCTTCAATGCATATTCCAAGCCAGTTTCATCCCAAAACTTTCAATGAAATTTACCGAATTGATCGCAATCCCGTAAACGAGAAAATATGTGCTGGAAATTGTTTTTTAGAACCAATTGGAATATCTTTTGCATAAGTACCCTTTGCGATTCTTGTTTTTTCAGCAGGAATCTATTGTGAGATCTATCTAATGTGGATAGTAAAAATCCTCTGCTGATGCGCTGTCACTCACTGACAGTATAAAAAAGCAGCAAACCTTCGTGTGGCTTCGGCAATGCGACTTCGGCTCTTGCTATATCGCTTTTTCCAGTGCAAAGCAATAAAGCGATTTCTCCCGCAGGCGTGTGCGGGTTTCAGTACACTTGAGATTCGATTCTTGGATGGGCATTTCCAATGTCATTGGTAGAGTAAAAGAGACGATCTTAGTCAATGACATTTTCCGAACTCCTCACATAATTTATGCTCTAGACGCTAAGCATTACAATTACCACATAATCTCCGTGGATTGAAACTTTTAGTACATCCAACTCAACAAAAAAGTTATCTTTCTGAGATTTGATCTGAGGCGTTACTTATTTTACTTTAAATTTTTTAAATTTTTATTTTTTTTTTAAATGTTGTGCCCAAAGTCCAAACTTCAAGCTCTTTACTTCGGAAAGAGAATTCGAAATTCCCTCGTGGACAGAGGGTGCTTTCATATTTTCATATTTATGCCTGGAAATGGTTTGTCGCTATTTCTCTCACACCTTTCTCTCTCTCTACTCCCTCAGTGAATCACCTCTCGAACCATGTCGCCCCCAAGTCGTTTCAGTCATTTTGCAGTTTTTGCACTTTGCAGTTTATGCAATTTCAGTTGATGCCGTAGTCGCGGTCGGTTTTATACCCTTGCAGAAGGGTATTACGACTCTAAATGTACACAAGATCACGATTATTTGTATTTCTCAGTCTTCCATTCTTTCCAGTCGATCTTTAAATCGAAACCTCCAAGATTGGATCACTTGACTCCATAATCATAATCTTGTAATTAAGACATTTCACTATCCATTTAATTATCAGTCAGAACGGCTTCTTTCCTCTCTTTGTGTGGGTTTTCAGGGCCAAGTCAAAGTCTATCAAAATGGTGCTTTGATCGATTTGCCAGGGTATCAAAAGGTTCGGACATGAAAATAGTATTCCTTCTGGTTGTCGTTGTCGTTGTTGTCTGACCGCACTGCAATTGTTGTTGTTTGTATTTCGCTTATTTTTATTTGCACTTGTTTATGCTGCAATTTTTATAATAAACGGCACTGCACCCGCGCACCCGCACCACACACCACCTGAACGCTGCCCACTACACACTATCCTGGCGAACCGATCTGTCTGCGGTTTTTCCCACTAATGTCGCCGCTCAGTGTGCACAAATATTATGAATATATGTATATTCGCAGCCATTCGAGTTTTTATATACATACATACATATGTACATATGTGATACATGTACGCAGAAAACGTGAACCGTAAAGATTCCACGGGATGCCGCGCACAAAACGGGAATCGAATTCTATGCATTGGCGGATTCCATGTGTTAACTCAACTTGATGAACAAAAGTTATTGAGTATTTGTTTATATTTTTTGTGTCGCTTCCACTTCTATTCATACTCGCTGCTCATTTTTCTCTTCCTATTTGTATTTCCTAAAAAAATATGTGCCATCAAAATTCTCTCGACTGTGGCATATTCATAGATGGAAACGGTTGTCAAAGTTTTTTGGGGATTATTCGCGGATTTGTGGACTCATTGCGAGCAGATCATCTGCCAGCAAAGTCAATGGCTTTGAAGTGGAGCTCCAGTAGCAGGGGCAGATTTTCCAGAAAAGATGCACTAGATAATGATGCAATATAATCCGAGTACTGTTACTGCTTAAAGGTGTTCATGCACTCGATATCGCTTTTTATTTGTATTTTTTAGCTGCAATTATCTTCAACATTATTTCTCTGCAATATTATTACAAATAAAAATGTTTTCTTTATATTTAATACGAAATACTTGAGGTTTCATTTATTCAATCTCGAGGAGTGTACTTCCTATGAAATCTTTGATTCTTTAAATCTATTCTAAGAACGTTTTTTATGGATTCCTCGTACAGATATGAAACTAGCACAAAGCAAATCCTGAAAACTTTATGAACAGTCTGAGGTTAGAGTCCGGGTTCTCGGAGAAGATTGGGGTAGAGCTCAACCCTACTTGAGCGTTAATTTGTTTTCACTTTCCAGCAACCTTTCCAGCTCCCGCTGGGCTCTAAGCTCTTTTCTTCACATTTTTGTGCAAATACATTTATGTTTTCCCTGCTTTTGTGTGTGTGTGTGTGTGTGTGTGTGTGTGTTTTTTTGCTGTGCAACAAAATGCATTAACTCAACTGAAGTTGTCCGAGCACATCCTGCCACGTCTATTTGTCCTTTGTCCCAGCCTTGCCAGTGTTTTCTCTGTCTCCCTGCTTCCATTGCTGTTTCCCTGCCACTATCTGTGTGTGGCAAGTGTCGGTGCGTTTTTGTTGCGGTTTGTCTCCATGTGGGGATCTGTCTATGTCTATGTCTATGTCCGGGTGTATGGTGCCTGCCAAAATCCTTTTAAACTCGCCTCGCAAAACATTTTACATTCGATGACGTTTTCATTGCAAGATGCAACGTCAACAATAAACACACACACACAGAACCAGAACCAGAACGAGAACCAGAAGCAGGAGCAGGAGCAGAGCCAGGAGGAGGACCAAAAGCAGGTCCTGAACCATAAGCAGACTACAATCAGAGGAAGGGTCAAAACCAGAAGCAGATTCCCAACCCAACCCAACCCAAGAAGCACAGGCGAAACCAGATTCATCCACAAAGAAGGATACACAGAGAAAAAAAATGCAATTGAGTATTTTTAAAGATCAATTTTGTAGGTCCAAAATATTCACTCCCAATTGGATAGATATTTTCATAAATTTTGCAAAAATTTAACTGGATATCTCCAGTGTTTTTGTTGTTGTTGTTCTTTGTGTATTTTGAAGTAGATCATTGTGTTTTTTAGCGAGTGTAGGAGGTGAAAGGGCGTAACGAAAATCAAATTTGGAATCAGGGAATCCTTCACCCATCCCAAGCAGACACAAAAAAAAGAATGGCAAAAAGAGACTGAAATAAGAAAGGAGCGCTACAACTTCATTGCATCTGTTTGACTGCCCGAATCGAATGGGTGAGCGAGTGAATGAATGAATGAATGGAGGAATGAAATGTATGGCTTGCTTCGTTACATTTCCCTTTTGGCCATGGTCAGCTCATTGTTGTCGTTGCCATTGCCATTGCCGTTGCCGTTTGCTTTTGCTTTTGGGCATATTTCACTTACCGGAACTACAAAGCAGAACGATTGCTGAGCAAGCGATAAATCCTGCTGAGGAGAAGTAAAATGTGTGCCCGGGCGACGGCATCTCTGTGGATTGCTGGCACTCGCAGCCGGAGGTCGAGGAGCTTCTGGGTGAAAGCTGCTAGCTGCAGGCTGCAGGCTGCACGTTGCAGTCTACACGCTGGTGGGTCGGATTGCGCACAAGTCTAGAGTTCTGGAGATCTGGCACTTGAGTCTATTGCTGGGTAGGCGGCTTAGAGCGGCGAGTGGCTTTCGGTTTCTGTTTCTGTTTCTTTGGGCCAGCTGCTTGGGTCTGGGGGCGGCAGCATCATCATTGGCCGCATTGTCATTGACTGTTTGGGGCACCGGGCCACAGTCACGGCCACTGACTCTGGCTGTGCCTCCGCCTCTGCTGGCTGCACTGGGCCACCTCTTTGCATATGCAAATTTTAATTTCCGCTGCTTTCTTTGATGTGCACACAAGTTGCATGCTTCATTTCCGTCTTTCTTCTCAACTTCAATCTCTCTCTCTCTCTGTCTCTGTCTCTCTCTCGCACTCTTTCTGGCTATGTTAGTTCTTTTGGTGGTCTTCACATACACTCGAAAAAAATTCTTGATAGAGAAACTGAAGCTGGGAACACTCCTCACAAAACAGGTTCAAATTTCAGTTACAGTTACAGTTTTAGTTTCGCTTTCGTTTCCGCTTGAAGTTTCGCGCTTTCAAAAGCAAACTTGGCCACACTGTACTCTCGCTTGGCCGACCAGACGCGTCCGTTTATCTCTGAATCCGAGTTGAAACTGAATTGTCACTGCTATCAGCGCCAAAGGATATGCAACGGACTGTCGGCAGGCGCGCAGCAGCAACAGCAACGGCAGCAGCAGCAGCAGCGACAGCGGCGGCAACAAGAACAACCACAGCAGCAGCAGCACTCACAGCGTCGTCGGCAGCAGCAGCCTGACGCAGCAGGACGAGCTTCGTCCCAGCACGAAGCAGCCCGAGCAGAACCGAGCAGCATGCCAGTAGCGTAATAATGGGACCACCATCGAACTGTGGCTGTGGGAAATTTTGTTAGGGAAATTTACTCATTTCTGAAGTCCGAAGCTGGGAACTGAATCTGAAGAGGAAAAGTGTAGCTTGCCAATCTTTGATGGTCATTTATGTTTATCAATTAATGGATTTTTCAACAAAAATCATGAGATTTTGGATTTTTTAATCATACCCTCACATGATAGGAAGCAAGGGAGACTTAACAGTCATAAGTAACAAAACTGGAACGATGGACTTAACCAATTAAATCACAAAAAAGTATAAAGTAAAAACATCTACAGTAGAAACTCTTAAACGAATTTAAAGGCAACTTTCGGGTAGGGTATTTGGCCAAATATGGGTCTTGAAATACTTCGTTTTGTCTTACCTTTGGGTAAAACGACTGTCTTGTGGTGGATCAATGTGCACATACATATGTACCTCCCCCGAATTACTATCGGGGACTATAAAGCATTTTTATTTTTAAATAAAAGTTTGGTGTTAAGGGGCCCCTTCTCATACAATAAATATTTATGGAGCTAGGCTTCTAATTTTTTATTTTTCGAGCAGTACCCCATTCGTAAATTGAAAATTGAGTTGCCCTAAGCCCTTCCCACTCTGGACGACAGCTGTTCCACGTCAGCCTACTCTTATACGGAAACTCTCCTACAACGAGGAAACAGGCATCTTCGTGTGTGGGCACGAGGCCCTGACGTCGCTGCCGACGCCTGCGCGACTTGGGGCGACGAATCCCGCGGATCCAACGAATTACATCGCTTCCCATCCACTGCTGCTCCGGCAGCCACTGCCTCCTGCTGTGTCTTGCTGCTGCTGCTCCTGCCGCTAGCTGTCTTTCTGGCAATCAGCGAGATGTTACGTGCGTTTTTTTGCTTCGTGGAGCCGGGTCGCCTGCTTCTTATCACGGAGGGCTCCTGCTCCTGCTCCTGCTGCTGCTACTCGGGCTCCTCGGGCTCCTTGGACTCGCTCGGGCGCTCCTCGTTTCTGCTTGGCAGTCAGCGTTGATATAAATTCTTATTGGCGCATTACAAATTGTCGTCTTGCCTCCGTGCCCCCTTTAGCTCTTGCTCTTGCTCGCCATGTGGAGGGGTGTCCGTGTCCGCCTCCGCCTCGCTCTCTCGCTGTCTCTCTGTCTCTCTGTGTGGGTGTTTAGCACATAATGTAATCATCTTACATAACACAAGGCATAAACAGTTTTTCTGTTCGAAGACAACAGCAGAGTTCATCTTTTGTTTGGTCGTAATTAGATTTTCACTTCATTTGCATACAAATGGGGAAAGGAAAGCGAATCCGTGAATGGCAAATCAACCATCCTTCATCCTGCACAACACACGTGCATAAATTAGCTCCAGAACAAAAACAAAAACAAAAATACAAAAATGTGACGCCTTTGTTCAATTATACGAGTGGATGGCGGATGGAGGTCCGACGTACACACGGCCGGAGAGAATGAATGCGAATGAGTGCGAGAACGAATGAGAATGAAACAGCAGCGTTACACAGATTTCATTTTAATTTCCCTTCGCATTGCAATGTATCGCGTCCCATCGATTTGCTAATCCATAAAATCGCTTTCACCACTAATTCAATTCAAATGTCGCGCTGCATTATTGAAAGCATTTCAATCAAAGTCAGTCAGCAGTCGGCGGTCGCCAGGCAGCTGGTAGTTGCCAGTTGGCAGTTGGCAGTCTCAGGGACATGCTTCCCGCAACTCCACTCGATTCAGGGCCATTTCATTCGATTTCATTCCATACCATCCCATCCCATCCCATCCCATTCGATTCGATTCAATCCGGCACCCACAACGCGCTGGAAGCCAATCACTTGACATTGCAATTGAATGCGATGGCAGCGCGGTGGCGCCTGTGGGAGGATCCAGGGAGGTGCCCAACTAAAAATAACAATAACCAAGAGTAATCAGAGTTCTCCAGATGACCATGCGAATACTCTCTGTATATGTAATTAACAAATACATATGTATATGGCACAAAGTATCTGACAACCACGACTGTTTCTGAGCCTTATGATCGTTTTGGAAGGTACACAGACTATGAGTATTTAAGCCTGTTGAATCATCGCTTAAATTCATCCTTCAGCCTTTACACTTAAGAAGATCTTGGTGTTCTTTACGGAGAACTTATAGAGCTAAAACTCTTAAACTATTCAATCTACTTTGTGTTGGGAGTGAGTGCAGGCCATCCTGCTTCATATAGTTGATGTGCAGCATTCGGATTTTGTCGGATATTCAGGGCAGGGCAGAGTGCACTGTGAATGCATTTCGGATGCTGGTGCTCATGTAATTGGCGGCATTGATTAAGGCCCGCGCCAAAAAGTATGCAACACATTTTTGTATAGCCTCACACACCCACACACCCACACAGACACACTCACACCCACGAAGCTGCACACAGAGGCAAACACATTGAATCGCAATCGCAGGCAATGCAATTGAATTCGTGGCAGTTTTAATGTAATTAGTTTTACACCTTGCAAAACCGAACTCGAGACAGACACAGACACAGCAACAGAATTGAATATGTGTGTGGGTGTGGGTGTGGGTGTGGGTGGGGATGTGGATGGATAAATAGATGGATGGGATGGGATGGGTGGGGAGGGGAGGGGATCGGGTTGGCTAGAAAGGAAAATGGGCAATGGGAAATGTAATGGTGATGGTGATGGCGTGCCTGAGGGGGCAGGGGGTAATGTTGAGGGGCCATGTAAGAGCAGACACTGCGCATTTTCTAATTAAAAACGCCAATGGCAATTGCCATTGGCCTGTGACCCAGCCAGCAGCCAGAGGTGCTGCTCGATCTCATCCCACGGATGTGGATGTGGACCCATTCTGGAGCCGGCTGGAACCGAGGCTAATTGGCAACAAGACAAATCGCTGTGGCAATTTGCCGAGAATTATGCGACAAGATCAATTTGGCCATCCGATTGGATGTTGGATGCTGGCCCCCAAGTCGCGAGGCAGGTTCAAGGTCCACAATTGTTATAAATTTCGCACTTTCGTCCCCCGCCCTCCCCGGGAAAGACGGGGGAGTGGCGAAAATAATGAAACTCATAAAAGTTTTACGGCATTTTCGGTTTACGCCTTTCGCGCATTATAGCAGGCGTGGGGATGGACCCGGTGGGATGGGTATGATTTGAAATTAATATAACTAAAAGGTTTTACGGCGCCCCATTCAATCACCCGGCTATATTGGTGTCGGACTGCGTGTGGGAGGGGAGTGTGTGTGTATGTGTGTGGTTGTATCTGACGGATACGTCTTGCTCCGACCCTGTGCTGTGGCCGTGTTCTCTCACTACCCATTTCTCTATGTTTCTTTCTTGTTTTCTTTTTTTTATTGATTTCCACTGCTTCGCTGCTTCGTTATTTTCTATATGTGTGTGTATAGTTTTTCTCCTTTTTTTTTCTGCCAATAAGTTCGCGGGAAAACTAGGAACTGGCGGTTGCCTGCGGTGCGTTCCTTTCCGTTCCAATTCGCTCCGTTCCGTCTCAGAGGCGGAACGGAGGGAGTCGATGCGTTTAGTAGACTTGGCCTTTGACGCATGGGTTCTCAGTGGTTGTGCATGTGTGTAAGAGTGTGCCCGCCCAGATAGAATATTCGCTTTAACCCTAGGGCCAACCCTGTGCCGATGGAGAGTGGACAGTGATGCAGTCGAACCAACCTCAAATGAAGTGGGACCTTCAACTGCAGGCGCCTGCAAATCGTTGAGGGGGTCGGTCTTGTTTGTTGTACAGGGATCTTGGGCTAATGAAGGACTCAATTTACTTCGCTACACATATGTGTAACTATCCCTAAGGTGAAACCATTAAATCGTTATAAATTTTAAATCGTATCCCTTGGGCAACTACCCCAATTGAGACAGGAATGATCCCGATTGGCTTTGCGATTTAGCCGCATGACGCATGGGTTAAGCCATCGCCTTCACGCCACTCGGCCCCACTCCAAAGTTCAGCCGCACTCTAAGAGTACCTCAACCATTCAGCCATATTTGATAGCAGCCAACGCATTGAAATTGTTATTTATTTATTTATGCATTCTGCTGATGCGGATGCTGATGCGGACGCCGATGCTGCGCTGTTCATCCCCTCCCGCTCAGCCACACCATTTGGCTTGTTTATCATAAAAAAGCGAAGCGGAGTGGAACTAGAAGAGCTTTTCCCCCAGCAGCTGACAGTAGAAGTGGCCGCAAGCGTCTGGGAGTCAGGTGACCAGCGTTGGCCGCCCTCTGCGAATTGCATCCCTGGGCAATGGCTGTTTCTTCTGTTTAATTCGGTTTGCACAAATATTTCCGACTTAGTTTAAAGCGCAATATCCGCTTTCCTTTTCCCATTGCCACGTACTCTGTCTCTCTCCCACTCCCACTCCGTTCAGACTAATCCTGGCCCTGGCCTTCAGGTGTAAACACTATCTGCATTTCCACGCTCCAAACAGAAATTTATTGCATATGCTGAAGGGGTGCGGCAGTGAGGCAGGAGAGAATGAGAGAATGAGACGGGGAAGGCCACATCCTATCCCATCCTATCCTATCCTATCCTATCTATGCGGTCTGTCGGGGCAATCGAAGAGCAACTTTATCGCAGCAATTGCGTCTCATCTTCCAGAAGCAGCACTCGACTGTTGCTCTCTGAATGCATGCTTGTGTAGGTGTGTGTATGTGTGTGTGTGTGTGCATTACGCTAAATTACATTTTGAATATTGAATTGACGCTGCTGCTAACCTAACCTTACCTTACCTTTCCTTACCATACTATACACCACCCCACCCATCCGAAGCTGTGGCTGTGAAATCGAATTCGTTTGTTGCATTCCTTCAATTGAATTTTTGCGGTTCGATTCGTTCTGCGTTGCCCTCCAGACGTTCACGTTCACTCAGAGCTGTCTTGTGGTCGTCCTGCACTTCCGCTTCCGCTCTCTTTCTACGTTTCTCCGTTTCTCCGTTCCTGATTCCTTTCCCTATCCAGCTTCCCTGCTTCCCTGCGCCATAATGTTTTCACGTCCTCTCATTTTCTGGTGACTGAAACAAATTCGCTGCACAACAAGGCAATTTAAGAAGTGGCATCACTTTCATTTCGCCGGCCACGTTAAGTGGGGGTTCCATTTGGGGGTGAAATGTAGAGCAGATCAATAAGTAAGCCAGTACTAGATGTATGATTGAAAATTGTTTGCCTTGAAACCTACCTAGCAAGCAGTTCTCCCACGGATTCCAATACTACCCGACTTTTTATTTCTGAACTCGGATTGGGATCGATTTGATTGAAACAAAATGTATATAAGAGTTCATATAATGAAATTCAATCAATTACAGAATATTAATTTGCATATTTAATTTCAGCTATTAAATTATTTCACACAACCGATTTGTTTGATTGATTGCCACATTCGATACAATATATTTGACTAATTTGAAATACTACTAAAACTATATCCAGATCTATGACCCTGAAAAGTAGCCCTTAAGTTTATATTTACTTTGCGATTGATAGGTGGCACAGAGTCTTGCAAATGTAATATTCATTTTCATAGTTGTCCAACGAATTATTTGTTCATTGTCATGTGATTATACATATTTCTCCATCTAAAATGATTTGCTTCAACTGTCTGGCCTCATTCGACGCTTTTTGGCAGCAATTCTGTTGCTCCAATGAACTGGACCTGTGATTATTGAGTTGGACATTGCAAATGGCCTGAAAAATGAGACCAATGAATTTATCCAATTACCATCGTTAGCATTAATGTCAATATAATAGGTTGTGCTGCACTCACATCAAATTGAGCGCTATTGATATCTGTTTGTCTATTTTCGAGTGTGCATGTATGTATGTTTGTGTGTGTGTGTGTTTATTCAGATACTTAATTGGTAGCAACTTGTGACAATTTCGAAATGCCACAAACTAGGCTTTCAATCACTTCACTCAACTTTACCTGCCTTCAAATTCAATATGACTTCACTCCAGGGCCTTTGGCATTTTCGTAGACTACTTACATCTACATATGTATGTATGTATGTATATCCCTTGGTTCTAACGCTGCCTTGAATGTTCCCCTTTTTGCATATAAATCATGATCTGTGGCTATCTTTGATTATTTCCCCAATAACAACAAATGAGGAACACAAATCAAAACTCGAGCATTTCCAGCTACTGATTTCGGATCCATGCCTCTAGTCAGATTAGGGACAACATTAGCTGGCCTACGTGTATTCGTGTGTGTGTGGTGTGTCTATGGGGAGTGGAGAGGATGGAGAGAGGTGGCTGAGGCAGAGGCAGAGGCTGAGTACTTGGAGGGCCTTTTCTTCTTTCACTCGAGTATTCGGTCACGCACATGGCGCAAAACATTTCACAGACACGCAACACCTGACTACACGTATAACTCTGGGCATGTGTGGGAAAGTGTGGGTAAGTGTGGGTAAGTGTGGGTATGTGTGGGTGGATGAGTGGGTGTGGATATGCATTTGCGAATGTCGCTGGGACGAGTGGGCCAAGAGTGAGTGGGTGCTGCTTTAGCCTGTTCGCCAACTTCTTGACTGGTTGGTTGCCTTCGCTTTTTATTACTCAACTTTGGCCGCCATCCAGGAAAGAGTCCTTTGTTTGCTCGACTGTGGCAGTGTATGCTCTGTCAGTGTTTGTGTGTGTGTGTGTGTTTGCTTGACTTGTAATAAAATGTAATTTTAATGTGTTAATTCAGTTGGCTTTGTCGCAGCATGTCAGAGGGGAATTAAGCGGAGGTCAGTTGACTTCTTGGCTTCCATCGAGAACTTCGAACTGAATTTCACCAAAAGAAGAAGCTCAAGAAATTGAAAAGGAAATGGGCGAATGGGAGAAAGGGAAAAGAGAAAGGAAACATTCGCCATTTTCAATTAACAAGTTTTTTCTATTCCAACGAGAACAACAACGAACACAAACTGCTTTTGCAATGTTTAACAACGCTCTGCGTTGCCTAATTGATTTGCAGGTCCTTAAGTCTCTGGCCCTGGTCCTGGGCCAGGACCTGGTCCCCCACCCCCCTGCCCCCCTCCCCCGTGGCCGGGGCGAACGTGCCCCAAACACAAGACCAGACAATGAGCCATGAATGCAGTTGCCTCCCCGACTGTCCGGCTCGCTCCTTCGTGCTCATTTGTTGCCAATTAGTTGTGGAGCACCGCAGTCAATTGGAAATTTTCTGCAGACAGGAACAGGTAGGAAAACTGTTGACCAGTCGACGCTGGCAGGACCTGAGCTGAGAGGGCTGTGAGGGGAGGGCAGGATGACAACAGAAAGTTGGTCAGGAAGGATGCCCCTCTGTATCATCCTGCCCCTGCTGCTCCTCGTTGCTGCTGCTGTTTTGGTTATCCATTTATCGATGCGGCAAACTTTCGTAATGACTTTGAAAATAAAAACAGCAGAACAAATGGAAAGAAAGCGGACGAGAAGAGAAGAAGGGCAAGAGACACAGATACAGATGCAGAGAAAGAGAAAGAGATAGAGAGAGGGGGAGAGAGAGGGAGAGTGAGTTCTCAAATTATCTCCCAACTATTGACAATAATGAGCTTTCCTAATGAGTGTAGTGGTGCATGGGAGTGGGGAGGGGGGAATGAAAAAATGCCGAAAGGGAAAGGAAAAGCCAGAGGGAGCAATGTGCAAATGACAAAAGTTTTACCCCCACATTGGAATCCTGGGACATTATATTGTTTGGTGTTAATTAAGTGCTCCCAGAGAGCACCAGAGAGGATGATGACATGGGTTTGGGTAGCAAATGGTATAACTTTGTGCGAGTATTTTATGTGTCGAAGAGCTGCGATCGGGGTAGGACAGAACATTATCTTATTAGACCAACGCCAAAGAGTGGAAACAGCTAATGTGTTGCCTCCCCCAAGCATTAGGGGGGAGACTTAATGGAAAAGTAAACGAGGGAGGGGCGTCGCAGGAATTGATCTTGACTTTCGGTCTCATCTAAAGCCTTTGCTCCCTCAACAAGTTGTCTCACTCACTTACAATACAATTTGCTCGCTCTTTTCGACTGAATAACTGGCTGTGTCCCACTTCTTTGTTGTTGACGTGAAAATAATTTGCCCACAACCTGCAAGGAGCCGAAAAGCAAAATATATAGTAAGCAGTAAATCCGCAATAAAATGTGAAAATATTAAAGAGCTACCAAAGCTGGAAAAAGCCACACCAACGGAAATACAACATCAGCAACAAATACGAATACACCAGCAACGATACAACAACAATACGGCCACAAGCAAAGTAAAGGCATTAGTTATTTTACAAAAGGACACCAGACACACCTAAGACATAAGCCGCTATCATTCACCCTTAATCCCTTTAAGGACACTTGACGTGTGCACGACCAACACCAACAACACCAACCAAGATTCAACAACAGCAACAACAACAACCACAAAAACTATAGCAACAACAGGACAACTGGCAACCGCACACTGGCACACACCTTGGACAAAGTCAGAATTGGATCTGCTCCTTACTGCTGGCCGTGAGCTACAGCTACAGTTCCCCTCCTGTTTCTGCTCCTTGACTGTCACTTCAATGAAGCCTCCACCGCACCACCGCAACACCGTACCACCGCACCTTCGCCATCCGCTAGATCCCCGACCCGTCGTCTACCACCAACTAAAAGTCAGTCAAGTTGACCAGAAGTGTAGGAGTTTATAAAACAAAATGACGACAACGATGATATACAATAGACGATGATGATGATGATGATGATGATGACGATGATGCGGAAGGGGAGAAAGCAGCGGATGATGATGATGATACAGAAAGAGAGAGGATGCAGAATAAGATGATGATGATGATGGGAATGAGGATGATAGTAGACCAGGACGTTGCACAACTGGAAGCATAAAGAAAATAGATAGAAAGAACAACAGAAGCGGAAAACGTCAGACGAAGACGAGGACGAGAACGAGGACGAGCGACCCGCATAGAAAGTGAAATAAAACAAAAATACCCACACAAGAGCTCCACTTCAGGACAGGCTCCACTTCAGTCCGCTACCCTCAGCCACTCCAGTCCGCTCAGCACCTGGCCAGGTGTCCTAACACTGTGTGTGTGTGTTTTCACGTGGGTGTGTGCGGAAATCTGAAACCTGAAATCATCCACTTAAAAGCTAAGGGTCGATAAGTTACTGATGCCTGACAGTTTATGGAGACTAAAATTGCGGCGACTGCCTATGCCACTGGATCCTCCTTACTCTTCTCACTCCAGCTCCAGCTCCAGCTCCAGCTCCACTCTCACTCCTCTCCTCTCCACTTCCCGCAGTTTCAGCCACTTGAAGTGTGGCCAGACAAGAAGACATTTTATTTATGGTCTGTTGTGGGTTAAGGTTGAGCGGCCGTTCTAGGTGTCGTCTCGTCTCGTTTCGTCCGGTCCGTTTCGGCTCGTCAAACGTTTTAGAGACGGTTAAGAGAATGGGAAGAAGTTGGGCAGAGAATGACCCCAACTACCTCTTTCCCTCCCTCCCCCTCTTACCCTCTTACCCTTTTAACCCCCTCACCTCAAGCTCTTCTCTAATGCAATGGAAAAAGTTTTTTTTCCAAGAGAGTGGAATAAGGGGAGGGGAGAGGAAATTGAGGGTGAGGGCATTGCTAGCGACATTTATCGTGGCATAAATTTGCACTTTGTTGTGGCTTGCCGTCTGGCAGTGCTGTCATCATCCCCCTTCCAATCAGCATCATCATCAGCATCATTATGAGCAACCCCATTCCCCTGAACTTCATTGTCATCTTGCTGGCGTTTTGTTATTTAGCTGGCAAATTGTTTTATGTTTTGTCTTGTCTGGCAATTTGTGGCTCTCTACTCGCACAGAGAGACTGAAGAAGATAGCAATAGCGCAGGGAGAAATAGAGGGAGCAGCGCTGAAATGTGACCAACGCATCTGAAAATCTTGCTCAAGTTTTTAAGAATTCACATCGATACGATGAGCCCCTTTGGAGCCTCAACCACTTATTGCACCCCTTCCGCTCTCATTTTTCATTCTACTGCCCCACCCCTTTAAGTCTTTCCTCCCAACCGCCTTTTAGCTCTACTCTCTTCCTGTTCCACTCCTTCGAGAAACAGCTTTGGCATACAAAACAATTAAAAAGTTGGCGCCCAAAGTGCCCAAAATTTGGCGGCTGACTGAAGATGGAAATTTTGATGACTGGAGAAAACACAGCTTGTGTCACGTACACAGACACAGTGAGAAAGAGAGAGAGAGGGAGGATATACACGGCAACAGTAGCTCTGGGAGAAGACAATGACACAAATCAAAAAGTTTTGCACTCTCACAGGACTTTCCTGCCTTCGCTGCCGTGCACTGTTCTCTTTCTGCTCTCTCTCCCACTAATTGCATGCTAATTGCTACACTCACGCAAACAAACACACTCTCGAACCAGCACTTGCCACATGGCGTATACGTGATTTATTTTCTCTCTACTATCTTACTCTCGCCCCTGTCCTTGCTATTGCCGTTGACACTGCGCCGCCGCCCCCTCCTTCCTTGAGTTTCTTAATCGGCAGTGCCAATATTTATGAAATATTTTTAAACTACGTGGCAGACAAAGTTGAGAATCAATTGCCAGACGACTGCCACTACGACGACAAGGATGCCAATGCCAAGTGACAGCTGGCGGGAGGGTCAAGAGCCGTTTGGTGCCTGAGGAGTGGCTCACATATTTGAAAGCCAATCCGTTTACTCTCATTGACAGATGCGACACATGCGTTGGAGGACCCTCGCCCCCCTTTTTTCCGACAGTTCCACAGCCCGTTGGCTCCATGCTGGGGGGGAGTGGGTTGGTCATTCAATAAAACAAGTATCGCCATTTGTTGTTTGAACCTCTGGTGCTGCTACTGCTGCCGCCTCATGAACAACCATGTCACCAGGGGGTAAAAGCACTCAAATTAATAAACTCCATAAAATGTGAGGCAGACAGTTATGAAAAAAAGGAAAAACACAGGCAGCTATAGGGGGGAGAACTGTAGGGCGACGGGTGTAATACAGGAATCGAGCAAGCGTGCTGGCAGCGTTAAGTGACCAGCAACCCCAATGCCCCAGCTCCAGTTCCTCCTGCTGCTGCTGCTGCTACTCATTCTCCCACGTAAATCAATGTGGAGCTGGACCCAGACTGACAGACAGACAGACTGACTGAATGGCTCGAAGGGAGAGACAGGGTAGAGCACAGAGAATGGCGAATCAGGGCCAAAATGGACAAAACGAAGAGAGAGAGAGAGAGAGAGAGAGAGAGATAGGGATAGCGAGCGCTGTTGCTCTTGGCCTTTCACACGTCACAGGACTCACTCATTCAAACTTTTGTTTTCAGCGTGGGCTCCGCCGGCTCAAGGGGGGCAGTTGATGGGACCTCATTGAGACCCGGGGTCATGTCAATTGTTTACTCTTCAGCGTCTGCTCTGGACAGCCATTGGAATCCGATTGTCAATGTGTTTCATACGAAAAGCCTCTGGGTGCGGTGCGTGCAGCGGGTTTCCATGGCTAGGGAAATCATTCGATTTAAGGAACATTTAATTGCATTAACAGCAAATTAATCTACTGATGAAAATGCAACAAGTTTGTGAATTATAAAAGCCAAGCAAATGTGTGTATTTCTAATGAGAATTAAAGCGAGAGATTGCGAGAGGACAGATACTCGTGACTGGCAATTCAATTTGCTAACCAGTGGAAAATTGCTCGCATTTACACTGCTGTCTGCAGTCTGCTGTCTGCAGTCTGCTGTCTGCAGTCTTTGTTGTTGGGCAATTTGCCAGAATCAGCGAACAGAAAGCAGAGCAAAACCTTTCTTCAGGTGAGAGGAGCATTTACTTAGGGCCAAGTTTGCATAGAACCCAGTCCCCCGTTCTCCCCCCCCCCCCCCCCCCACCAATGCAATGGTGGCTATCAACTGTCTCCACTTTTGGCAGCTGACAAAAGTTGCCGCCGACACTTTACCTTTTTCTTTCCTCGTTTCGTTTCGTTACGTTACGTTAAGGTTTTTTTTTTTCAGGAGGAGACTTTTGCAGCGGAGACTGCATTTCATTAGCCAACAACAGCAGCAGCGGCTGCCACTTTCTGCATAAGTTAGTAAATATTAAAATTTTTGCTAAGCAACAAAAAAATAGGAGGGAAGAAAGAGATATCAGAACTGAGAACTGAGAATGAGATGACAAAAGTTGTCTGGTGAAAGTTTGTCGGTCTTGGCCTGTCTTTGCATAGTACGGGGGGACGGGGAAGGGGACGGGGACGGGGACGGGGATCGGGATCTGTGTCAGCCGCAGACCGCAATGTGGTAATCCCTCTCCACTCCACTCCACTACCACCATGCCCCGCAGAAAGGTGACTTTAATGCTGTCCCATTCAAGGACCATCAAAATGATCCAATTATGGATGGAAATGTTGATCAATTTGTAGCCAACTTTCGGTTGGCGGCCACTCAATCTTGCAACTTGGTGTGGAATCCATGCATCCCCCCCCCCCCCCCCCACACACACACACACACACACACACATATAAATATACACATACCCGCAGTATGCGAATATCTCAGAAAGTTGAACAAAGTTCGAAATGGTTTGGGGACTCACTCGATAAACTTGTGTGCAACTTTGCACCAATTAAACTTGTTAAAACGCTCGTTTTCGGTTATCCAAAAGCTGACAACTTCACTACACAAAACTCTAATTACATTTTACGAGACTTTAGAGGGGAACAGACAGAGACAGAGACACATATGTATGCAAATCAGCCCTTAGTTGTGCGTAATTAAAAGTTATTTTATTGTGTATGCACTGTACTGCCGGTGCAAGGGCAAGTACATATGTGTTTGTTGACTCCGGTGGGCTCCGGTGGGCAGTCGGAAAATGTCAGGGGGGAGTAATCACGAGAGGGCCAACAGCTAAACAGGATGGCAGGACTGTGATTCAAGAAAATGTTGCAAACAATAAATAGTATTCTCAATCAGCCACCTCTTATAAATACTCATATATAGCATATTCTTACTGTGTATACTTTCAATATCAGTTAGGTCGATATGAAGCTTTCCCAGATGTGGTTGGTACGAAAAGTTGTAAACAGCGGTAAAAATGACAGAGTGTTAGCCGAGTTAAACAACAGATTCGACGATTTCAAACATTAGCTAGGAAAGCAATTCGATTCGGGGTCACCAATGAGAGCTTTGATAAAGGGAAGTGCCGAATCTTGCTTAACGAACACCTTCGGATCTGCAATAGACACCAGTAAGCCACTCTGATCAGAAATCCATCAATTTCCAAAATTAGAACTCACCCTTCCACCGATTCTCATTCCGAATGCGAGCCCAAGGAAAGTTTCGTTTGATTTAGTAACCTTTAATCTAAGTCGCATCAACTTTTAATTGGGAAAGTTCTCCGGCATTCGGACTTCTGTCTATTCCCAATTTCGGCTGCGTGGACAGGAATGTTGTTCTTACTTTGTGGTCATCCTGGCTAATGGCTAATAAACATAAAAATATGCCTCCGGCCTAAAAGCGCGCTACATAAAAACCGAATTAATATATCCTTGGAGACCGAAAGTACATTAAAACTGACGACTTCTTCGCCGGCCTCTCCGCCCCGCTCTTGGCCAACTTTCTGTGGCAGCCATTGGGGTTGGGGCGGGGGAATGGAGGCGACTCGGTGCACTTCACTTTGAATAGCTGGACAAGGGCTGGGTCTTCGGTTCGGCCATTCGCTTATCGAAGATGTGAAACTTTATTCCCGCCTGCGCCTTTCTACGGTCGTGGGCAGCGGGGTAGCGGGACGTTGTGGTCGTGTGGCAGGGACTGCATGACATGTCGGCGATTGTTGTGCAATTTTCGGCAGCGGCAGCTGCTAATTCTGTCAGAATCACACAAAGCAATACATCACACATGCTCCTGCAGCATCCTGCCCCTTCCACTACCAAGGACACCGCCACTCCATTCACCAGCAAATTCATGGCTCCTCTCGGAGATAGATTGCCAGATGGCCCCGTTTTCCAGTGGGGTTCGCTGCTCATGCCCTTCCCCCCGATTACGTCTGTGTGTGTGTGTGTGTGTGTGTGTGTGTGTGTGTGGCAAGCAACCCACGCATATTATTGTGAAACTCCACTCACTGCTCCACTGCTGTTGTGTTGCGCAATTGCCGCAGCTGAGATTGAGTCGAGTTTGGCAGTTGTAGTGGGAAGTGGCAGCGGGGATGTTGCACGTTGCATGGCAAATTGCACGGCATTTGACAGTCGGATCCATTCAGCGCCATTTCCGTCTCATTTTTCTTTATTCTCACTTTAGTTGTTGTTGCTCTCTTTTTTTGTGGAGTTGCAAAACGGAATGCCCCAGGGGTGGGGGGCAGGACCAACTGCTGCAACTGGTTTGCGGGGCTAATGCAAATAGCCGCCACATGGTACGGAATCTCATCGTGCTAAGGGTAGAGTCATTCATACAAACTTGTATTTTGGCAGAATCCGATCGCCTCCATGTGCGTTGGTACACACCTTAAATCATTGGAAGAAATCCGAGTATTATTTTCATATAAACCCACTTTTGTCGCACTCAAATGGATTGCATTTATTCATTTTTCCAATCAACTATGTAATTTCCAATCAATTTGTCAATAAAATCAACACCAAAGTCACCGATCTGCTATTTTATACAGAAATTCATCGACTATTTAAATACCTGCAACCTGTATCCAATAAATTGGCCAATTAATTCACAATTCATTGAACTCGGCAATGGGTTCGGAAGCTTATGAATTTATCAATTTACCAAAGAGTTTTTCAATGAATCAGCTCAGCAATGGATTAGACTATTGCCTTGTTATTTCAAAATATAAGAAACATTAAATCGACCAACAAATATGGCCTAAGTCTTAAATTCCATTTGCCTGGCAAATAGTTCGACTTAAGTGAACGGAAAAATCGATAAGGGAAACAATAAATGGGGCGCCCCACAACCAGTGAATGTGAGTGAATTAATTGTTTTGTTGTTCAGTTAAGCAAAGATGATTCCCCTTAAAATACTCTAAATACATGCAATCACAATTAGCCAGATATACTGACGTGAGGCAGCCCAGAAAGAGCAACAGCAACGGCAACAACAATAACCATTCGAACAACAGACAAACCGAGAGACCGAGATGCCACAACATTGAATTTTTCAGCTTACTTGCCGCTCGAATGCGTCGACATTTTCAACATTGGACCAACAATAAATATTCGCAGGCCAAACGAAAAACGAAACCAAACCAAACGAAAATAAACTTAAATATGTACAATAAAATACATTTTGGCAAAGTTGCTGATAACATTTTGGACAAATATTCAATAAATATTCGAGTCCGGGCTCAATGGAAAATATGTATGTGTATTGGAATTTAAGGCAACATCTGAGAGCCTGAAAGTGCAGTTAAATTCCATGAACAGTCGGAAAAGTCTCTTCTGCTATTCTTCTATTCTTTTCCTACTGAAATGTAGTCCATGAAACTCGTATGAGTATCTTGATTTCACATGCAAGTTGCAACAGATTCACATGCGAAAAACCAAGTATTTCCATTGAGATGTTTAATTAGTACAATACGCATTTCAATCATATTCAATGTTGAATGTTGAATACCATTTTCAGAACTGTTTTTCATGATTTTCGGAGATTTTCCAATAATGACACCTCATTATTCCTGCACAATACAAGAGAGAGAGAGAGAGAGAGAGAGAGGGGGAGAGAGAGAGAGCACGCCTATTAATGCCATCTTCAACGCCATCTTTTGCGGCTCTCCCTATCAAAGAGTTTCTCATCCTTGTTCTTATCCGCATCCCGCTCCCACTCCCACTCCCACTCCCGCTGCTTAAGCATTCCGTCCCTTTCCCCGAGGCAGTAAGCGCGCTAAAATGTTTCAATTTAAATTAATTATTGTTTGCACCACAAGTGCCATGGAGCAGAGGCGTGGCTAGTGGCCGATCGGGCGGCAGAGAAGGAGTTGCAGGCAGCACAACTTTTAATTATGGTTACAAAGATTTTTAGTCCTTGTCGATTGCTGCTGCTGCTGCCGCTGCTGCCGCTGCTGCTGCTGCTGTTGCCAGGACTGTCTGTCTGCCAGACCAAAGCCCCATCTCTCGGCATTCCAATCCAGCCGGCGCCCCCATCCCCGTGCGCCATCAACTTTGACCAACATCGATTAAAACGATGAAAACGCGGAAAATTGCGCCAACTAGGAAAACTGCAGCGCCGGCAAATGAAAATGGCAAAAGCAAAAGCAACAAAAAACACAAAAGAAATGTGAAAATGTAAAAAAGGGAAAAGGGGAATAACCAAAGGCAGGGCAAACGAAGAAAAAGGAAAAAAGAAAAAAATGCAAGGCACTAGGCAAAAGTTGAACGTTTTTATTACGTCTGAAAAAGTTGTGCAAAAACGCGATTGCCGCCGCTTAAGAGCATCAGGGATGGTGGTGGTGGTGGCGGGTGAAGAGGGGATGCAGATGGGCCAGGGGATGAGTGGTAACGTGGCCAGAGCGGAGTTAAGGTGGCAGGCGACGTCATCCTCGAGTTGATTTAGGTTTTTTTGTTTGTTTGTAATTTTAAAATGCTGTTAACTGGTTTTTTGTTTCTGGTTACTTGGAGGTATCCCCACCCCACCCCACCGCCTCTTTTCACCCCTTTCTCAAAACCGCACTACTCTCGAATTAAGCACAATGGGCGACAAAAAAGAGGTGAGCTCTGGGAGCAGTGGCTGCTGTTGGGAGCAGGCACTGTTTGCTGTGCCACTAAATAGCTGAAATTGGTCAATGGTCAATGGTCAATGTTGCAGAACTCACAATTGGTAGACGCTGACAATCCCAATACCCTACAAAGATGAATGCCTTGGCGACGAAGCTGGTTGCTTGGGGACTTCCCCAATGCCAGGACAATGCTTTGGATCTTCCCCGACACCAGACAAGGCTAGCTTGGTTTTTCCTGTATCATTACCATTGCAAAAGGCGCAACACTGCCCTGGCTCTAGGATCTGTTGCCAATTGAACGGAAATCGGTTGATGTGGGGAGGAGTCGCAGGAAATTTCAGCCAACATAAAACCCTTGTTGCCCATTGTACTGCCACTTCATCTCCCGTTGCCTTTGTTGTTTCTTACTTTCTTTCCGCTTCTCCGCTTTATTTTTGGGGGTTTTCCCCTTTTCTTTTCGAGCGGGGAGTAGGGGACGGGACGGGACGGGGAACACCTTCATAACGCCAACGCTGCAAAAATTGTTGGAAATTCAATTTGTGCGAAACTTGAAAATGCCGGAGGCAACGCGAATCACCAATCCTGAATGCCCCCTCTTTTCCCCTGGCCCTGCTTTGCCTCAAATCCAAAGTCACATCAGCAGTCACCGGCCCCACTCTAGCGCCCCTCGGACGTCTTGTGTTTATCCATGAAATTTAATTGGCTTCACTTCGAGGGGAAAACAAAGAAGAAGCCGACCGACCAACCGACCAACCGACCAACCGACCAACGACCCGACGACCCGATCGACACGACCGAACAAGCCTAAGCTGTGTGGCGGCGACCACCTGGCGTCAGCTCGGCCACTTGAGTTTGTTTAATTAGTCGATTCGGAAGCGAGTCTTAAAGCCAGTCTGCCTGCCACTTGCCGCCTGCAACATACCTACCTACCCCAACACACCCCCATGGCAGCTGCTTTAAGGTGCCGAAGAGCCGAGGCTGTGGCTGGGCCGGGGCTGGGGCCGGGGCCGGGCTGCAAATCCGCCGCCAGACGTGACGTGACAATAATACCGAAAAATCTGTCAACCTAATGGGAACTCCCCCGGCACTGGCCCCAGTGCCACCAGCCATGCTACTATTTGCCACCTTCTCTCCCCCTCCCGTTCTAACTGTGGCGCGTAGCTGCTTTCCCCTTTGGGCAACTTTCACGGTGTCTGCCTTACATGTGGCTGCATAAATTTTACGCTCATCACCTGTCGCTGCCACAGTCCCGGCCACAGCCCCTCCCCCTCCCCCTCTCACGGGTGACTGTGACCTTGTTGTTGCTGCCGCCGCTCCCGAGTTACTTATTTAGCATAGCATACCATACTTTGTGTGTGGGGGGAGGGGGCTTTTTGAATATGGCACAAGGCTGCTTGCCGCTTGCTGCTGCTGCTGCTGCTGATGCTGGTACTGGTGCCGGTACACACTTTGGGAGCCCTTGGCTCGTAAACAAATTGAATTGAAGTCATAAAAGTCGTCGCCGAAAGAAGCTGCTTGGCAGATGGGTAAGGGATGGGGATGGGGATGGGGATGGGTAAGGGGGAGGACCTCTGTGTAGCAGTGGAAAAGCCTTATGCTGCGTGTCAGTGATTGCGATGCTCCACGTGAGTGTGTGAGTGTGTGTGTGCGTGTGAGTTTGTGTGCGTCCCTTTCCAGTTTGCTGCTTGTCAGCGCCATTATGTCGCACTTGTTAAATCCGAGCGTGTGCCTCTCTCACACAAGCACAACAGCACACGTACATGCAGTGATACACACACCAACACACTCACACACACACGGAGAGAGAGAGAGATAGAGACACACATGTCGCGGCAGCTTCCCTTTTTTTATGCCTCAATAAAAATACAATACGTTACAATTGAATTGAACTCAATTGAATTTGATTGAAGTTGTAAAGCTCAGACAGGCACTGCAACTGTCTCTGTGTGTGTGTGTATGCGTGTATATGGTGTATGAGGGGTTTATACATAGAGAAAGAACGAGATGCACATAGAGAAATAGAAAGAGAAGTGATGGCAGTGGCAGTGGTAGTGGCGGCAGTGGAGGGATAGGGACAAATGCAATAACGTGTAGCCAGTCGGAGAGCCTGCCAAAAGGACTCAGCCTGCCATCAATGAGGTGTCATTGCCGACAACGACGACAAGAACGAGAACGACGACGAAACTGAGGACCAGGACGATGAGGACAATAATGACAACCAAAGCACACAACGGCGACAACGATGATGACGACCATGAAGCTAACGACGACGACGACGACGACGACGACGACGATGATGATGATGATAAAGTGTGCCGCCATAAATACATCTGCGGAGTCAAATGTGTCGTCAATGGTGGGGTTAAGAGGCAGGCACCTTTTCAGCAACAGTGGCAGGGGCACACACCCAGCAGTCATGACATCAGAATCACAGATGGAGTCGCAGTCGGAGTATCCACAGTTTCCGTTTGCCTGATATTGGATATTGGATTCGAGTCCGACATGTGCAAATACATCATTATATTCATTTTCATATTTCATAGTCATATTGCCATATATAACAGCACTCTTGCCTGTTCGGAAAGGCTTACAGATTGGCTTAGAGGGGTTATCGGAGAGGGGTTACACCTATCATGTGCCGTATCGAGGCAGTGTCTTGATTCACGTCGTCATTTTGGGTATCTGATTGGTTTTTCCAACAAAAATAAGATATCAGAATCATGAAGTTGCTGCCTGCCCCTGATGTCAAATTGTCTGTTGGATTTTTCATGTTCTACTAAAAGAAAAAGATACATCAGCCGTACGATGGGCCTCCCCAAAAGCCAGCTTATAATATCAGCTCTCAAGAGTGGCTTGACAGGAAGAAGCATGAACTGTACCTTAAATGCATCGGTACACCGAAGAAGAAGAGTAGTCATTACCGTTTTACCGTTTGTGTACACATGGAAGTGTAACAGTGTACCCCAAGAGCACCTTCGGCCGACCGACATGGTATTCCCATGCACCATAAGCCAACAATTGAGTGCAGTTATAATTTAGAAGACCGAAATTGTATTATCCAAAACATTACAAATATACACATGAACAATCAATTCAAACAGTCATGTATGTGTCATAAAAGTCGCAGATGTCCCGGATCAGTCGAGAGATCTGCTCGTTAATGGCGATGTGCTGCATGGCAGTCTCCGCGGTGGGTGGCTGCTGGTCAAGGGCTAGCTTCCTGTCCACGGCACTTGTAAACTCGCTAAGGAGTTGTGAATAGGCGACGAACAGTTCTTGGTTGTTCGCCCCATTTTGTACGGCGCTGTCCCTATTAGCCAGATTGTGCACCGCGGTGTTTCGGATTTCTATCAATGCCGTATACAATTCACCATTATTGAGCTCTTCACCCACTTGGATTGGCACCTCGTTCGGATTCTGGTCTTGGTCCTGATCCTGATCATCCTGGTTGCCCAGAAATGGTACGTCCTCGCGTATATATCGCGGCACGTCTCTCGGTGCCATTTCTGCAATCCCCAGAAAACTTAATTCTAAATGAAATAGGAAATTTTAAATTTTTAATTTAAAATAAGTATTGAAAAACGAGACGTCTACTCACCATAAAAACAAAATTTCTAATGACAAAAATTCTGTTGGGACTCCACTGAAAGCTGAGCTCGTGGAAGCACGGCCTACCAAGGGCCACTATTTACAGAATTCCTTTCGGCCAAGACTAGTTTGTCACTTGCTCGAACGATAGGCAGAGCATTATCTTTCAAAGATTTTCCTGTTTCCATCTAGAAGCTTGAACTTATCCCAAGCTAAAACCTCAACACATAAGCACTAGCTATGGGTCCAAAGATGGTTGGTCTCTTAGCGTACGGAGGGAATACTCGTGCAACCAAAGATTAAACATTTCTATGATTTATAAGGCTTTCAAGGACCTAATCAAACTCAAACTTGTCGACGGCAGTTGGCCTACTGCAGCTCCCCTCGGTCGATTGAAACTTTTCAAAGAAGCAGTTTTCTCTACCAATTAAGACTTCTTGAACAGCCCTCGTGCATGCGGTCTATGTACATACGAGTTCATACATACATATCTCATCTATTGTAGAAACTTAAAGAAGAGAATGCAATTCAAAAATTTAATATAATTCGTATTTGTTATTCGAATTGGTAAATTAATTAGTTATAATTAGAAAACTGGTAAATGCTGTATATAAAATATGTAAAAAAAACCTATTCATTGTGTGTTTAAATATCAAATCTGCAAAAATATCGTTGTGATATTATAAAATTGAGATGGTCGAAACTATCGAACAAAGATGTTCGAAAATATCGTTTTGACATGGTGTTGTAAAATCATAGATTTGATCATCAACGCTGAAATATCGAACGAAATTCTCCCAGTGTGGCGTCTCTTTCTGGATCAGGCTCGGAGTGGGGACTGGTGTTGATAACACTTTCGCTGGAGCTGAGCAAACAGTATGCAGGGAGCGAGAGAGATGAAAGCAAGACAGAGACAGTGAGATGCAGAGCGAGAGAGAATGAGCGCGTCCGTGGCGCTTGTTAATCCCTGGTGGTTCGTTATTTTCTTTTCATTTTTTGTTCATTTCTCCCACTCATACATATGTATACTAGTATGCACATACACATACACCCAGCGCAGTTTGTACGGCCGGACATTTTTTAATTTCCGCTTTAAATGAAAACCACTTTACTGGCAAACGGCAGATGACAACACACAAACACCAGAACAAACGCGAGTGAACAGGAGAGCACAAAAACCAAAACTGCCATGCAACAATTGTACGAGTATACGGCGGACAGCTCTTTTGGCGGACACATTGACCACTGCGGAGAGCACGGAGAACAATGGAAGGGAATCGCTGAACCTAAGATGGGGGTCGGAGCGGAGGAGCCGTGATGCAAATGCAAGTTACCAAAATGTGCATTTGTCTTGGGCCCTGCGCTCACAGTTGGTATTTCCATTCCAGAACTCACCTACACCAGTGCAGGTACACCAACACACACACACACACACACTCACACCCCACTGAGGTACACAATTGGAACACACTTGAGCACGTACAGCAGGGTAAAGCGAGCTGATTTTTGGGGGTAAGAGAAGTGAGGGAGCAAGCCAAATGGCATTCCTCACTTCTCTTTCTGCTACCCTTCTGCTACCAACAACAGCATCAACACCAACACCAACACCAACACTAACAACAACAACAACAGAACTCGATTAGTGCTGCAGTTGCTGTTGACAATGCATTTGCCTTACATGTTTAATGATGTATTTACCTTGGCCAACTAAACTGAACCGCCCTGAACAACGCCATGCCCCCGAGACCGTACCCATACGACACCCACACCCATACCCACAACCAAACCCACACCAACACCCAGACCGAGACCCACAACCAGACTCCAACCATCTCGACCCATCTCGGACTTCGAGTGCAGCGTTCGATTCTGATTTCCAGCACAACTGAAGTGGGAAAGGGTTTGAGCTGGGACCGAGGCTGTGTTCGCTCTGATTGCAACCGTGCAAAGTGCCAACACCTTACTGAACAGTCCCTCAACTGACCTCACCCGGACCTCTGCACCGGGTTCCACTGCCACTACCACTGCCAGTACCACTTCCACTGTCACAGCGACAGCAACAGCCACTGCCACGGCCCACTCTCTGTCCAACCACTACAGAAGGCCCAAAACCCTACCCCCAACACATTACATTCCTCTTCAAAACCCAACTGCAGTTGACGTGAATTGTTCAGTTTGAAATCTATGATTGCAGCTATAACTGCACACAGAGGCCGAGCAGAGGCAGAGGCAGAGACAGAGATAGATAGAAATAGTCAGAGAGAGAGAGAGAGAGCGTTCAAATTAGACGGAGATGGCACAGATGTAAGGGCGCTAGAGAGCTGGGGGCGTGGCACAGCGCTAAGAGCAAGTAGACATGCATAAATTTCTGACTTGCTGCCAGCCATTTAAGTGGAAAATGGAACATTTTGAAGCCTGCAGCAGCAGCAGCAGCAGCAGCAGCATGAAGGAGCTGAATCAACTAAAGACAAAAGGGGCCCGGAGTCGAGGAGACTATACAACACCATGTGGCAGGTTCAGGTCTAGGTGCAGGTCCAGGTTCAGGTCCAGGTCGGGGCAGTGAATGAACGAACGGCGGGGATCCAACGCATGATGCACATGGCATATTGATTGTTTATTGCTTATTGAAATTGATTACCATAAATTGATTGTGTGGATGTTGTTCTGAAAGCTAAGTGCATGTGCACTCAGACCTCTACAAACCCCAACTAAAATCTAAAAATGAGAGACCAATATGAAAAAGATGGCTTCAAGGAGATCAGTAAGAGACCGAACTATCCAAATGCTCAACAAAACAATCACAATACTCGCACGATCTATGTACATATGTATGTATGTGTCAAATAAATTCAAGTTTGATTTATAGCACTTTAATGACCTATCGACATGCAGACAATCCAGCTTCATAAGTACGGAATCCATAATCGATTCCCACACGTATCCAATCAAAATTATGGCGAAATACCGTCATTTAGCCCTGCATTCGTAATTTAGGCAAATGCGTTTTATTTTTTAAAGCTATTTTGGTCCAATCCCAATTTTAAGCAATTTCTGTTTGTTGCTTAAAACATACTCCATGCCTGTGTGCGCATGTTTGTTCATGTTTCTGTGTGCTTATGAGTATATACATACATACATACATGCGAGTATGTGTGTGTGTGTATGTGGAGCACGTTTTTATTTGCGCTCGCACATTTTTCCATCTTTTGCTGCTCTGTAAACAGCAGGGCAAATTCCGCATCTGCCATGTGCCGAGTGCCAAGTGCTAGAGCGCTTCCCCAGCAGCCGCTTAAGGCAGCCAACTCTCATACACACACAAACACACACACACACAAACACACTCTCAAACACACTCTCAAACACTCACTCATACGCTCAAACATACGCGCTAACACCAGCACCAACACCAACACCAAGTACAGATGGCAGCCATTCTCTAATGCAGTCCACACACAGAGCCATATGCAAATGCATCTCCCATAGCTGCAATTGAAAATCCCCCTATCCCCCCCCCTTTCCCATTTCCCAAAAGGAAAACACGGGAAAAGCCAAAAACAAGTTGGCAGGCTCGTGGGGCGAATAGTCGACTAAGGGGATTACCCATGGGTTGGGGGAAATACAGCGTATCAGATAGAGTGATGCTCAAGGGAAGTGTCCGATATGCCCTTCCTGCTGGGTGTGCCACTGCTCCTCAGAGGAGGACCCTCCTCCCTCCGCCGCTCATAAATAGCAAATATTTGGCTTTAAAAGCAAAGATTTTCGTGCTCAAAGTAAATCTGGAAGGGACTCGAAAGGACCTCCTCTAAGAAAACTGCTCAATCTTCATCAGCGTCGTCGACTTACCTAGGCCGTGTAGACCTTCTCCTCCTTCTCCTCCTGCTCCTCCTCATCCTCCTCCTCCTGTCTGTGCCCATTTCCGCATCTTCTCGTATATCCAGAGCCATGCCGATGCCGATGTCAATGTGAATGGCCCACGGCCGCGCATTTCATTTTCCCCAGATTTATTTTTCTATTTGTGGGGACATCGACTTGATTATCATACAACGTCCCCCCCATTGCCGTTTAACGTCTTCATCAATATCTTCAGCACTCGGTGCTGTGCCAGCAACGCCATTAAGCACTCAATCAGTCTTTATCAGGTTTTGACAACGATTAACGCTTCGGGCGCCAAATGCTTTTGATGGATGGCTGACTTGACTTGATGCAGGGTTCCGCTCCCATCTTCAGCACCCCATAATCCCCATTTAGGCTGCCGCCTCACCTATCTCTCCCAGCCTCCCAGCCAGTCAACTGTCAAGCGTCCTGCGAAATTGATTTGCAACATGGTGCTCGTACCTAAGCTTCCTCCTCCCACCCCATTTTGCATGGGTTTGGGTTTGATTTGGTGTGGGGAGAACCTCTCAACCTCAACCACATTAGGCTGCTTAGGGTATTTGGTATCGTCTTAAATTCGTTTGCGGTTTGCACTCGAGCAATCGATTTGCTCCTCATGGCTCATTGACTCGACTCGACTGGACTCGACCCCCAAATCGCACCGCTCGACTCCTGTGCCGTTCCGTTTTTTTGCGGTCAGAAAGTGGCCTAGAGTCAGAGTCCTGCACTGCCCGACCACGACATCCTTTGTCATGTTGACGCTGTTAAATGTTTATTGCACTGCCACCAGGGCAGGGGTGCAAAGAAGGGCAGCAGCCAACGCCAACCGCCTGCCCCATCAATTTTGTTCCAAAACATGGTAGAAATTCACTGTGATGGAGGACCGATGGTTGGGGTACGCCGTATGAGGCAACTAGAAAAGGATCAATCCATTGAATACGATAGTTTATGGGGAATAAGAAAGGAAACTCCGAATATTGGTTTATAATCACCAGAAGCGGTTCTCCCCATTGCAAAGTAGTTCCCAGTGCCAGGGCATAGAAGTACCTGAAGGAAGTCCTATGAAACAGATGAATTGTGTCAATTTCAGGGTTAACAAATAACACAGGGAGGAAAAACTAGGTAGGCCTTCAAGAACAAACCTTTTCATAGAGGATGGATTTCCAATCCAAACTATACCCCATAAAAAATCGAGCGCCCCTTCCAGAATCCGAATGGATAAAGGGTTTCGATTTCCGACATTCTATTTCATTTGTGCTTTGATTTTCCCCGTCTCTGCTCCGCTGCTCCGCTGCTTTCTGATGCCGACTTGATGGCCTTTTGAGGTTGCGAAACGATTTTGCGTGTTTAGTTAACATTAAAACGCAGCCAAATTAATTAATTAAAGCGCTTTTAGCGGCACACACCAAAACACACAACACACACTCTGACTGTCTGACTGTCTGACAGTCTGACACACACACACAGAGACCCACACAAACGATGAATGGAAAAAATTCAATAAATTTCAATTAGGAAACAAAGGGCATTTAATTGTTTGGGGGCAAAGAATGCAATTTGCAATGCACAACAAAAATATTCAATTATGATAAGTAAATAATAGAAATGTCACGCCAGCCATTTCAATCTCTTTCTCTTTCCCTCGCTCTGTCTGTCTGTCTGTCTGTCTGTCTGTCTATTTATGTCCTTGTCTTTGTCGCACTAGTGCGTGCCTATTCATATTTTAATTATCCCAATAAACCGAGCTTCCTCCAAAAATGTAATCCTTTTTCTGTGGCTGAAACTTTTGGGCACAAAGAAAAAAAACCATTTTTCGTGCCTTGTCATGGCTTGTGTTTTTAACGACTCCTCGAGCCGGAGAAACAAGAGCAATAAAAAATATATTCCTTCAGCCAACGAAGACATTACATCATGGCTTGGCTTGGCTTTTCCTTTTCCGTTGCCTTTTTGCTTGAAATGCGGGGCGGGGTGGAGTGGAGGAAAACTCTCAGAAGTCATTAACATTCTAAAAGGTTTTTCTAGTCGTACGTATATGAGGGAACTTTATCATCCCCATCGTCAAAATATCATCGTCTCAGTCGCTATCATTGTGATTATGATCCTGTTTCGTCCTTAAGGTGCGTCCTATTCACACATTCCGCCCTCAAAACGCACACAGATTAACATAAACGAGCACCGCCAGCGATACAAAGATACAAAGATAGAAAAATACACAGATACACAGATACACAGATACACAGACACACAGATACTCCGATATGTGGATAGCAAATCCCGCTGATGTCATTTCATTAGTTTCATAAATATTTATTCTGATTTGTTATCGTTGTTGCTGGCTGTTGTCGCTTTTATCCATAATTTATCAATGTAAGCTGCAACATTTTCAGCGTCGTCTTGCCGGCGTCCTTGCCTCCAGCGCCCTACAAACACCACACCACACCACTCCACCCCTACCCTACCTCTTCCACTTCCCCGATGACAATGTCGTTGACAATTTTCTAATCCAATTGATTTGTGCCGGGAGGGGCCACATCCAAGCCCAGCTCCTCATCCCCGCCCCCATGGCCCCACGTAGTCATCCATCCATAACTTGGACAGCCGCAGCGCGCGTTGTTTATCTTCCTGAATATGTACATACGATTATGTGTATACACTCAGAGAAAATTCAACCATTTCAATAGGAAATTCACAGGTAAATTGTACATCCAATGCACTATGGGGATATTTTCCATTTTTCGGGTATTTACTCATTTGTTCAAGGTATTCAAATTGTTGTTTTTTGTTGTGGTAACCTTTTAGGAAAACTGTAAAGAAACTGTAAAGTTTAATAATACAAATGTTATACAACAGACCAATGTTAAGACTAACAGCGCGCTGTTAAAGTCTGCTGTTCTGTAGAAACAAAAATTCTTTGCAATCGAAATTCAATAGGAATATTGAAATAAAGACCGGCTCTTCTTTATCCCCGTACTCAATCAGTATATGATTTATATAACTTATTCAGCATATTTTATATGTTGCTTGGTAATATTGATTTTAATAGATATATAAAATATCAATTCAACAGACAAAACCTTCGGAAACTATACTATTTTTCCACGGTGTACAAATATATATATATATATATATATATATGTATATTTCTATGAGTCCCTGTATATACATAGAATATTTTGGACATTTTTTTGGTGGCAGGGGAAGGAAGGGAGGTACTCATAGCTGCTTTGGGATTTTATTTATGTTTCGTTATATATTTTTGTAAATTTGTTATGAATTCTTTTTTGGCTTGTCGCATTAGGAATGCAAAATTGCCTCACATACAGACACACACATTCCTCTCTGCTCTCTCTCTCTCTCTTTCTCTCTCTGTGTTTGTTTATTTGTGTTGTTGTGTGAGTATGAGTGTGCAATTTCATGTTGCATATTTATTGGCGTGATTGTAGTTCGCATAGCCGGAGGCCATCAACTATCCATCTGCCAAAAAAGAACCCACTCCACCAGATCCAGTCCACCAGTCCACCACACACACACACACACGCACAAACACACACAAACTGATTGCTGTGACATTTATTTGGTTGGATATATCTGTGAAAATTATCCCCAATCCAAGCTACTCGGCTATTCGTTTGATATCCACTCCAAACATTTGCTAATTACCCGAATATGAACGGAGCACGCTGATATATGTACATACTATATTGATGAATGGGGAGGGAATTGCTATCGCATACATATGTATGTACATATGTGTGTATATTTTCGTTAAGCCATTAAAATAACATTTAATATTGTACTTACCGAATTTAGCTGCGTAAAAGAAACAAAAAAGGAAGAAGGAAACATTTGAATACCCTTAATCGACAGCATTTACTCTGATCATAGAAGTTTTATCTTTATAAAGGCATGGTATCTGAAGAGAGACTGCGGAGATGAACCGCAGCTTTAGAACTGACGAATCTGCACTCGAAATCTGCGTTAAGCCATTGATACGGTCACTGCCTTATCGATTCCAAAGTTGATTCCGAAGAGAAATATGTGTACATTTAATTAAGATTCTTTGACTGCAAGGCATTTTCATGAATTATCTACTCATGGAAGAAGACAGAGATGGAGCTGGTTGTGGAGGCGGAGGTGGGGAGGAGTACAGCAATGGAACACTCAATTTCCATTTAGCATTTCCCAGACAGCAATACGAGTACTTGAAGAGCACTTTGCTGCCTGCCATTACATTGTGGTCGGCATGTTATTAGGGAGCGGAAGGGGGGTGCCGGAGAGGGTTGCCAACATTCAGAGCACACTGTACCAACTTCAATGCAGTGGCAACAATTGCCTGTAATTATATTCATATTTGCTCCCCCCTCCGGCCCCTCCTTTCGCTATCTCTATGCTTGTGTGGGGGTTCGACTTCATTTGATTTGAATAGTTCGAGTAGTGCCGCCGTGCCCGTAGATGTAGTTGGTGACTTTGTTCCAATATCCGAATTATTATTTACGTTTCAATTGAATGACTGATAGATTGGCGGGGTCTAGAGAGTGCCGAAGCGGTGGAGCTGCACCAGCAGTGTAGTTGTCCAACATAATTCAGTTTTAATCTATTAATTAAGCATTTTGATTTCGTCAATTGCTTGGCCGACCATTGGCCGGCCCTCGGTCGGCCCGGTCCACTCGACCTGGCCACAATGAACATCGAAAATCGTAACCCCGAAGTACCACCCCCCCCCCCCCCACACAAACACACACGCACACACACACACACACACACACACACACACACACACAGACACACGCACAAACAGTCTAAACAAATATTGCGGTCAATTCTTGGGGTTAATTTGTTGATTGAAACCTGCATATACTCGTGGCGTGTGTATAATTTTGGTGAATTATGAATGGCCCAGCGGCGGGGTCTATGGGTCTATGAGCGGGTCGAGCGGGGTTGAGCGGGGAAGGGTTAGACAGTCAGTCGGTCAAATTATCAAGATTGCTCAATTAGTCAATCAATATGGGAGCAAATTGAATATGTGGCATTCACCGATGTCCGCACTAATGACAGTTTGGTGATTTTGATGGCCAATAATTCCCCTGATCGAAGGGTTCGGAAGCGGGCCATAAAGTGCCCGCTGTAGCTGATTGCTGTGGCACGAATGATATGATACTCGACGTCAGGAAAGGGCAACCGACTTACATCCATTCTTCAACTATGATGGCTTTTTCGTTGTGCTTCAAGGCTGTGGTGAGATATTGAATGCTATGAAACAACAATACCAAAATGAATGCTATGATACCAAATACCAAAAATACAGACAAAATACGAGAACGAGAACGAGATATTTTATTGAATCATCCGGAGCTTACAGCTTTGAAACAATCACCACAGACCAAAGCTAATTGTTATGTCTATCTTCGTTTTCCATTTTCCTCCGGCCCACCCTCTCCCACTTACCCATGATACTTATCCCTAATCCGCAAAAATTCTCAATAGATTTATCCTCAATTCAGTCGATTTTCCGATTGTTGTGTGCCTTCATCAATACACATCCCCTTGCCTTTCCCCATCCGTATCCGCTTCGCAATCGGAATCCCAACCCCAACTACTCCACCCCCACCCCCGAGCAGTAATCAGTAACCCGTAATCATTTCCAATAGTCCATCGTTGTTGGCATTAAAGCGGGAGCTTAACCATCGCTGAGAAGTGCGAGTGTATCCGTGTATCCACCTCCTTGGGCCTTCAGCCCAATGCTGGCCAAAACAAACTGCGCCAGATGCTGGCTTCCCGATGCTCCGATACTTGGTTGCTGGGGGATGGTCGACGGTCGCCGGTCGACGGTCTCCAGCGTTGGCGTTCGGTTGCAGTCACCAGACCCAAGTTCATTATTTGCGCTACGTGACCTGCAGTCAGCATTTGCCAAAACTCCCTACCCCACAGATGCCAGAAGCCAGACTCCATACCCACCACATTGCCCCCGGAAAGCCCACACTTCAACACACCCTCCAACAGGGAGGCGGTCCAACTTCATAATTGGGATGTTGTATGTGGTATGGCCATGAGTACGCTGCGGAGTTCCCTCTTACGGAATCTACAGTATAGAGTTTTGTGTATGGAGTGCGGCGTGTGGCGTGTGAAGTACTCGTATTTGCCGCGCTTTTATACAGATTGCTCTTACACCGCTCAGCGTTGGTCCTTGGTCCTTGGTCCTGCTCCACCTGGTCACGCCCACTCCCGAAAGACAACGGCGGCTGGCAACGGCGACAACCGCAAACTTTTTAGCGAGCGCATAAATCATCTTCTTTTCTTGCTTTGCACTTCGGACATTGGGCAGAGAGAAGGAGGCTGGTCATAAAACTGAGACGACAGCAGGTGTGTCCCCTGTCCCCTGTCCCCTGCCCCTGTCCACCCACTTCATCTTTCTCCGCCGTTGTCTCTAGCTATGCAAAGACTCTGAGGCTGAGTCCAAGTGCAATTGGTTAAGTCAAAAGCATCTTACTTAGTGGAAAACAAACCACAATTATCTCACTGTTGTTGCTAAGCTGATTTTTACGATATTTGTATGTACATATGTATGTATGTACATTTATATAAAATTGGCTAACTGATGGATACCGCTGTGCTGTTCCGTTCCGTAACACTAAAGCTAAAAATAAATATAGAAATGCATAGTGGGTGCAAATGTCATACGCACACTCGGTGTGCCAATAACACTTGTGCAATGTATCACTAAAATGGGTCGGGTCTAGTTATGCCTTGCTTTAACTGAATTTAGATACCATTTAGATGTCAATAGAAGTCTAGGGCATATTTATATATTTACTTATTCTTAAAAAATTTTCGGAGTAGACATAAGCCAATATCAGACGATAAAAGGTGCGTAGTAATTTCATTATTTTCGATTCGATTTGATTTAAAAATTGGGACGAACTTTTGCTGACTGAAGATGCCGTCGTTCGATGCCCCGACTGAATGGTTCGAGGACAAGCTGGTCTTTGATGAAGGCCAAGTATTCCACATCCCAGCGCAACATGAGAACGGATTGGTGTTCGCATTCCGCGAGATTCTAGACGAAGAAAGAGATGAGGTCCTCCCCGAGTTGTTCGAAGTCAATCACGAGTACCAAGATGAAGGATCGCAGCCGGAGAGCGACCAGGACATCAACGAATCGCCGCACACCAGTTCATTCGAGATATCAGATATGGAAGACATCTCCAACAGCTCCGAATATTGGTGGATAACAGAAAATTTGGGCAGACTTCCATTCTCAACATCTGAAACAGCTGAAGATCAGGTGAACCTGGACCAGGTGAACCCATCTGGAGTAATGTCAGTGACATCATCATCACCTGAAAAACATGAACATTCAAATTCCGAAATATTCGAAGACATGATCAATATTGAGACTGATCAGGAACATATTAACAGCGAAATGATGATTGAGACGCCTGCGGATGTAATGGAAATGTTGAAGGGTCAGCGTTGCGGCCAAGAGGAACTGGGAAACGAACTGGAGGCCATGGGAAAGGCGCTAGATAAACTAACGGAGGACATCAATATGTGAACAATTGAAATTCCACACAAAGATTTGTTATTTAATTTCCAATTAAAAGAAAACTATTTCGGCCTAATCTAAGTTTCTGTCTTGACAGATAATCCCATACACATTCAGCTATTGAGAGGAGCTGGTAAGTCCCTAAGGGGGCTTGGAATATGTATAGTGCTACAGGAACAGAGCTGTTGGAAACCCAAAAGCCGATTGCCACGGCAGTAATGTCAGCGACCGTGACCTGCGGTTGTTCATTATGCAGGAAACCTGACGGACGACTGTGATTGAACCATCAGCGACAACTTAGACCAAGGCTGGCGATGGAGCTGGCGATGGAGCAGGAGATGGAGCAGGAGATGGAGCAGGAGCTGTCGCTTAACTGTCGCCGTGCCATCCGTGATGCCTGCTGCACCACTCCCCGCCCACCTATTAGCATCTGTTAGAGCCCGACACGCCCAGCCCGCAACTGGTAACCTGTGGCAACAGCGAAAAGCCAAAAACCAAACACGTAGACACAGTGGCGGCACGAAAAGTAAAAGTTAATACGATATTCATGAGCTGCTAAGCGCAGATGTGACTAGCATTGTGATACAAGCCAGCAAGCAGACTCAGTAACAGTCACAGATACAAATACAAATACGAATACGGTTTCAGTTACAGATACAAATACAGTTACAGTTACAGCTGGCTGTGTCTATGGAGAGAGAGAGAGAGATAGCTTCACAAGAAAGGATGTCGACTGGCGACGTCGGACAGCGGACTGCGGACTGCGGACTTCCTACCCATTCAGTCCCTCCGCTCTGAGGCTGAAGTTTAATTAATTATTTAATTTTAAGCACTTGAGCGCACCGAGAGCGACGATGGAGAGACGATGGCTTGGGATTAACTTAATAATATATGTGCCAGGACTACGAGTGCGAATAGTAGTATGTGTGTGTGTGTGTGTGTGTGTGTGTGTGTGTATGGCCCTGGCCATGTTCTGTGTCCTCGGCTGAGCTGTGTCCTTGTTGGCCTGACCGCTTGGCCGCTCCAGTTAATGCAGACTAATGAGACATTGTGGAACGAATTAATTTCTCGCATGATTAACACATCAAATGCCAGAGTGGGCCGCACTCTCGGACAAGCCGAGCCGGGGCCTAGAACTAGAGCAGCTGGCGCCGCACAGGGTTCGAGGAGGACATTAGTGGCGAAATTTTGGGGCCACACCATGAGTACGAGCATTCAACAAACTTTGCTGTTCTCGCCCTCAGCTTGCCACATTAACCCAGTTCCATAGGTGCAGATAACACGGAAGTGTCATCCTCAAACGTCGTCGTCTGCTTGTGCAACGCTGCAGAAACATTTTTCGTTCGCCATATAAAAACATGAAAAATCATGAAAACGTACATACATATGTATGCATGTATAAGCTATTTCAAACTTTATATTTACATATATACAACGTGACGGGTATGTTTGTATGTACATATGTACATATGTACTTGTATGCCAGCGATTAAGAAGAGTTTTAGTTGCAGTCGCCAGTATGCAAGCGAGTGTTTTCAATGCCCTGCATGTCATAAATTGCGACAAAGTGTGGCACTTTAGTTATGAAGAGAACTTTGACCTCACTGGAATCTGCCGCGATCTCCTCTCTCACGGCACTCATTAACTTATTCTTGTGCAATAGCCTCTGATTCCTGAAAAGATATGTTTTAGTTAATTAGAGAAATTCTACACTTTTTTGGGGTCCGTTTTGAAATTGATATATTTAATTGTGATTGGACATACAAGCAGAACCCAGAATAAATTTTGGGGAAAAATGTAGCAGGAAAATAAGCGAAACCGTCTAGTTTCAATGGCGCACTGCTTACAGCATAATTTCAACGAAAAACGAGCCAAACCTTCAGGTTTCCGAAACGCACTGCTTGACCGCTTGCGAAGCGAAAACGAACCAAACCTTCAGGTCTCAGCAACGCACTGCTTGACCACTTGCGAAGCGAAAGCGAGCCAAACCTTCAGGTCTCAGCAACGCTTGACCACTTGCTTGTGAAATGAAACCGAGGCAAACCATCAGGTTTAGTTTGATTTTCACAAGAAGGGTATTGGTTGGCTGGAATTGCCTCACATGTTTCGCATTGCCTTTTGGGTGACGGAGTCGCTGTAGAACGACTGACGGACACCTGGGGGCCTGGGGGTTGGTGGATCTGGCGCTGGTGCTACGGCTTGACTGTTAAAGGTCGCCAACGAGCATAACCAGGAGGAGCCGCATATGATGAGAGATAAATGCCAAATGCTCTGGCGCGCCCCAGCGAGCAAATCCCGCACAGAGCCGGCTCTGGGCTGCCGTGTGTCCCGTGTGTCCCCTGTGTGCCGTGTGTAAGCGTGTGGGTGTGTGTGGGTGCCGTATAGTATCTCCTCTATTTAATTATGTAAGTAGCTTTCGCAGCTTGTTTTCCCGCATGGTTGGTGGACTTTAAATTAGCATACGCAGCAGGCATTAAAGCTCTGGCCAAGACTACGTATCTGGCCATGGCTCTGGCTCTGGCTCTATCTCTGTCCCTGTCTGGCCTCAGGGCCCTCATGTTAATAAGAAATCAAATGGCCAATGGCAAATATTCAATAAATTTGGCTTTAGTAGTCACGTGCGCACCAAGTGCGAACACGTACACAGCTCAGTGCAACTGATGCCAGGGCAGGGCAGGGCGGGGCAGGAACTGAAACTGGGACTAGGACTGAAGTCAGGAGAAGACTGGGTCAGATGGCAAGGTTGAGATGTCTACGTGGTCCGAGGACCATGGGCCGTGAGGCTTGGGCGTTGGGCCAGGTGCAAAGGTCGTGAAAAGTGTGCGGCACATCAATTGATGTCTCTGCCAACTGGCCAATAGACAATTCCTGCGCTCTCCTCTGCTAAACTTCATCCTTGGGATTCTCTGCTTGGTTTTTTGGGCAGCACGTGCAGCTCCGTGGAATGGTCCAAGTTGAGGACGATTGAAATTGCTGGTGGCAACTGGATAAGTGGACATTAATCAAAATAAATATGAGAAACGTGCTGAAATACGAGTACACACACGTGAGGAGCCATCTTCAAGTGGATGATCACTGGGAGGAGCTAATGAAGTCCGCTTTGGGTCTCCTCCAATTAGACCTTCTATGACACTCTCGGCTGTGGCCGGGGGAAAGCCAATGTCACAGTCCTAATGCTCCATTCGGACCATTTCCCATTCGATTAGAAACGCATCATTGCACACATGTCGTATTAAAATTCAAAACACATTTCCATCCCCACCCGATGGCAGGAACATGAGACAGCAAACACCCACAAGATACATCAAAGTTGGCATCGCATCGAATCGCGTCAGGCTGTAACTTTGGGGTTCATGTTTCTCTTGCCCAAGTTCTAAGCAAATTATGCATGAGAAATTCAATTTGCATTTATTTTGCAATAATTTTACATCAACAACGGCACAAACAGCAACTTTTGGCATGCAAAGAAAGGCGGTAATCGAGTTGCGAGGAAAACCAGATGCTCTGACAAATGCTCTTGGACTACGAATAGATGGAGCTCGTGGACCGATCATAGTGGTGTCGTAGTAGCCAATTCCATCCTCAATCCCATCGAGATCCAGATGAACATTCGCACATATTCAATCAACGGACGAGTATACCCAAAGCAGCAGAAGGGCAACAGACAACAGCCTCCCAAAAGAGCTGAGCTCGAGCTCGAATCAAAGAGGGAAATAAAATAAGAAAACTTTTTCAATATTTTACGAATCAGGTGTTTCCTGTCGAAGTTTCCGCTTAAGGACACGCACACGACGCACACAATGGCCCGAAAATGCCACAAGGCAGGTGGCAGCAGGCAGCAGGCAGCAGGCGGGGGGGCAGCAGCAGAGCAGACGGCACGTAAAAATAAAATTTAATGAAATGTAACTGGATATGCCACACGCCGGGCACCAGATATTCCCTCCAGCTGGCCGGCATCAGCCGCGACCCCAGCCTCTGGGTCCCATCCTGATACCCATCCTTAGACCCACCTCAGCCAGGACCCAGACGGGGAGACAGCCAAGCAGACACACACACAGGGACACGGGGAGATTCGAGACAGGGAGACAGGTAGAATGTCAAAAAGCCTATTTAGCATATATTTACTGGCAGTCAGAGGGCGAAACGAAACCAGGAACCCGTGGTCGAGGAGGAAACCCCTCGAAGAAAGTTTTTGGCCAAGAACATGCCCAGAAATCCTTTTTACGCTTGCCGTGAGAGAGCAGAGATCCTTTTGGCCAGGAGCTGCTGTCATTCGAAATATTATAAATCATGTGCTACATTAGCCAAGCATCGGCTCTCGTGGCTTCTGCAAATTGCCAGAAAATTTATAGAACAAACACAAACAGCCAGCCAGCCCGAAAGGGGAGTTCTCCTTTTTAGAAACACACAGCGGAACGGAAGTTCATTGACGCAGCAAACTCCAAGCCAAAGAAAGTGGAGTGGAGTGGAGTGGAGTCATAGTTATGTGCTATCCGGCAAAGCCCGAGAAGGGTACATCAGGGTTTACATTGAGTTGGTCGGCGACACAAGTCGGCGTAGGGATAGATGTTCCTTGGAGTTTTTTGGTAGTCTCTGAATATCTATTAGGCGATTTAATACGAAAAGCAATCTATTCGAATTTTATTATAATTGATGACAATTATTTGAATGAATCACAAAATGCTTATTACTGGTATAAATGCAGCCATGATTATCCATGGATGACAGAAATGTATCCCCAATTCGTCTTATCCTTCTTCTTGAGTTGCTTTATTTTCATCCATGGCTCTGTGGACGTAGTTGTCGACGCTTTGAATCACGCATTTGACGCGGTTTCGGCTAGCACCCCGTCCAATCCCACAATCCGACATTTCCGCAATCCCCGCTGGTCGGCCCTCGGCGTCCCTCCCGGCACTTCTTGCACTCTTGTCACGCCAGGCACGGCCAGCAACTGCAATTCAATTGTTGTTGAACAACGCCTCACCCGTACCCGAACCCGGACCCGGACCCGGACCCGCACCAGGTCCGTCCGTCCTTTGGCGGTCTCTTTGGACAAATGTTTGAACTTCTTTTCCCCGACAGCAATTTGCGGCGAAAATTGTGATTTGTTGTAGAAAGCGCGCCCGCGCGCGATTTTCATCAGCTGTCGTCGTCATCGCCATCGCCATCGCCAACGCCAACGCCGTCTTCGTCTTCGTTTTCGTCATCGTTCTGCGTCCTTTGGCAGCTTTGCATTTTGTTCAGATACTTATCACACAGTTTTGGCAAAATGCTGCGCAAAGTTTTGCTTAATAGCCTGGAAGTTTTTAATGAAATGCTTTTGCCTCAGCCACAGTCACAGTCATAGCCAGAGCCAGCGCCAGAGCCAGAACAAGAGCCAGAGCCAGAGCCGCAGTCGTAGCCATTCAGCCATTGCTATTCGGTTTTGGGTTTGGTTTCAGTTTTCTTTCAATTTTTCTGGTTTGGTTTTGGTTTAGTTCCGTTTGGGTTGGGTTGGGAGCCAGCTTTAAGATGGGATGACCCTTATCAAGTGTCTCGGGTCAAATCGAGAGAGGCATTCCAGGAGAAGACAAACAAAAAGGTGAAATGTCACACTCACATTTTTGCTTTATTAAAATAATGCTCTGCCATAATACGAAAGGGAAAACGGAAAACGGAAAAGCAAAAGGAAGCAAAGGCCTCCTTTCGATTCCATTCTTTTATTTTACAGTAATTCCATCTGGTTTCGCCTCCCCACTGTCCCCCACTGTCCCCTACTGTCCACTGACAGCTGTCCAGTCTGGGATCTCGAAACTATTTGGTAGATGAGAAAAGATTACATGTTTACTTGGCAAAGAAAATTAATTTGCTCGAGCATTTGGCTGGATTTTAATAAAGTGGCCCACCGGGCACAAAGGATTCGGTTGGGGCGTCCTTTTTATTTCTGCTGGTTGGCTGGTGGCTTGTGACGGGGCGCGGGTTCCTTCCGGTTCCTAAACTTAATAAACTGTCCATTCTGTGGCAAAGAGAGTCTCACTCTCTCACTCTCTCTCTCTCACGCTCGACCTGCGAGTGCGAGTATGTGTGTAAGTATCCATGCCCTCGAGCATTTGTCATCCGTGCTAAGTACTCTGGACGTTCATTTTTTATTTGCTGGGCAAACATGACAGCAAACATTAATTTTGCGAGCGCCATGCGGTAATTAAAAGCGAAAGTGTTTGACGCCCTCGAAAAAAAGTCCCCAGAGAGAAGGAGATGAAGGAGAGAGAGAGAGAGAGAGGAAGAGAGACAAAGCCAAGGGCCCGAACAATGCTCATTAGAAGGGAACTGGCCCATAGATAAATCAGACTGGTAAATACTCGGGCAAAGAGAATGAAATCTTATGACCTGTCCAAAGCGACATGAAAGGACAGACAGAATGACTCGATGCCAGTGTGTCCAGGCACTTCTTTGGCACTTCTTTGGCCCCGCCCCAGATTTATGATGGTCTCATTAATTATGACCCGACCCAAGATGCGACTCTGCTCGTGCCCGGGCCACTTGAAGACTGCAATTAAAGGCTGCCAGTGCCAGTGCCAGTGCCAGTGCCACGACACGCAAATCAACATAAATTGCAGGCATTGTTAGGTCCATATGGAGGCCATAAAACTTTGGCAAGGCAAGGATTGAGAAAGGCAGCTGACAGAATGGATGGTGTGGCGTTTGGCACGCGCCGCACCCAATAAGCAATATAAATCCCTGGAAAGTATATTTGTATCTTCATCTGCTGAAGATACTCTGGCTGTAGTGTAATCCTCGGGCTTTGCCAATTTGCTGGTTGGACGGATTTTTATGGCCAAAAGGCCAGCTGGACATTCGATGAAGATGGGTTCGAAGGCAGTGTGGGGGAGTAGGGGAGTGTGGGAGTATGGGAAGTGGGGAAATTCATTAATTCCGTCCGCCGACGACTGTTTGGCAAGTTTTCTAATTAAAACAACAAACAAATGGGCAGCAGGGATAACAATACATATGGAAATCAAACAGAGGCGGGGGAGGGGGAGGGGGATATGAAGCTGCAAATCTCTGCCACTAGCCATTCCTCTGTGTGATGGCCGGAAACTGTCTGGCAAGATGCTAATTCGGTTAAAAACTTTTGTCGTCAAGTTTGCAGCAAAACTGACTCTGCCCCGTACCGTGCTCCATGCTCCACACCCCCCTTGTCACTCGCTGCACCTCCCCCCCCCCTGGGTCTGTCAGCTATCCGGGCAGAAACTTCGTTGGGAACTCGTCCTCGCATTGTTCTGCGGCGCATGCAAATTGATCCAGAAGCAGACACAGGAACAGAGACAGCCACAACCACTGCCATTGCCGCAGAGGCAGCTCCATCATCATCTTCATGTGATATGCATCTGTTTGGCCAAAAATGGTTTGCCACTTAAATATGCGCGAGGCATGCCACGCCCACTGGACGCACTGGCCCAAACCCAAGCCCAAGCCCAAGCCCAAGCCCCCATTTAAATGACATTTTATTTTTGCCATTTACAATGCATTCTTTAAAGTGTACTCCAACTCTCTTGTTTTGTGAGAGACCAGGAGCAGTTCCTGATGGAAAGCTTTCCCTGTTCGATGGTAAAATATAAATAAGATGCCTTCCCGGAAACTATCCTTAAATGGGAATGGATCAAAAAGATCAAACTTTTAGCTATAAGAACATTCAAGTTAGGATTGGATCGACGGGGAGCAGCATAGTATCCACCAGCCATGCATTTGTGAGGATCTGTGGTAACAGAAACAGCACTGATCAAAGGGAATTCCCCCATTTCTATGCATCTAATCTGTTTTCCCATCTAATCTCTTAAACACTTCTCGACCCCGCCTCGACTAAATGGCGCCATGCGTTGCGCTTGCCGAAGGTGGGGGGTGGGGGAGGGTCCCATTCTCACGCCCTTAGCTAAACATTTATTTTGCTAATAATTTATTTATATGCCCTGTCAATATATACATACATGCTGTAAGTATTCTGCCCCGCCACAGTCTACTCCCCTCGGGGCACGCACACAATTTGCTGATATAAGCAGAAAGAAGACAAAACTGTTACGGCAACAACGAATTGATTTGCTTTACGGACGTCAACGCTAGAGACTCCTCTCTGCTCCGGCTGCTCTGCTCTTCCGGCTCCCCTTCAACTGCAGGGAGAAGACGACGACGACGACGACGATGACGACGACGACGCGATTATTATGCACCCCTGAAAGAAGTCGATGTCGATGTCGTTGCCGTTGTGGTTGTCGTTGTTGAGTCAGTGACTCATATCATTATGGCGCTCATGTCCCGAGGCGCCACGCGCCTTGTATCGCCCACTCCACTCCACTCCACTCCACTCCATTCCTTGGGACCTTCGTCTTCATTTTTTATGTCTGTTTGGCCGCAAACCGCACTCGACTTCCACATGAATAGGCAAGGCCAAGACACGGCCGGCTTAGGATCAAAATGGAAATGAGAAAGACAGACAGACAGACAGACAGATGGAAGGACAGAGAGTCGTGGAGAGAGCGAGAACGAGTCCTAGGAGAGATGTTGGTCTACCTGTTTGCCTTCGTGGCCATTCCTCTACCAATTCCTTCTTCTGTGTTTGCCTCATTGATTAATGCGTAAGTGTGCGTTCCGCGGCTCTGGGCCCTGGTCTGCTTATCTGCTTTGAACTGAATCGAACACTTCTCGGGGCTTTAAAAGCAGGTGGCTTTAAGGAGATTGCTCGTTCAATCTCCTCGGCTGTCATACAAAATATGTTGATAATTATCTTGAAATCACGTGAACACTTTGGGGATTGCTGCATGTTGGTGGCAACAAAGTGTTACCATGTACACTTGGCGAAAAATGTGGAAGAATTGGTTCTGGGTGCAAAGGGTGTTCCGTTCCTTAAGGAGATATACAAATAAGTACATTAAACTATATGCCTCCGATTTGTTCAAGTTTCTTGACAGATTCCTATGTTTTCCAACTCTTTTTGCCACAGTGCACTCGACACACCTGCAAAAATGATGGGTTTTTATGGCCTGGGTGGGTTCAGCGTTCAGTGTTCAGCGTTCAGCGCTCTCTGATCTAATAGAAACCCACACATGACAGCGATTACGTAACGCGACAAGTGCCATCAATCATATTTAGGAGCAGTCAGGACACGACCAGTCAGGATTCAGTCGGGATTCTCCAGGCCACGATAAATGATTGCCATTTGTTGTTCTTGCGGCAGCATTGTGGCAGCATTTAACATTTTTAACTGGCCTAAATCCAGCCACCGAAAATAGTAATTACATTTCGGGGATACCCATACCCCGCCCATAGACTGGGGAAATCCCTCTTCTGTGGGCCACCAAGGCAGGAAAAAGACAAAAGAATAATGGGAAATGGGAAATGGGTTGAGCGGAAAATGAAAGATAACTTGAAAACAATTTCTTATGTGGGATTTGCAGGGCCCGCCCGGCCCCCGTCCTGAAATTGGAAACGTTGCAAGCTCTTCACAGTGGTCTAGCGGTTTAGGGTTTAGGGCTTGGTGGGAGGGGGAGGCTAGATGCTGAGCTGCTGATTGGCCGGCACGCGGGACTGTGCTCCTGTGCTCCACATATCCTTACCCCCGCCCCCCTAAGCTCTCACATGGAGCTCATCTTGATAGTGGCAGCGGATTAAGCAGCAAAAACGCATGAGCCGCCTGTGGGTGGTGGTGGTGTGGCATTGTCATTCGCGTGGCAGTAGCAGTGGCAGTGGCAGGCCATGACGTCAGCGAGGGGGCAAGTTACGAAAATAAACCAAAGCGACGGAAGACACAAAGCTGCAGCTGAAGCACAAGGATTACGAAAGGATTCGTTTCTAACGAGATTGACAACAAACCGCATTGACGTCCCCCGAATGCCCGAATGCCCACACATGCGAGCGGGTGTATCTTTTTTGTTTTGTGTGGGTGCAGCATTTTTATATCAACGCTTTCAAAGCTATCCCAAAGATACTCTGCAAAGGATAATGGGACTATTTCGACTATACTAATGAGTTTGTGCAGATGGGCACAGATAGTTGTAGGGATACGATAGAAGAAAGGCTCTATGTCATGGAACCTTTGAAGCCACCACCTTTGAGGAATCCATTTAGCAAAATAATAGTTGCTTATGTTCTTCCATAAATGTAGACATCATAATGGTGATGGTAATTTCCCTTGCCGGATCCCATTAGGCGAGTGCTTGTGGCAAGTGGATGCGAGCTTCGTCTTGACTTTGGCTTAGGCCGTTGCCAGCGCCAGCGCGGAACCACTCGCCATTTCCCTAACTCAATTCTTTCTGGATCTCTCGTCGTGTTCCGCAAACAAAGCAAGTTTTGCCTCATAAAACTAAAACGTTGGATTTAATTTTGCAAAATAAACACAAAAAATACACCAGAATACACATACACCCATCGTGCCCCAAAAGGGGCTGAGTAATAAGGGGAAAGGAAATAAGGAAATGTGTCGCTGCTGGGAACAGATAGATTGTGGATTGTGGATTGTGGGATATCTTCTTCGTATATCTGCGCTGCTTTGGCTGATTGAAGTGGGAAGCTTTTATGTATGCCCATGAATTTTGCGATAAGTAATGCACACACATACGGAAACAATAGGAAAGCACACACACACACACACGCACAGATACAAATGCACAGATAGACATACATACGTATGCGAGTACAGCTGGAGATGGAGCTGAAAGCAGTGTTGAGAGGAATAGCCAAAATAGGAAAATGAAGAGAAATTCATTATTTATTTGGCAGGCAGGCAGCAAAATAAAATACAAAATACAAAATGCAAATACAACAAATACAAATGTCGGCAGGACGACCAGGACCAGGACCAGGACCAGGCTAGGCATCAAGGAGGGGAGGCAAAATTCTGTGGTGTTCAAAATCGTTTTTTGAGTTTTGCTTTTGCTGCTGTTTGGTAAAAAAGTTTTCTAATTAAAACAACAACTGACAACGCAAAATTGTCAACGTATTTGTGTAATACAAGCGAACATACACAGATTAACAAAAACACACACACATACACACAGATGCAGAGATATACAAATATATTTGCTAACTACAAAATGCTTTGTTAAAACAACTTGCACAGAGCCCGGAAGGATGGGAGAAGTACACTCAAAGAAAAGTTATTGTCTCTGCTGAAGACAAGAGTGCCAGACATTTGTCTGAATTTAAGGGGCCATCTCTTGGTATAATCTTTATGTAGATTTTTGTAGATTTAATGGCGATTTTGTGCAGCTCTTTTTTTTGAAGTGTACGAAGTGTACGAAGGGTACGAAGCGTTAGACGCGCCGCTAAAGAGTCAGACTGTGGGAGGGATAGCTGGGGAGCGGTTCTTATTGTTAGCAGTTGTTAGATTAGTTTGACTTTTTTGATCCCCTCCAATGCACTGCCCCCCCTACCGCAGCCCGCCCTGCTGGCCAAAATGTAAATGTGCAGCGAACCGGAGGAAGCAGTGAGAAGCGCCACGGAGAGTCGCAAAATTGTCAGTTGATGATGGCTAAAACGGGAATGGAGAGCACAACTAAAATAGGATCCGACAATTGTTTACATGTAAATTACCTGGGAATAGCAATCATCAAAATAAACAGGACCAAAAGGCAGGAAAAAAGGGAAATGAAACAAAAGTTGCAGCTGGTTTTGGCCTGGTCAATGCCGTAATTAACAGTCTTGAGCTTCTTGCTTGGGATTGATTTAATCACAAAGTATTCTCAAAACAAACAAATTTAAAATTTTTAGAAAAAATCACCAGAAAATATTCGAAAATAAGGTCCCATCACAGTTGGCCGATCAAGTTGTGTGGTAAAATGTACAGGTTTATATTTCAGATTTCAGTATCACATCTAACACCAGCCCGAACACATCTACTGCTTTAATTCAACAAAAATATATTTTTCAACAAAAATATATTTTTCAACAAAAATATATTTTTTTCAAATTTTCTCCTTTTTTTTTCTATTGAATATATTTTCAATATGGATAATTTGAACGAGAATTCAGCATCGGAGCAATCACCGATCAACGTACATATCCCGAAGGATCAGGATTCAGACAATGAGCAGCCGCTCCCGAAGATGGTATATGATGAGAGTTTTGGCCAAGGTAACCAATCATATTCATTTTATTTCCCCAATTTGTTCTAGGATATTTGCAAGCCGTGTCCCTTTACGGACGATGCGCAGGCCTTGGAGGAACTAGCTGGCTGCGATTACACTCAGCGCATCACTTACGAGATGGCTCGTTGGGGGCAGTCAAAGCGATCGGTGCGCATCTATGCCGATGGCATATACGATCTCTTCCATCAGGGCCATGCCAGGCAGCTGATGCAGGCAAAGAACATGTTTCCGAATGTCTATTTGATTGTTGGAGTCTGCAATGATGAGCTGACATTGAAGATGAAGGGTCCTACAGTGATGACCGCCCCTGAGCGTTACGAGGCAGTGCGCCATTGCCGCTACGTGGATGAGGTGAGTGTACAAGCCCGTCTTGGATCAAGGAGCATACCTCAAGGAGGATCATCTCATCCACTCACAGATTGTTCCAAGTGCTCCGTGGACGTTGACCGATGAGTTTCTGAATGAGCACAAAATTGATTTCGTTGCACACGATGACATTCCGTATGCCGCTGAAGGCGTTAACGATGTATACGCTAAGCTTAAGGCTCGCGGCATGTTCGTGGCAACCCAGCGCACTGAGGGTGTGTCCACGTCGGGCATTTTGACCCGTATACTCAAGGACTACGACATCTATGTGCATCGCAATCTATCACGCGGCTGTTCTGCAAGTGAGCTGAACATTTCATTTTTCTCCGGAGAAAAGATCCGTCTACACAATAAGATGCTAGTGCTGAAAGAACGCGGAAAATTGCTGATAAACTTCATCTTTTCCGTATGGGAGCGCAAGACACGTGGGCTAATGGCCGTATTTCTACAAGCTTTCGGAGCCCTTCGCTTGCACTTGTTCTGGGACAAGGCGGCGGGCTTGCTAACGTGTGCCTGGGAATCGATTGACACGGCTCATGATCCGCTAATCGGAAGTGACTTCGATTCCAATTCGGATGAGGAAAATCCTGATTGTGAAAATGACAGTGACAGTGAGAACGTCCCTTGCTGCGGTGCCACTTTCTAATCTGCACATTTATTACAATTTGTACAAAATATTTAGAAAATTGATTTGTATGGCATGGCATGCCCTAGGTGACCCTTGAATATAAAATGACTTCCAGGGGCTGCGGTTAAAAATTAAACAAATTCCAAAGCTACAAATCTGTGATTATGGAATGTTACTGGGAGTTTTTACTACAAGTATACCACATGCTATCTTTATGCTATTCATTTGATGAATTCTAGAATTAATGAAATTCATAGCATAAACATATGTATACACAGAGAGTTATGCTCTTATTGCTACTATTGAAGGAGATTTAAAATTAGACGGAGAAGCATTTAAGATTTAAGGTTTTGAGGAGGAAAACTATGCAAAAAACAGAGATAGTTGTTTGCTAGGATAATCTGTGTTAATTCCCAATAGAATCAATGATTGTCATAGAGCCTTCGATCTGCAAGGGTATACTACGTTTCGTCCCCAATGGATAGTCTTTCTTTTATGTATACACAATACAATATGTACATATGTACATACATACATATGTACATACATATAAACGATACTCGAAAATCATTTCAAGAGAGTAGGAAAAATACAAAAAAATTTAATAAATGAATACATATTTGTAAATGAAGATATGTTTTAACCGCTATTCGCGTCACTTGCTAGGCAAATGCACACAAAGCATAGGCGAACAGAGGGGGTAGAGAAGGGCGGAGAGTCTTTCAGAGAAAAGTAATAAAATATATGTGTAGTCACATTGATTTACTTTGATGCCGCTCTCTATTTAGTTCTTGCGGTGCATCATATTCTTTTTGGTTTCCGACCGGGGGAACCGAAAGCTTAGATAGCACTGCAGCAGCGTGGGCAGCTTAAAGCAGCTTTCGAAGTATGAGAGATCGAGAACGAAATAACTTTGTGAGAGAGGACTGAAGCAGAGCAGCGTGGGCAGCTGAAAGCTCTGCCTATAAATCAGATCTCACGGCAGAAAAGGAGAGTGAAAGCTTGTGCAGGTGATCACAGATAACGAATGTAATTCAAGGGCTCGCTCTCGCTCTCTCACTCAGTTTATCTTTCGCTGTTAGCTTGCTGCTAAATTAACATGCCCCTGTAACAGAGCCAAAGAATTTGTTTTTTCTCAGTTAGCTGGCTGTTAAATCAGCAGAGATTTGCATTGTGCAGAATACAGCCATTTCATGTATTTGCTTAACGCTCTAGAAGTTCTCTCTCTCATCAGCGTAGATAAGGTACATTGAGGGGTTCCTATCTTTAATTCTCTCTTTCTACTGCATGCGGTGTCAGTGCAATGAAAAGTTAAGAGCGCAGCAGCTTCGCCAAAAGAGGTTATGCTTTTGCAGTATGAGAGTGTTTGTAATCGTTGTTTTCTTTTGTCTTTGGCGTATGCATAGTTGTTGTTGTTGTTGTTGCCTGCCAATGCTTTGCAAGGGTGAAATGGGAGACGGGGAGTTCGTGACGTAAGCCAGCTTGATCATAGAACAAATATTTGTAAGTTCCGAGTTTTATTCGATCCCCTCTCTTCACTGCAGGTAATGCAAGTGGTGCATGGCAAACAATTAAGAGCGAACCTTTGCTGCGCATCAATCCGTAAGGCTCTTTTTGATTTCACATATATTATATTATCTATATTATGACTGCATGAAATGGGACTAGTATAGACATAGACAGTATAGCCATATATGTAGTTTAGCTAAAATATTTCTCAAATATCCATTGCGCATATATAAATGTTAATTGAGTTCACTTTTAATGCCCAATATGTGAATGCCCAATATGTGAATGAGATCATGCAGGCGGTGCAATATCTAATTAAAGATATAATCATCCAATTAGAAATCATTTGCAAAAGCTTGCAAAACTTTCAAATCAAATTTAATCTGTGAACTTTTCCGACCACCCCTTACTTGCATTCCTCTTACCTCCATTTTCCCCTTAACAAAAAATTCCTTCCAGACCACGCAGGGAAAAGTTTTCATTTTAGCTTCAATCAAATTAATTTGTTTATTAGGAACAGAGCAAATACTCACTCACTCACTCATCCTGTCCGTCTTGCCGTCCTGCCTTCCAATCACACTCCCAATCCCTCTTGCACTCGCACTTCCCCGTCCCCCTTGCAGTAGTGTCTGTCTGGTCGAATGAATCATAATTTTTATGATTACTTATACGCCCCGGTGGCAGAGGCAATGGCATGGTCTCTGACTCGGCTCCCTGCCACTTTTCCATCATTTCGAACGCAAATTGCTGTTGTTATTGTGGCGATTGTTCTGCAGCACCAACACACACACACACACACACACACACACAAAAGAGAGAGGGAGAAAGAGAGAGTGGAAGGGGGAAACAAAAGTTATTATTATTTTAACAATTTTCCAACTCTTTCGCGCTTGAGCGGCGCCACCGAAGGTCGCGTAATTCGAAAGCAATTTGTTGAAATTAAATTTGATTACGTTTATGGGGCGCCAGCTGGCAACAATTCTGGCCAAAACTTTCGTCAGTTTCGGCCGAGCCCGAGCCCCGACAACTCTTTAATCGCTCGGTAATTGCCTCAAATTTTCCGCTAAAAAGAGGACCAGGCGGCCATACCAAGCCCCGATCGAAATGAAAAGCTCCACTCAGACTCTCTTTTTTCCATCTCTCTTTCCTGTAACTGTCTGACAGTTGGTCTTGGACTTGGTCCGGGACAGGCACATTCCACAGGATAGTTAAGCATTTCGAGATAAATGTTTTGTCAAACAAAATGAAATTAAGTTTCAACTTTGGACAGCTCTAGGCCAAACCAAGCGAAATTAATGATTCCTGCTATCCGAAGGAGCGCACTTGGAGACATTAACAACTCGACTCAACTAATAGATTGCCTCTTTCGGTATTTCAATATTTCAAAATAAATGTAGAAATTACTTGAAAGTTAAGTCGTACTTCTCATTGATATCCTGTATATAGGGATTGGCCTTATCGCTGGCAAATTCAAGCTTCAAGTCCAAATCGGGGGATATTCGCAAGTTGCGCAGTTTTTCGCCTTACGGGTATGGGGAAATTGGGTTAATATACTTGCTCTTTAATGACTGAATAATGCTACCCTGTGGTTGATCATCATCCTCCTGCTGATATTCTTCCAGCACTAGCACTTCGTCCTCCTTGTTTTCGTCTGAGTTTGGGTCCAGAGGCGGATCGGTTCCCACGTTATGCCCTAGTAGAGTTTTGAGTGTTCCGATATCTTCTGATTTCGTCCCTGCATTATCTTTGTCGGCCACGGCTAAAACTGCACTGATAGCTACGAAGGATTTGGTAGCATTAGCACATCGTTTGCCCTAACCATCGCCCTGGCTGAACCTACGATCCGTGAGCTGTGCAAGCTTATCCATCCACTCAACGCCAACGGCACTGGCATTCCCTTGCAGCTGCTTATGATACGCTCCAATCAGGCCCTGCCGATTGGTCAAAACTGGGAGACGATTGTACATAAAAGAACTCAATGGCTATGGCAATGGCTTACCCCAAACAGTGGCCAGGATCAAGGCGAACAGAATGAAGAGGGGAACAAACATACGCGAACTAGCATTCATTCTGGGAGGATCTGCGGAAAGCCGCACTTCAAATATATCAATATATTATAGTTCTTATTTTTCTTGATTTTTCTACTGTTGATTCCGAACTAAAACTAATTTGCGTATTGACTTGAGTCTCAGAGAAAAGCCTAGAGAAAAGTTCTCGTTTTTTAGTAGTACTCGTATCCCGCTTGCTAATCCGTTTCCGCTTAGCCTTGGCCCCTCCATCGTTTCCTCAACGCTTTGTAGCACTTTTGAGCTTTCTCGGCCACAATTTTGCTTTATGCGGCTGACCACCTTTGCCCCAACCGTCGCCCTGCGCCACGCCACCGGCCCCTCTCTGGCGTTGAAACAAGTTGCCAAAAGTTAAAGTTTTTGTGGCTTGCAACAACAAGAGTGGATGCCCCATCAAGTGCCACGCCCGCACACAAGTGCTCTGAGTGGGAATCCCACTTGCGTAAACGTTTACCAAGAGAGGAGAAAAGCGAGCAGACAGAGGAGAAACCAACAAAAATGTTTCTCTGTGAGGGGGGGACGGGCTAACTAAACACAAACGGATGTGCAAATATCCCCAAAAAACCCAACAGCCCCTCGTCCCTCGTCCATTCCTCTCTTCAATATTTGAAAACCCAAACAATTTTTACAGCAAATTCATCTCAAAATACAAAATAGCACAATAAAAATTGGGCGCAACAAAATTGAAAAATTCAAAATAAAATGTTTGAGGTTTGCCAGAAATATTTCCAGCATTTCAGTGTGTAAATAGTGGAATATTGTTTCAGTTTTTCTCTCGGTGCTCCACCTCCACATTCATCTCTATAGGAATATGTGGGGGAGTGTGGCCAAAAGCAACCACAATGCCTAAAGTTGTTGTCACTGCCTATCCAGCTTTTATTCCATTCCCCTCGAAGGAGGGGCGCTACTCTTTATTAAAATGTCAAGCCATTAAGGGGGGGCTAAGAGCTCCGGAGAGGCCGGAGGTTTCGGCAATAAAACGGATTCTAGCATTTGTCAGCCCTGGCCGATTGTTGCCGCTGTTGAAGCCATTAAATGCAGTCCAAAGAGGAGAGATGAAAACAAAAGCCTGGCTAGCAAAATAGCAAGGAGCACTCCTCTTTGTCTGCCAGTTAAAAACATCTTAAAAGCTACTTTTAACCACAATTATGTAAATATTAACACAAACGAAACATAAGACAAAAGCACAACAGCCCATAAGGAACCACACAGATACTCACTCATACACCCAGAGGAGACACACAAACAGACAAACATACAGATACAGATACAGATACACACGTATCCACATCCACATTCAGTGACAGCGACAGTCATCCTCATCCTCATCTGTTGGTGAATGTTAAACTGTGATTCACTGTGAAAGCCAACCCGTCAAGTGGACATCATATTCGTATTGTAAATCGCGTCATTATCAAAGTACGAGTATTTGGAAATTATCCAAAGATTTGTTTATTTATTCCAAATAATCAGATTTAGCAGAGCCTAAAGGCGTCATTACTGCATATCAAACTCTGGAAAAGATTCAGAGCAGTAAGATGACAAACAGTGAATGAAGTCACGCTGTGCGACTCATCACTAAAGCCATGGACTGTCATAGGCAGAACAACAGGCGGCTCCAAGTGCTCCAAGAGAAGGCTGGCCAGGTAGGAAGTAGAGGCCCCAGAAGCAACAAACGAGCAACGAGCAACACACTTCATGTGTGCCAGCAAATGTCTAGAGTGTCGACAACAGAGCCATTAGCATCTGGATGAGTGCGAACCCGCACTACCGATCCCACCCCCCCGCCACAAGACGGCCTACCCAGGCCGTACCCCAACCCCAGGCCGCCACTCGCCCAGTCAGGTGTTGAAGTTAATGTCGAAAATGTGGCTGTATGTGTGCCTGTGTGTGAGTGATTGTATCTATGTGTGAGACTGAGAGATAGAGAGAGAGAGAAAGAGAGAGGGGTGGTAATCCCCAAGGCGGAGGCAGACTCCGGCAATGGTAATAAGCAAAGCGGGTCGGGTCGGGTCGGGTCGAATGCTGGACAGGGAAACAATGGTGCGGGGGAGCTACGAGAGCATTATTATTGAAAACTGTTAGACATGACAGAAGGTCACGTTTTGTCAAGCCCCGTCAGTTAGTCAGTCAGTCAGTCAGTCAGCCAGTCAGTCAGCCAGTCACTCAGTCGGTCATTCATTCATTCAGCCAGAGAGCCAATGAAACGAGCAAAAGAAATGCAAAAATGCACAGACGACAATCCGTTTTCATGGCTGATTTAACAAAGTTTGGGATGCTGGAAATGCCACGACAGAGAGGATGAAGATGAGACCCAGACTGGTGTATGCGGTGGGGGAGTTGGGGCGACAAACAAAAAAATGGATTTAAGGACAACGAGGCAGACAGTTTAATACTCTAACCAATGGATATGCAAAGCTACCCAAAAAATTACAAAGAAATACAGGAACTGCTGATATTCTGAATATATATTATATATCGATGAATTCTAGAGAGTGGCCAAGAAACCCAGTGATTATAAAGATATTATATTCGATTCTGCCACTGCCAGCTGACATTATGAGTCAATGGACTCCCCCAATTCAGAGAAAAAGGCATCCACACAAGCCAGCGTGACATTGATAAAATGTGAAATTGACTAGAGTCTGTATGGAATCGAGTTCATTGATAAAGAATTCAGCTTTCAGCTTTCTCTTCTGCCAGGCAGCCAGCCAGCTAGTGAGCATATGGAAAACGTAACTCCTGAAAGGAAACGCGGCAAGGAAGCTGCATCTCCTGCTCACTTGTTGCCAGAAGAAAAATGGAAATTATTTCATTGCAAATATACTATATACATAGATATACATACATATATGTATGTATATGTATGCGAGCAGGGTCTTGGGTGAGCAAAAAGAATCGAAACCAAAATCACATTAAGCCACCCAAAGAATTGAGAATTGAAGGGAAGGGAAGAGAGAAAGAGAGAGAGAAGTGCAATGGAAAGGGCAGGAGATGGACGGCGTAGGGGTATGGGTGAGGGCTGGGCGGACAGCGATAGACAGGATGAGTAGGGGAGGGTCTGGTTGTCTGCCCAGTCCCCGGTTCCAGTAGCAGATCCAGTCGCAGTGGCAGTCACACAAATGCCAATACAGTCACGGGGTCTAAAAATCAAAAATTTGAATTTCGATCACGTCTTCAATTACGTCGAATCGACGTGCATATAAATCAACTCTGTAACAGGCCACACACACACAGACACACATATACGCTGTCAGCTGACGGGAGGGGGGTGCAGTGTGGAGCAGTGGAGCGGTGGATTGGCAGTCAGTCGTCAGTCAGTCAAATGTGGTTTTGTTGCTGTGCCCCTCAGTACACTTGCCTCGTTGTTGCGTTGAGTTTTGTAAATCAAGTGGAAATGCCACACAAAAAAAAAGATAGGAGAATCAGGAACGGAACAGGGATAGGGACAGGCAAGAAGCGAAGCAGAATGATGATGATGATCAACACGATGATGGTTGGTTGGTTGGTTGGTTGGTTAGAGTTGGATTTCGGGCAAAAGCACAACCAAGTCAGAGTCAAGGGCTGGTGTGCTGAAGTGCTGATGTGGCACAAGTGTGTGGGTGTGTCTGCGTGCGGGGCACTCATGCAAAGTGCAGTTGACATGCGGAAATTGTAGGTGCGCGGCTCCCGGTCACGCCCACACCCACCCCCCACTCCCACTTCAAGGACGGCGTATGTCGGACGGATGTCCCGAATGAAAGTTAAGAAACTGAATTAAAAATTGGCCACAAAATGCTTGCCGCAAAAGTTAGACCCCCGAAAAGCTCTCAGCATTGGGGCAGCCGCCGAATTATTTTGGATTAAAAATTGAAATTTCTGGCCAAGACATGCTATCGGGAGTTTGTTGTTCAATTTCCCCCATCACGCTGATTATCCATGACAGCTATCGCATCTCTGCCGCAAACACACACACACACACACATACACAATCGCAGAGAGGAAAAGAGACGGAGATGTATACACTACACTCTCAGCAATGACAACATGTCCTGTTGTTGCTGATGTTTGTCGGGAATTTGATTTGATTTCCACCAGCAACTGCAACAGAATGGGCCACAGAGAATGGGGCATGGCGAAAGGCGTACGCCGGTGACAACGAAGTTGTCCTCGTCAATGTTGGCACTGCAACCTCCATTTCCATCTATCCCTTAGATCCTGCTGCTGCTGCTGCTGCTGCTGCTGCTGCTCCTCCTCCCACTCCCACTCCTACTCCTGCTGCTACTCCGCTGTGAAATATCCTGGCCCTGCCATTCGCTTGAAATTACTGACAACTGCTTCAAGCAGCAGCAGCAAAGTTGGATTTGCATGGCCCCGAGCAAGCAGCCTGTCTCTGTGTATGTGTCTGTCTATGCGTGTGAGTATCCACATGTACATATGTGTGTGTGTGAATGTGTGTGCATCTCTGTGTGTGAGAGCTGTCAGTCATTGGCACAAGTGCACACATCAGGGTGATTCAATCCACTAAGAGACCAGAGAAATTTCAAAAGGAAACCCTAAGAAAAACCGCTGTGACAGACATTAAATGGAATATGTACATATGTGGCACACGATGGGCTTATAAATATTCTATGAACATTCACATATGATACTGATAATAATACATATAAAGGCATAATCAAAACAAGTTTTGATTAAAATAAAGTCTGTATCTATTGAATCTTAAGTTGTGCTGTTGGACAACTGAATAAATTCACCCTGATTCACCCTAATGTATAGACGTAACAAGCCCAGCCGAAAAAAAGCAGCATCTTGCTACACATGCATTTGTCTGAGGCACAACCCAGTCCCCTTCCTCCTTCCAGTTTCTGCCTTTGATGTCAGCATGGGGCATGGCGTGCTCGTGATAGGCCAGGGGCGAGCGGGTGAGAGAGGGAGGGGCTATGGAAGGCGAGGAGACGACTGTGTGACAGCTTTCTTGAGATGCACTTCACGTGCATTTGACTGCTTAAATAAATTTTGCTCATGGTAATAAATTCACTTAAACTCAAACTGCAAGGAAGTCTTAGTACTAGGACAGTACTCACCCATCCCCCACCCCCTTAGTATAACCACCTACCCCCACACACATCCAAAGAACGAGGGGAAAGGAAATGCTGAGGTCTTTATAAGACTTTTGTTTAGACACTCATAAACATAATTGACGTCATAAAAACAGACAGCAGCAGCAGCAGAAGCAGTAGCAGCAGCAGCAGCAACGACAATGACATAATGTCATGTAAATCTGTGCACAGATTCCATGTGCGGCATGCCCCATGACACTCCACTCCCCACATTCCCCCACTCTCGTCGCTCTCGTCGTGGACCGGACTGCCGCTGTGGTAAGTGAAAATCATTAGTTTCAAGTCCACACAAAAGCCAAGGCATTTGTTTTGTTTGAGCTGCTTTAAAATGAAATGCCTCGCATGTTTTATACGGGCCGGGCCTGCTCTTCCCTAATGCAATACATATATGTATATGAGTATGTGCATAAATATATATGTATAGATGTAAAACTATATATAACCACTTTTGTAGCCCCATGTAGCCCCCCCCCCCCCCCCCCCCACTTCTTTCTCGTGAAAAGCGGCCTGCATTTTTTGTATAAATTCTAACAAATTGTCTACACTTCCGACCAAACTTCGCTCTCCTGTTCCCACCCCCCTCAAACTTAGCCGGAGCCCCCATATTTCTAGCCCATCCCTCACCAGCCCTCACCATTCCATTCCTCGTCCTTCGTATGGCTCGTACTCTGTCTAACCTAGGAGAGCAGTGCCGCTTGGCTCTCCATAAATCAAAAAGTGCTTGGCTACAGTTTTACAGTTTTGTGCAGTTGCTTTGTGTCCTATCTGCCCTACACTGCCCCCTGGCCCTGCCCTGCCCTGTCCCTTCTCCAGCCACATATTCTGCCCCTTTGGCCGTTCATGGCTTCTTTTCTTTATATTTTTTATGAACTCCACACACACGCAGGAGGAAGAGGAGCAGGGGTGGGTCGTAGTGGCCCACATGCCTGGCATGCCGCACTTTTGTGCGTCGTCAACTCGCAGTTTAACATATTAAAAGTAAAGTGAAGTGGTCACACTGGCAGAAAAGGAATGCGAAAATTAAGGACGCCCACGAAGATGAGAAGAAGAATCGTCTTGAAAAGAAAATGATCAGTAAGAAAAATACAACAAAAAGAAAAGGCTTCAAATGACAAAAAGAAAAACAAAAATGCTATATAACTGCTTTGATCTGTTCGTAGATAAACAATTTGTATTTAAAAATATATATCTAAACATGCTATTATGTACATATGTATGTATGTATCTCTATCCAAGCAGTGAATCTACAAAACTATTGTAGTACATACCAGAAGAAGAAATCCCAAGGAATTTGTAATAATTCTTTTGCTATTCTTCTACTGAAATATACTTTCAGTGCATTCTGCATCCACTTGCCCCTTGAGCTGGAGGCATCACGAGGAGCAGGGCAGGGGAGGAGAAGGGGACAAAAGAGTGAGCTATTCTATTGTCGTTTGCCTGATCCCATTCATTATTCATCATTGGCAAGTTCTCGTGTGGAATGTCCTTTGTGTCGTGATGCCACCCAGTTCCGGAGCTCCAAAGTCCCCAGCATTCCCACATTATGCACTCTTCCTGTTGCACATCCATTCAATAATTAGCGAGGAGGCAGCGGGGAGCCGAGCCAAAGATGGGTTAGAACGGGTTTTGGCCTCGTTTAAGCGCCTTTTGAAATATAATACCGTTATTTACACATCACTTCATTGAGCGCGACATTTTTTAAGCAAACAAGCGAGAGGATAGGAGATGATGGCAGAACAAAAAATGCAGCTGAAAAGGAGAATCTTATCTTCCAGTGAGCGCTCGTCTCAGCTCGTTTATCATGCTCATTAGTCGTTGTCGTTGTCGCGTCCTCGTCCTCGTCCCCGTCGGCGTCCTCGCCGCTCAATGCCGCTGTCTCTCTGAGTCTCTGTGGTTGTCCTTTGCCGGAATTATTGAACAGCATTGAAAACATTTTAAGCGATTCCACAAGTCCTCGAACGCCCCGCCGCAATGTGTACTTTCGTCGCACTCCCATAGCAACCCGAGTGGCACTTGCACTGGTCCTGGCTCTGGTTGTGGCTGTGAAGATGGCTGCCAAGGGGCTGGCTTCGCTTCTTCTTGTGCTGCTGTGGAGATGCTTTTATGCTTATTAATGGCGCCGCATGCAATTTATGTGGGGTAGTTAAAATACTGGCGCAAATTAATGGACGTAATGTGCAATGTCCCCGAGTCACATCCGCTCCTCCAAGTCCTTGAAAAGTACACGACTCTGGCTCCTAATTGCAAATGAAACGAATGTGTTGTGATTAAGCGGATATAGTAATGAGAATCGGGTCTAAAGAATAGTTGGATATCCAAATGTCAGGCTAGAATCTTCTGGAGCAATTGATCTGTATGATGTATAGCCACATCTTAGAGCTCTCTCGATTGTGGCGTTTCATTTCTTAAGCCAATTCTGCTCCAAGCGTTTAATTTAGCTGTATCCATATATGTATGTACATATGTGGGTGGAACGGTGGCCTCCGAGTGGCCCAAGCCACACACTTACGCACACAAAGATAGAGATGTGTACATATGTATTCCACCTGGTGGCCCACAAGCCGGCAAAGCTTCGAGCAACCGCATTATCCCTTAGCCACTGCCAGCTCCCTCCGCCCCCGCCACTTCTTCGCTATTCCTTGTGTGCGTTGTGTTCCTCCTGCTCCTGGCCGCCGGCACGACGAGCTTCCTAAACTCTGTCTAAACTTTCGCACAAAAGGCCAGCCAGCCCTCAATGGGACGCCCATTCCCACGCGCTGCCATGCCCCCCGTGGACTGCAACTTTTTGACTTTGTGTGCCTTTGCGGCTGTTGTAGCTACGAAAATTTATGGCCAATTCAATAAACGATTTTATTACATGCGCACGTTGTGTTAACAATGTTATTATTATTGGCGCCCGGTTCCGAAAAAGGGTTCCGAATGGCATGGGCATGGGCATGGGCATGGCCCCCGGCAATGCAGTGAATCTGTTGGCGCATAAAGGGTGGAGGGCAGCGTATACCGGATAAAGGATAAAGTGGGTAGTGGGTATCGGATAGCGGGTTATGCTAGCCGGAAACTGGCCGAGTGTGAGCCAATTATTATGAAAATTAATTTATTTTCTATCGGTAATGCGAGTCCAGGACCCAGATGGAGGCCACGGCAGCAGCTACGGCTTCAGTGGCTTCGGCAACGTTCTTATCGCAGGCTGGCCAGCAGCCAGCAGCATACCCATTCCACATTCTCTCCTCAATACTCTCCCTTGGCCAAGCTATCCACAGAAATGGCAGTCCGGACCCCAAACCCAGTTCTGTCGTGCATTTCCAAATGCTTTTACTTTGTGCACTGTGCAGCGATTGTTGTGGCTGTTGTGCTGTTTGTCCCACTGTGCGCGGCCCTATTGTCTGTCAACGCTTTTTGCGCTTTTGTTTGTCCGATATATAAAAAGCCAGCGCCACACACACAAACATACTCCAATACACCAACACTAAAATGCTCCACGGGTGAATGTGGAACCTTATTTTCTGCCATTGCATTGTCCCTGCCGCTGCTAAGGAGTGAGTTTGTATGTATGTATGAATTTGTGTATATATGTACATATGTGTTTGTGTACATGCATGTGAGAGCGTGCAAATACAAAGAATTCATAGAAGGCGCACTCATGTGCAACCCAACAAGGCAACAAAAGTCTCATTACTTTTACTTGGCAAATAATGAAGCTAACAACATGGCACAAACACACACACAAGCGACCCCGCCCCCTCCCCCACACACATGTGCACGTACACGTGTATGCGAGGGGGAGTGCGTATCTGTGTGTCAATTTGACAATTGACTTTGGCTTTTTGCAGCCAGTTGGCACATCGTCACTCGCCCGCAAAACACCCAAACACACACAACCACATATGCACACATGTATACATACATACATGCGCAATATCCACTAAAAGCATACATATTTATAATTTCACTTTGCATCGAGAAGAATCAAGGAAAAAGCTTTCTCACTTTTCAAGGCTTATGTTCAGATCATGAGTGATTCTAGCAGAACGATACTCAACCGATCGACACATACGGGTTGAAGGAAAATACCAATGGTGATATGTATTCAAGAAGGAATACGATTGAATTTATTCAGACCACGAGTTTTAAGATTAAAAGTAGGTACATACATATGTAACTATGATAAAATCATGCATGAATGAATCAAAATGAATAAAAACTATCCTATTCTCAACCTATATTCACTTAGATTTCAATATTTATGGCATTCATTTGCAGCTGGGAGTGGAAATATTAAAATTGAAATGTTCTCGCTTACACATATGCTTTAAATATTGTTCATATTTAAATTAAATATATTATTTTCAAATTAAAAGGAAATATTTATAATAATATAAATATAAATAATATTAGCAGACGTGATCGGAGCATTATAGCCAGTTGTGCAGCAGTAAATTAAATTTCTCTTTATTGTTTGTTTCATCAGAGGCCGGCAGCGTTCAATGCAATGTGCATAGAAAAAAGGCCACGGGGCAGCGCAGTCGGCAAACGCATAGCGTAAAAACTTCGTGTAGCGTCGGCCCTGCGATCATTCCGCTTCGGCAGCATTCTGCTTGGCAGCGCCGCGGAAGAGAAAATGGAACATGTTTCGTCATGTCTGTTCACTGTTCACATATGTACATACATATGTACATATAAGCTCCCACACGACAGCAGCCTATCCAGCCGTTCTGTCGCATCATCTTTCTTTCTTTCGCATTCTGTACTGTTTCGCTCTCTGGATCTTTCGCCTTCACTATCGCTCTCTCGATCCATCGCTCGCTCACTTGCATTAGGGCACGGGCAATTCGGCCCGCCTCTCCTTGAATTCAATCTTGGCCTACACCTCAAGTCTCGCACCTCGTCATTCGCCTATTGCACCTTGACTAATCTGACACCCGATCCGACTCCCGTTTTGAACCGATCTAATCCTACATCGTTAATCTCGCTATCGCTTTCTATTGTACAATAAGCTAAATAATGCATCCCTGGCAATAAACCGTATTAAACTGAATTCTCGTCGACTACGCTGCCGAAAAAACTCGGTAGCTCAACAAATACATTTATATTTAAATCAAAGTGAATTCCATTCAATTTAACTATTTTTATTATGCCATTTTTCTCTCAGTGTATCTCTCATAGATAGCCACAGGCCATGGTAACCGGTATGGTATATCCGTAAGGAAACAGACCACGCCAAGGAATCTATCACAGAATGCCATTCCAATTGGCGATCTGACGACACGAGAGCCACCTCAAGTGAGCTCCCAGGCGGAGCTTACCTTCCCTTCCTGCTTCAACCACTTTAATGGATGAGCTTGAATGAGTAAAATTACTAGTAATAGCTACACGAGACATACATATAGCTATATGCACAATCATTTTGCCCAATCATGCGGGCACTCAGTTTAATTGATTTTAAAGTTTCAGCAAAAGTTCAGCTAGTTTCCGTAAGGGCGAGGGCGTACGAAATGGGTGGCAAGGACAAACAATGGTCCCGACATTCATACATACATACATATGTACATATATACTCATGCGTATGTAGCGAAGATACGAGTAACAGGTTGACCCAGCCGGACAACCAATCCCCGCATAATAAACGCATCCAACCAACAAAAAATTAAAAGAAAAGAATGTTAGCTTATAAAGGCGAAGCTTTTAATACCCTTTTAAATACATTCTTTCCACAATCCCCTATATTCTTCCAACTAAATAGGATTATTTGCAAAGTTTTATCCATTGAGCAGGAAAGCTGAGGTACAAAATACTTATCTAACTCGTAGAATTCTGGTCAAAATAATCATACCATCATCTGTAAGAGTATACAAACGAAACCAACAAAGAAAACAAGGCAACGCGTCGTAAAGCTCTTCAAACTTGGGCGAAGGAAGAGCAGAGCCTGGGGCCCCTGTTCAGGGTCAGGTTTCGTTCGGTCAGGCGGCTTTTGAGTGTTTTCCACCTGAGCACAAACTTAAGTGGTGAAACTTGATTAAAACCGCACACGCAGGGGGCAGGCGGCAGGCGGCAGGTGAGGGGTAACGCTACAGCAGAGACAGCCATTGGGCAACCGGGAAATGGGATGGGCGGTCAGACGTCCAAGCCATGCCCTGATCGGGGGCAAAAGTTTTTGATACAGCCAAGGACACAGGACAGGGATTACGTTGCGGTTATGCAGCAGCCATCGACCAAAGGACTTGAGTACTCGTTTTTTTTTCGGCTTCCCTTCCACTGGCCGCAGAATCATTTATTTATCATACATCATTTTGCAAAGGAATGTTTATTCACCAAGTCTCAGCTGCACTCTGTTGGTGCTGTTGCTGCTGCTACTGTTGCAGCTCTCCCTCAAATGGCAAGTCCAGGGCGTACTCCTGTTGCTGCCTCAGCAGCAGAGCCTGATGGATCCCAGGATAGTCCACAAAGTCGGGGGCATACCTCCCGAATGGGTGTTGGGCCTCGAATAGGATGGCGAGGCCTGCATCCTCTAGTTCGTAATCCCTGGGTGGCGGCAGGTAGGCATTAAATGGTAGCTGGCTGGCCAAACATGCAGCAACCATCAGGATTGGAGCTAAAAATTGCTGCCACATCATCATTGTTATGTTGCAAGGTATTAACTGTGCTGCCAGCCCTCGCAAAAGCCGCTTATATTGGCAAGATTGCAAGGCCAATTTTGGCACTCATTACGATTCTATTAGGCTCTGCTCGAAGCATGCCATTAGGTTGATATTTTCCTATATTTCAAGTTCCCAGCTCCAAGCCTTGACTTCACATCCATCTACTGATCTTTGTGGCCTACTCTTTACCATTGACTGAGTCTCAATTTATGCTGATCCTGATCTTGAGACAAGAAAAACCATACGTTAGACTCCTGATGTATCTGGCATTAATTTTAATTCTTAATTTATGCCATTGCTGATCATCATCCATATTTCAAGTATCTTTTTCTGGATTAAAACAGCATACAATTGGCCTTAAAATCATCCGTATCAAGCCAATTAATTCTATATTTTATCTCCAGGGAACACAATTCGCATACCCATTCGGCACTAGAAAACCTTGGTCTTAAAACCATCACATAATTAATTCTGTCTCTGATCTTCAGAGGCGACAAAGCAAACTCAATGGCTGGTGTATGTTGGGCTCTTGCATAAATTTCCCACTATTGCGAGTGCCGCAGTAATACTGGTTTCACTCTACTCTTATACCACAACGACTGCGACGGCGACGGCGACTAAAACAACGACGATGACGATGACGACGACAACGACAACGACGAGGACGAGGACGAGGCGCCCAACCAGACGGCTGCCGAGTGCCAGCGCATGCGCTGCAGGTCGCAGGCCGTCTGACGAATTACAGCGTTTCCCGCCAAAGAGCAGGCAACGCGGGCATCAGGCCATCCGTGCATCTGGCGCACGGCCTTTGTTTACCTTTGTTATCAGCTCTTATCAGCCGCACGGGATGTAGGCCTGGTCGGCATGTCCTGCCGGGCCTGGGGGCGTTCTGTCGCCGTCAAGTGTCCGCCCATTGGCTGGATGTCAGATTGGGGCAGGGACAGGTACATCGGCAGGCAGACGGGTGCAGGCAGAATCGAATGGTTCTCAGTAGGCAATTAAATGTAATTAATATAACCGAATGCAAATCTCTTCATTAGGAGAAAAAGTTTTGCTTAGTAGCCGACTGGCAGCAGCCAGAAGAGCACACGAAGAGCTGGACGACAACCACCAGTACAAGGCATGGCTTAAAAGGCATAATTAAGAGTTAGAACAACGACAATGTAGATGACGATGACGATGCTGTTGATGATGCTACGATAACTGGTAACCGGTAAATGTTGAACAACAAAACAGGAGGAGAGGGCTCAACGAGAAACCAAGAGTAATCAACGAAGGTGAGATACCCTACCAGACGGGGCAGTAGCAGAGAGGTGATGAATGTAGTGGGTCTCTCTATGGCTTAACATCTCCTGAAGCTCCGCTTTGCATAGTTCTACCACTAGTTTCTTCCATAAGTAAAGGGAAGAGTGTTGTGTGACCGGCTATACCCTGGTTGGGGCACTGGCACGGGTCTGGCTAACGACACACATCATACATTGAATGCTACATGCTGGCAACATTTGTTGCTTGCAGCAGTTTTGGGGTGAGGTACACCGAGAATGCTCCACGGCCATGGCTCCACTCCTCGAACCACTCTCCTGCTGTGGCCCGCAACACTTCCGGCATTTAGGCAAACAAAATATGTAGCAACAAGGGGCAGAGTTGCAACAAGCCGGAGCGCATTTGTGTTCCATTTGTGGGGACCTGCCACATGTGTAGGCGGAAAATGCGGCCATGTAGGCTAATGAGTTCGTTCTACGAGTATGTCGGACGTGTCTTGTTTTTCTCCATCTTTTTATTTCCCTGTAACCCTGCAACCCAACAACCCTTCTCCTTCTCCATCTCCTTCTCCTGATGTTGTCCCGTTGTTGTTGCTCTTTCTGACGGCTAACGAGGACGTTCCATTGTCTTCTGGTGGCACAACCAGCACACGGCCCACACAGACAAAATGCCGGCGGCGGTGTCACAGCCTGATGGCAGATGGCGAAAGCTAAATGGAATTCGGTGACGGGTTCGGGTAGGGGTTCTGGCTCTGGTGGGTTCTCCATCGTCATGATGATAATGAGCATGTCGTTGACTTGGCCAAAAGTCAATGGGCTGACAGGATGGGGGCAAGGTAAGCCACACCAAGACAATCCAACTTCCCAACTTTAGGCATTCCCCTACCTATGGGAATACTTGTCCAACCAGGCCAAGCTCGAGACCCCAGTTCTATTGAGCCTCTAATAGGATAAAGCCGGACGGACAAAGTACTTCCCAAACCACTCCAATCCAATCTCAGCCGATTCTTGTTGAACATTAAAGGAGATAAACACATAGGAACTTTATCTGCGTGCGATCCCAGAAATTGACCATCACCCAGATGGACACCGACACCCACATTCACCCAAGTGCAAGCCGTATTCGAGCAAACATTTATTAAACATCGATAATGAGAAAGGGCTACAAAAAAATAAGAGTCTGGCTCTAGACCAGGTACCGCCTCAGCCAAGCCACGCGCACACTGAGCAGTTCTACCATAAAGGACAGGACAGCGGCTGCCAGGAGAATGGATCCGATATAGTAAAGGCCGCAGAAGGCCATAAGGGGGAGGGGTGAGATCTCGTGGGGTTCCGTCGGTGGCACCCGGTACTGGGGCCGATCAAAGTTGTGGACGATGTAGCTGATAATTCCAGAGGACTGCAGCTGCTTGAGCTTCCGGTCGAAGCCGAACTTTAGGAGGGAGTGGTTCTGCAGATACATGACCAGCTGGTAGAGGTAGATGTGCTCCCGGACATGGGTCAGGTGACTGGTTTGCCAGTTCAACCTGTTATTGTAGCCAATGTTAGCAATCAGGGCGGTGGTGGTCAGTCGTTCGTCCTCGCCATAACTCTGAAGCCGATCGAAGCGCTCCTGAGTGCTTTCCGTGAAGAGAAGGGTCATGTTGTGCGGATAATAGTCGTAGTACTCCTGGCTGATCAACGTGTAGTTCTCGGCAATCAGCTCGGATATTTTGCAGGGCAAGGGCGGGTTGTACGGCGCGCGGAAAGAGTCATACAACTTGCCCTGGTAGACGACCCTCAGCACCAGCACCAGGAACAGCCAGACGGAGTAGAATAAGCGCTGCCTACTGTTCGTTGGCAGATGGACCGCTTCCAGTGGGTTTCCCAGCAGGGTGGTAAGCACGAACAGTGACTGGACAGCAATATCAGAGTCATTTCGGCGCCTACGCCTCAGCCACATAACAAACACAGCGAGGACGCAGCTAACGACCAGAGCCAGCCAAACAGTCGTGGAGAAGGGCACCAGCAGCTGTGCCACGGCCCCTATCTTCGAGTTCATGTTCACCACAAACACGAGGGAGCTCTGGTGGTAGGAGACGGTCGTGGTGAACCGTGTTCGGTTCGTGTGCGAGCCACTCATTGCTCCGATCAGCACCGAGGAGCTGCCGTTGTTTAGCTGGTCAAAGCAGCTGCTGCAGCTCTCGTTGCAGCTCCGCTGCTTTTTGCACGGCGGCAAGAGCTTGATGCGAAAATTAAAGATCTCGGCCAGGAGTTTGATAAGTTCACCATCGATTCCTGTTAGCCGCCACACCTCTTCCCGCTCCTCGAGGTCATCCATGTCACCCAGAAAACTGACGAAAGGCGGCACCGGATACCAACTAACCCTGATGGGGCATCCGTCGAGGCTGACTATGACTCGGTCGAAGATGCGGTCCGTTGTGTGCCGAAACGATCCGTTTTCGAATCGGTTGAGCAGTAGCAAGCTCAGTCCGAGCTTGCAGTCCTTGTTGTAGAGTCGATAGCTATAAGTGAGCACCACTCCATCGTTCCGCTGGGTCAGCATGATGGCGTTCAGCGTATGAAACATCCTCGCACAGGTCATAAATATGTCCCGCATCACTTCCGGTCTCTCTTCCAGTCGCGTCATCACAATGAGGAAATTGAACTCCTGCTTCTGTGCCGCTTTGGCAAACTGAACTCCTAGCGATCGAAAGGCCTCCGCCGAGTTGACCAGGATGAGCAGGTGGGACGCTGGCAGCTTATCCGGGGTCTCCTGGTACACCCGCAACGCCATCGAGGTGCCCGTCCGCAGCAGGATCGAGGTGAGCAGCTCCTGCTGGGGGTGGTCCCGATGGCCATGGCCATGGTCCTCCGGAATCAACTCAATCACTCCCAGTGTACTTTGGGTGGGACTCACTTGCTTCTCCAGTATGTCCATAGCAGCCGCCGCCAATGGTGTCATCTGGTACAGTTCTATCGGAAGCAGAGTGGCCAAAGCCACCACTGGCAGGCCCACTAAGAGCCACAGATGCGACAACATTCGTACCTCGTTGCTCGTTGCACAACAACTGAGGCTCCTTCAGCCCCAGGGCTCTGGTGCAGTTCAATTTCGTTAATGCCAGTCGCTTGGCTTGTCTTTCGATCTGGATAAGCTGCACTTTATTATTGCACATTGATGAATTAGTAGATCCACATGCCACTCGTTTGAGATACATGCTTATCCTCGCTGGACATCCTATTAGCTTAATGTTGTGCAAATATTCAAGAGTACATACATATGTACATATCGATAACAACATATATAAAACCTATATAGCAACGGAATTTGTTGAAATTAAAGAGAATTACGATTCCGTCAAAGTCGCAAGAATATATACAAATTGTTTTTGGGTAATCGCGGGACTGGGAATATTTTCCGATTTCAATAAGGTACAGGGTACATAAAGTGTTCATATTGTCTTTGATACCATCGGCTGAATATTTGTATTGTGCGGGCGATTGGTAACATCTTGGACGAAACATACGAGTCCTCCCATTGTACATTGTGCTAGACAGCAAATATTTTGGTATGAAAATGGTACTGAGGCTGCCTCAACTCAACGAGATATTTGTGGCCATTTTATTTACCGCCAAGAGATGATCATTTTTCGATCCCTCAGAGTCTTATGTGAAAAGATATTGCTTCTAGAAATTCGTGTAGAAGTTTCTTTGGATGAAGAGGAGAAAAAGAGGCCAACTTATCAGAGACTTTCATTTCAATAAGCCATCATCCGATTATCCATTCCTTCTACATGCCCAAAAACTTAACCCCAACGAGAAGAAGGTTGCTCCGGTTGGATCGGTATCCGTTTATGCTCGCACACTTCGCGTATCCCTCACCGAGGAGGCTCAACAGCAATCAAGCTGAGCATTCTTCTAGTGGCATTCATCAGGAAAGTGGCCGCAATCCAAGAGATTTTAAACTGCAATACAAGTGCAAACCAAAAGCCAATTCAACTCTTTGGTTGCACCCCCCATGGGGAAGGCAGTGTAATGGGAGATACCATGGCTCAGTGTGCGGCCAGTTTTTATTTATCTTTGCGGACAGTCGGCCACTGGAGATGGAGATGGTGATGGGAGTCGAGGATCCCGTGCGATGACTGGCGGACTGAAAATGCAAAGCAAATGCGGCATATACATATCTGTGGCTGTTAGGCCAAGCGAGAGACAGACGGATGGGGATAGGGAATGTCAGCAGGAGTGGCAGTGGCAGTGGCTGTGGCAGTGGGTGTGGGAGTTGTAGTTGGAGTGGCAACGTGCAACCCCCCCTCATCCGCGCATAAAAATTAAAAATTTCATTAAATTCACAAAAATGCTTGAAGTGGAAAAATGTAATATCCTTTGGGCACAAAGGATGTGCATATAAATGCAAATGCGGTGCTGTTAAAAACGAAGCGATATGTCCGAGCCCCCGTCCAGCCACACCACCCCTCCCCTTCGTTCTTCGTCCAGCAGCATGCATGAATGCACATTGTGCTCGTATGCGAGAGCGAGAGCGAGACACTACAAGTGCCTACATACATATGTACATACATATGTACATATGTATATTTGTATTCCGCTGGCTTATCTAGGTCTCACTCCCACTGGCCCTGTTTTATGCCGCTCGCCTGCCCGCCCACCTTTGTTTGCAATTAGCGACTGACTTGCATAAGCAGAGTGCGAAGTGCGGAGTGGGGAGTGGGCGGGCAGCCGCAGTCCCAAGCGATAAACAGAACCACATCATTGTTGACTAGTGTAAATACGGGAAATTCTTATGGTTAAGTTCGTTCTCTTCAGTTATTGTAACTGTTCTGTGATTTTGTTTCATTACGAATGGACAACGGCTTTCGTCCAAATGGAACCAACCAAAAACAGATGTACAACCCAACCGGCTTGTCCTGCTTCATGAGGATAACTCGCCACCACAACAGTGGCACCTGGTTCGGGCCGTTTCTGGAATTGCTGGCCACGATAATAAAATCCGGGTGGTAGGTTTGAAAACAACCAAATGATCTTTTCGTCACGCAATCCACAAGGTTGAACCATTACCATTTGAATTAGACAAATCAGATGATACTAATGGGCGTAATATGTTGGATGTACATCTATTTAGGCGGCAAAGGCCGCGGCTCTACTTTATACCCGGTACTCAGACGGCATAGCTTACGATTTATGTTAATTATACAATATATTTTAATAAGTCATTCGACACATATCCATTATAACCATAAATCTAATATACCCCTATACTTTTCGAGTGCCGGGTGTCATTATGTAATGCTGCATGTTGCAGAAAAGTGCTCTCAATTTTAAGCACAATGTCAGTCGGAAATATACCTTGAAATAAATCGAAGCTCCTTGAATGGTAGCCATTAATGGAAGCCACGTGCACTGCCGCACTGCCATTGCCATTGTCCTCCAGTCAAATTGCCCAAGACGCTGGCATGCCGTGAGTCGGGTAAAGTTTCTTCAGCCGAGAACATATGCCGAGCGAGCGACAAAAGTTCGAAAATTAAAAGTTTTTGCTGAGGCTCTGCCAGAAAGTATGCAAAAGTCGCAGACCCAGGGAACCCAGAGAGAACCGGTGGGGAAGCGGTATATGGATGCGGATGCGGATACGGATACGAAGAAGCGACTGCGGCAAACGAACTGTAAATGTGCATGCGTATTCGTGTGTGGGAAACTGTAATTATGACGCTTGTTAGCAGCTATCCCTTGGATGTGGAAGACATTGGCTTGTTGGGAAAGTGGCAGCTAGGACTTGAGACTGTGCGGCATTGTCATAGCGACAGGATGGAAAAAGAATCGGCAATTCCCTCATTTTAAACACCGATATATTTCTTGCTTATTACAAAGCTCGGATACAATTTCATTAGAAAAACGTTAGCTAATTTATATCCCTTGAATGTATGGGAAAGGGGGCCAGGCCGGATATTCATGTTCCGGCTTTGAATCCAAGAACAGATTCACCAACATTTGTTACCAAATTATATTGCCTCTGGCGGCAAACAGCACCAATGGTATGACGCACTTCCCCTGCCTCTGCTTCTGCCTCTGCCCCTAGCCACTCGTTTTCGCCCCCATCCGATTCTTAAGTTATGCTAAAGTTCAAGCTTTGTCTGCGCATAAATTAACAAGTAGCAGTGGGCTATGGGTGAGTGCTCCGACAAGAAGATTCCCAGTACAGAGTCTTGATTCGGTTTCTTTATAACTAATACAAATTGTCTATACCAATCAAAATATAAGGCGAAGGCCATAGATACACATTCTGATCATAATTCCTTATGGAATTACAGGCGATTCCTTTTCCTTGCTGCACACACCCTGTAGGGCATGGCACGTTTGCGGGGTATAACAATGACAAGGATATAACCAGACCAGAACGGGAACCAGCCCAAGTACGGATGAACAGACGCAAATCGTGTAACCCAAGCAGGCAACAAGTTGCAACTTAACGTTGCCCACATCTTGCCACGCACCACCTTGCCACGGACCACCTTGCCACTGCCCCCCACCCCAATGTGGCATTCGAAACATGAATACCCAGCAGCCCAACCCCTCCCCCTCCCTCTGCTTTCTGCTCTGTGCTCTGTGCGAGCATGTGAGCTGAGAAATTCTACAAATTCAGCGAAAAGTATTTTTCCACCTTTAAAACGGAAGGGCCAGAGGGTGGCAGGCAGGCAGGCAGGCGGGCAGGCAGCGAATCGGAGTCGGAGTCGGAGCCGAAGGTGAGGCTGGAAAAAAGAGGAAAAATGATTTATGAATGTAAAAAGTTTTCGGACCAACTTTATACGGCCGCACTCCCGTTGTTGTTGGCTCGGGGGATATGGGGATATGGCATCCTCATGTTACGCACACACACACACACGCACACAGCCCAACACAGACACACATGACTGGTGGAAAGGGCGGAGGAATGGGTGGGACAGACAGGGCCGTACGCTTAATGGAATTATAAAAATGTTAACTTCAGCAGAAATTCAAACAGCACCCCACCCCGTCGACCGCCCAGACCCCGCTCTATTCACGACATGTGTGGGCGTGTGGTCCTCTAACCTTTCCTTTTTCTACGAGCATACGAGTATGCATTCGGTTATAATTTTGTTTAACATTTGAAGTGGCTTTGTTTGTGCACTTAACAACAACAAAATTCCACCGCAAACGATGAAAAATATTTGGGTAGACCCAACCCCAACCCCAACCCCAACACCAACACCAGCACCAACCTCAGCATCACCCCACCCCCTTCATTGGCTCGGGGAGTGGAAGCGATCTAGAACTATGGGTAGAGCCGCCACTATTGATTTGATTCGCTGCCTCTTTGGAGGCACAGGGAGATTAAAACTAAAGCAGAATTGGCCAAAAAATAAAAGAGTAAGAGAGCAAAGGGAGTCTTTACTCCTTCAACGTCAGCTGCAGACTGATATAGGAAAATATATTATATAAATGTACACATACTCGTACGTTCATGTATAGAGATGGCTAGATGAGCACACCCATATGAATGTGGCGGGGCCAATCCAATATACTTTTCAGAGCAAACACGAACACAACTTGAGGCCGCCAGCAGGCCTGTGGATGGCAGCGGCTGACACTTGAGTCCGGGCACCCACAGTCCTTCCCACCAAACAGCATCGAAACACGAAAAATGGGGGCAATCAAAAGTCCGAAGATGCACATACCCTTGCAGATCAGTATTGATCGATTACAGCAGAAAGCAGCAGAAACCTTCGCACTTGAGTATATGCGTGCCGAGCCCAGTGCCCAGAAGCAAAAAGAAGTGTCCGGCGGACTTATAGCAATAAAATAGTAGCGGATGTGAAGGTCTAGTTTCCATTCTTGATGCTGATCAAACCTGCAAAATTTTAAACAAAATCATAACACCCTCTGGAAGAGTATGAAAAGAGAAAGCAGCACAAGCCAGCCAATTTCAGACCAAGTCCTGGAAATGGACCAACTCCAAGTGCTGTAGGTCCTGCTGCTACTGCTGCTGCTTTCGTTCTCGTTCTCTCTACCGATGATGTGTCTTATCTTGTCCTGCAATGGCTGAGCGATGCCAGCGCATCCTGGAAGCTTTTATCTTGGCGTCATGTTGATGTTTGTCGGAAACTTGATTATTTTCATCGTTTTTTTCAGAGCCAGCCAGTGGGTCTCCATGTGGCTGAAGATGTTTGGATGCTGGCGGCGGTTGAGAGCAATGAAGCAGTCTGGGATTAGCCCTCCCGCCCACAGAACCCACAAAATGGCAGGGAAAAACACGACAGCCAAACAAAAAAACGAAAAAATTACTTGTACGATATTTTTGTGGATAAAAGTTGAAAATAAGGAGTTTCGCAGCAATGTAAATGCAACTTTAACTTCTCGTCCCCGCCGCAACAAGAGTTCGGGGTTACAGGTTGCTCCGGTTTTGACTGTTTTCTGTTGTTTTTGACAAACAAGGAGCGCACACTCGTTCGCTTCCTCGTAAGTAAAATAAGTTGTAATAAGAGCAGTTAACAACATGAGTGAGGCCGAGGCGAGCGACACACGACAAGGCCAAGACACCTGAACGTCAGGGCACAAACGTGTGTACAGTGGAGATGCCTTCTGATGGATAGAAGCAGGGCAAGAGAATGAAAGTGATAGGAAATATGCATATCCGATGAAAGCAGCAGAAACTTCCAAGAACCAATTGGAAAGTTAAATAGAATGATAGCGAACAGAAAAGAGCAGCGGTATGCAATCATTTGAGCCATCTTTTAAAAACCCACGAACCGCCACAGGGGTGCCCCACTGTGCCACAGAGTATGGAAAGCAGCGGCAGGGACCGAAGGAGCGCCTCTGACAACTGACAACTCCTTTAAAATGTAGTTACTGTTGTTATTATTCAACCTTAATGAACTTAACAAGCTCGCACACGACAGCGACGACGACTACGAGCACGAGCACGAGGACGAGAACGAGGACGACATGCTGGCAGGCCGGCAGCAGTCGGACACAGGAATCCCGCCTCCACCTATAGACCCCATAGACCACCCAGCCCACCTCCACACATACTATATAGCCAGTCAGACAGACAGACGAACAAGTCAAACATAAGGGGAAAGGGGAGAGACAGAAAAAGAGTGTAGGAGTGGAAGAGTGGAAGAGGACGGTAAGTACGTATGTTGCTTTGGGGGCATACGCCCATCGTGTGTACCATGTTCATGTCGCAAGAAATTTTCCAGCTCTCAATGGCGCAGGGTCACGTAACTCAAATAAAGCGCCAAAGCCACCAGCCGCAAAAGAAAAAATCACAAAAGAGCCAAAGGAACCAAAGGAAAAACAACAAAATGAAGCGAAGACAGGGCAGGATAGTGCAGGACTGCGTGAAATGGGGCGGCGGCAGCACAGGCCACATTTAGGCCATGTCCCATGCACAATGTGCATTTTGGCCCTCGCCAAAAACTGAGGCAAATTAAAAATGTTTTACAAATATTGATAGAACGAGGCCGGAACACAGAAAGCGGAACGCTGCGAAAGTTCTCGCAAGGCAAAAACTTCAATGGATATGTTTATTGTATTTCGTATCGAGTGCATCCAATATTGAGGGGCACTCCAAAACGGTAGCCGCAGCATATATCAGAATATTCTTAATAAACATTTTAAATTGGGATTTGATGTGATGCACCATTAAGCAAGAAGCTCAAATGCTTTTCCATGATTGTCATGCATTCCTATCTTCAAGAGGCGTGACTCTGACTCTTTGTCCATCTCAAGGATCTCCCCGACACACAAAGTGTAATGTTAACTGTTAACTGAACACTGGACAAGGAGCACACACTGAACACTGCAGGCTGGAACACACTGGAAGGCATACACGATATAAGGTAAGTGAATCATTCTCCACTGTAATTTGAGGCGGTTCGGTCTCTCATTCTGATTGCAAAGATAACCATGATTGAACACCATTATTGTCATTTGCAGGGTATAATCGATGTGGACCATTCTTGGACACTGTTTCAGATTTGAGATGTGGAGTAGGACTGGGGATACCACAATCAAAAAATTCTATGGTGACGTGGAAAAGGGTTTAAGACACTTCCAAACATAACCTTTTAAATAAGGAACTATTTGTCTAGCAAAACGAAATCATTTGCGGGTTATTAGCATTTTCGAAATACTCAAGAAGGCACAGAAAAAGATGGCATTAAAGGATCGTTTTTGCGGACTATACGCGGAAGGGAGGCATTGCCACAAGGCATTCCCAGTATTTTCAGGCCAGTATAAGCTGCTGTCTTATACTGATTTGCTCGTATAAAAGGTGACGGCCGTGGCATGAATGCCCGCATTCGCTGACTGGTCCTCAACGCTGCCGGTTGCGTCTGCTGGCCCGTGGAGAATCCCGAAATAATGCTCAAAAATTGGACAGAGTTTGCAAGGGAAATCGGTGGATTCCAATGATGTTTTGGAAAGGAACCACTGCAGGGGGATACATGGCCAGACAGCAAGCCACTTGAATATTCATCAAAAAACTTAAAAGGCAGTTTTTGACACTCTCCGCAGTCAGTATAATTCCTTTGAACCTATAGTACAAATTTTTCTAAGAGTATGTATACATATGCATCATAAGTGATTTAATTGGAGTACGTATACGACTTGATTATTTATTTACCGGACTACAGGTAAGGGCTGGAACGTAGTGGGGCTGGTGCTGGTGCTGGGACTGGGGCTGGGACAAGTGGAGAATTGTGGTTTCTGGTCTCTGGTTTTGGATTTCCATTGCATTTGTTATTCCTTTCAATTGTGCCGCACAGCACTTGCCACAGTTGCATCGAGCTGATAGCCGCGAGCAGCTTTACAGTTATTAAATTTATTTATTGAAAACACAGCTTGGCCCTCCGGTATTCGATTCAGTGTAGGGTTTTATGCTGAGGACATCGATATGCAAATTGATTGACAAAACACAGGGCACCCGGCACTCCAGGATCTCGGGAGTGCCTGGCTTGTTGGGCATTTGAAATTGATTCTGCATCTGGCTACAGAAGGAGCGAGCACAGCGAGGAGCGAGTCCTTAGACATCGACATCTATGTACGTAGCTGACGGGCTGAATTGGCGAGGCGTGGCCGGCACTGTGGTTGGTGCGTCGGTCCATTTGACAAAATTAATTGTGACACGAACAATTACGATAGGGCTGGCCAGTGTGTGCTGGCTGGGCTGCTGCGAGGACAATACGGATATACATTTTAATTAAAGCACCTCGAGCAACTAATTACATTGCCAGGACACTCGCCTTGGTATGCAGCTGCATGAGGAACAAAGCCAGCAAATAAGCGTGCCCAGTGCCCTGCGTCCATGTGTGCGTGTGTGTATGCGGTCTTCTGTGGTAGCCAGAATGTCCTTGAGCATATCTCTCTCCCTCTCTCTCTCTCTTGCTCTCTCTCTCGCTCTTTGAATGTATGTGCGTGTGTGAGAGAGCCCCCGATTGTGGCATGGTGTGCGTGCGTTTGCGAGCCCACTTGATACATGGGTGCACAAATTGAATGCCGAAATTCTAAGCATACTCTTGAGCGCGACACGGCCCCAGCGGACCAAAGGAGGCCAGCGCTGCATGCTGCAGAGATATCAGTAGGGAGTCAATCGATATTGATTCATTTTCATATAAAACATCTATAATTTTGTCCCTTAAATTGAGTTGATGTCAGAGATACTGGCCGAGAAGAGTGAGGTGCTGCTTATTAGCGAAAGCCAGCGGTTGGAAAACCAAAATATATTTCGATCCGTACGAAGAAGATCCTTATATAAGATAATCCCTTCGAATACGTGTATCCATTGCGAGCCCAAGGGATTCCGTATTCCGTGTGCACCCACCAGTGTCCGATAGCACCCACCGATAGCAACAATTTCGTCACCTTTACTGTCTTATCGCACTCCATCGTCACACCAAAAAGAAATTAACTGGGCAAAAACATTCAGTTACTCTGTCTGTCTGTCTGTCTATCAGTACATCAGTCGGTCGATTTGTCTGTGTGTCTGAGTGTCAGACGCCGCGGCATCAGAAATGTAGGCGGCAGCGGCAGTGGCACACGCCCATAAATAAAATTGCAAGACGCCACCAAAACGGCAGTTGGAGGCACAGCGCTGACAGGTTAATGTCAAATCGCGCAGCCCAAAACCAAAAAGCCAAAAGCAACAAACCCAAACAAAAGGGTGGCTAAAAAGCATGGAAAAAACTTACACAGTCCCCATTTCGAATATGGAATACCCCTGGGATCCCGATTGGCACCTTGGCACAGTGCTCGGCACGTCCCTATCTAATGTGGAAAGCAAAAAGCAGTGAGCCTTCGCGTGGCTTCGGCAATGCGACTTCGGCACTTGCTTGCTCGCTGTTTTCAGTGTAAAGCAATAAGTCGATTTCTCCCGCAGGCATGTTCGGGTTTTTGCTACTCACACCATCACATTTGAGTGTATGCGTGCTAGAACTGCTTTAGCACGAGGAAGATTTCCTATAGCCCAAGCGGATACATTTGTTAATTAAGCAATTACGATTCCAAATGCTCAATATCAAGAAAGGATTTCAAAATCATGAAATGTTTTCTTTGTAGATAGATAAAAATGCGTCTTTATATGAACTGCTGATGAACTTACAGTATATATAACTTACAGTCGAATACAGTATACCCTTCCACTGTGCAACCGGGTCCTGGGTACGACAACAGCTAACGTCGACAAAACGCCAAAGTTTTTTCGTCAACGCCAGGACAAGGCGGAAACGGAGGACAACTCCGGCTGGCTCACTGGCTGGCTGGCTGGAAAAAGCAACTTCTGAAGCTGTCAACTGACAGTTATGAGAAAAAGTAAAGCTGACGAAGACATCAGCGGGGCAAATTTGTTTAGTCTTAGTCTCTGTCTTCCTCCTGCGCGCCCTTGGCCCGGCCCTGCCCTGCCTCCCGCTGTTCTTCTGCCGTCTGCCCGCCTGCCATTTTGGTAATGATGGCTTAAAGGACGCCCGCTGTGACAATGTGTTTGCTTGGCTGGGATAGGGGGGTCGTCGGGACGGTCCTTCCCCGGGACGCGCCGTTAACAGAGCATATCGTGGCTCTGCTTTCGGCGTGGATTAGGAGAGGGTGATGGTGGGGGTACCGTGGGGGATTTTGGGGGGAACTCATGGTGGATTCAGAGGGGGAGGTAGGGTGTCAACCGCTAAAAGGGCGTTAAGTGTTTTATTTACCCTCAAAATATAATTTATATTGTGGCTGGATATATGTGTGTGTGTGTGTTCTAGAAAGAGAGAGAGAGAGATGGAAAGAGACATGCTGAGTGACAGAGTGGTAAGAGGATATCGTAAAAGAGAAGATGGCCAGAAAGAGAGACCCGTGTGGAAGAGGATTTGCTGTGAAGTGATTTAAATTTTAAGTACTTTTGCATTTGTGTTTTGTTCAGTATTTTCGCCGTCACACCCCCCAACCCATCCACTCCCTGTACCACTTCTCTGTGTTTCTCTTACTGATTACTTTTCTCATTTTGCAAATTGACTTGATGACATTTTCGGGTAATTTACACAATTCTGATTATCCGTTCATTCCAGGGTTGCCACAGCAGCAGCTTCCCTCATCCGCTTCCCGAGCGGCAATCGGATCGTTATTGATGCCTCCTCAAGTTTTCGATGAACGACTGTATGAAAGTGTACCTGTACATGTGTGGTTTTCCTTATGGAATATTAACATTAAGTGATCAACTGTCTAGATATGCTCAATACCAGAGAGATACCATACAAATAAATAATAAAGTATTCCATTAATGATACCAAACATCAGATCGATAATCATTAGTCCATAAAAATGTCAGATAGGTTTATATCACCAGATATAAGTGATATATGTAACTGTCAATCAATGTGCGAATATGCTGCTGTCTGCTACTATATATTTACTCATAAAAAACCACAGATATGAATCGATACCATCAAGTAACGATGATTATTGACACATATAATTGGCTGGATGACATCTCCGGGTCGCTAACATAGCACATGTTCCCTCCAGGCGGTGCACGGTGCACGGGACTCGGTGCACGGACAACGGATGAGTTGATTCTGCGGTGCCCAAGTTGGTAGAGCCCCCGCAGCCTCGGTGGCTGACAAACTCGCCTTAATATAACCAATTATGTCGAAAACAGAACACAACAAAACATCCAGCGCAAAGAACTTTTTACACCGCCATCGTCTGCCCCAAAATGTGTCGAGCATTAATTTAATGTCACATTTAACCGTGGCTGCCGCTCTGTCCCTGTCCTGCCCCCCGACCCATTTTTGGGGCTGTCGCGGCATTTGTGGGTCGCGCTTTGGCAAGTAAATTAAAATATTTTAATGAGTACAATTTATCACGCGCCAGCGGGGCTGGTAGACCGGTTTAAACCGTTTGCGAGAGACCCCGTTACCCAGTGGCATTGTCCTTCGTTCTGCATCCTTCATTCTTCATGCCGCGTCCTTGGCTGTAGGTGCTGGTGCTGGTGTTGGAGTTGGTGATTGTGTGGTGGGTGGCTGCTGGGTGCCGAGTGCCGGGTGCCGGATGGCAACTTGTTGCGACATTTAATTATTGGTGACAGTATAATCAAGTAAACTTGGCAAGAATTTCAATTTCATTTAATGGTTTAACACATTTTGCCAGCTTTCCCCAGGGTTAAGCCTCAAGTGTCATGTAAACGACATTCAACGGGGCGGAGAGAGCGGTTAAGGCCCGCAAAAAAGGGTTTAAGCCCGTCCCAACACCCCTTCCCCTTTATCCTCTATCCTTTGCTTTCTTATCATTGAACAATTAGTAGGGGAAACAACAGAGAGACGCCAACAACAGTACACATAAACATTATGGCAGAGACAATTATTAGGGTTTTATGGATTTAAATGGGCTGTGTAATAGTCACCCACCGAATTGATAGCAAGGTATGGGTGGTAAATGGCAAATGGAAGGGCTGTGGGGTCTGGGCTAAGTCGCAAAAACTTTGAGAATATTTTTCAGGCGAGAAATATGATGAAAATTCATACAAGTTTGATGCAATTTATAGTCTATTTACACTACACTATGAGTTACCTATCGAAAGGTGAGTTAACTCAATAACTCAGACACCTTTCTTCCGCATGGAAACATTTCAACATTGTTTGACTGGTGGACTGCCCAATCTCACAAAGAAAGACACTCCTTTTCGACTAACAATCCCTCTGGATATGAGAATAGCCATAGCCCTTTATTGGGATTCTCCGCAGAATATCGTACCACATTGTTAAAATTGTTGATTTAATGATAAAATTAGTTTAAAGTTTTTGTTTCTGTTTTAACGATTCTATGTATTTTTGCACCTTTTTCATCAGCCATCATTATTACGCGCCAAAATTTAAAATTTGTGCTTCCAGTTTTTGTTGTAACTAGTGGTGATAGTTCCACGATTGGCAGAAATTGGTTGAAATATTCGGAAAATCGGAAAAACGCACCAAAACTCAACTTTTTTGCCACCACTAGGGTCCCTATGCTTCTCCATGTAAAATAAGCTCGAGTTTTGCCCGAAACTCAATAACTTAACCTTAATAGAGGCTATATATGTATATATAGGCTAATAGATTTAAACCCTGCTCCACACAGGGTTGCACTTACTCTGTACATTGCATATGGTCCTATCAGTTTACAGTACGACATGGTATGGAAAAACAGAGATAGCCCGATAGGACAAGCATACAGTAAGAGGGAGAGGAATATCTCCTCCCAGTTTAGCTGCGATGGCTAGGCCTTCCAGATCCAGTTAAAAATTTTCAAAAATTATTTTGTCACAAATATTATCTCAGTTCTTTTACTGGGAGCCCAAAGACGTGCCTGGCGACGGAGACCAACACAAATTTTTCCTTTTTTATCTCTTGCTATCTTTGCCTTTGCAGCAGAGGAGCGATTATGGTTCCAGAACTAGTTCCAGCACCACGTCAGCAGTGATGCCGTTTTTAAATTTTGCGCAACACTAGAATTATAGAAAATCATAGTCATTCGATTGATATGATATAGCAGCTCTAGCTATAACTAGGCTTCAAAAGTCATACTGAAAAGTTCAATAATTTCACAAACAGTATTTGGTAAGTCAAGTTCTCGCTGTAATCCAAATACGATGGGACGCGCTAAGCCAATAAAAAGCCGCTTTCCTCGTCGCCCACCGCCACGCGAAATGGAGCTAATAACTGTCGACGAGATGTCCGAGTTTTTGCTAGCCTTTTCCATATATAATGCAATGAAAGAGTCGGAAAAAGAGTACCAGCCCTATGTGGAGGTGAACAACGACGACCATAGGTATGGCGACTGGAAGCTGCCCGAGGGGACAAAGTCTTCGTTGGAGAGGGCCTGCGAAATCGTCCGAGAGCTAAGCAAATGCCCCTATCCGAGCTACATTCAGCCGCCTCGCCCGAGGGTTTACTGTAGCCCTTTCAAAAATGTAATGCCTGTTCCGTTTACCAGCGAGCGGCCAATCTTCGACGACGTCAAGGAGGAGATCGAAGCTATGTCGAAAGCGGCTAAGGACCTAGCCGCCGGCATCGAGCCACCCTGCGAGGGTGCCGTAGGCTACGACCCGGAGTACTACGAGGCCAGCATGATGTTTGAGGTGTTCAGAATTGACCGCTCGTTGTATCATGCATCCCCAAGCCTATTTCATCCGCTCTGTTCGCCGGGGATGAACCGCAAGGCCAAACGCGGGCTCCTTGGAGACAATCTGGGGGCTCCTTCGAAGCCCAGCAAGCTGTTGCAGGGCACCAAGAAGATTCGCAGCCGGCGCTACGTGGCACGCAATGTGGACACTGGTCCAGTCCAGGTGTCTAACTACTGGCCCACCGAGGATCACATGAACATAACGTCGATGTCTGGCTACAACAGTGAATACGCTGCATCGCCGTTCAATAACGCAGGGGCCGATACTCTCTCTATGCAGGGTGCACAGCGTTCTCAGCCACCTTCCTGGGCTTCTGATGATATGTTCTGGGATGAAATTTAAGTAATCCATGGACTGGTTCTCGGATCTCGGAGCATTTCTCCCACTACCACTACCACACACACACTCAAACGCCAGCAGAAGAGAAAACACGAACACCAACAGCTGAGAACACACTAATACCAACAGCAGAGAACACACCAATGCCAACAGAAAAACGAAAACAAAGTGCAGCAATACCAAAAGCAAAACAATCAGCGAAAGCCTGCACCAACACAACAGAAGAATTGTCCACAAAGTACAGTTGTCGCCAACTTCAATGTATGTGTGCATCTCAATGCATCTCCAATACATGCACACTCGCCGAATTTATATTAAAACATGTTCAAACAATCTATTAACCATTACTGAAGAATCTACAGTCTAGAAGAGAATTTTAGCAGTGAATTAAGCGAAATCCTGCCCTCGTGTTCTCTCCTCTCTTCTCTCTTTTTTTTCATCCGAAAAATGTTAAACTTTCCCTCTTTTACCAGCACTTTCATTCATTCATGTTCCATTCTGGCTTCTGGCTGCTGGCTTCTGCCTTCTGATTCTGCCTTTTGCTTTCAATCAAATTTGATTCTTTTCTTTGGCCTTTTGACGGCTGCTGCCTATAGATTGCCATATGAAAATGCAATTGGCTTTTCCACTGATTTCATTTTCTCGACAACAACAGTGGGCAACGGCGCCGCGGCGGCGGCAGTGGCTGTGGCTGTGCAAAAAATTTGTGCAAAATGGTGAAACATAAAATGTGAAACACAAAAGGGGGATGCGAGGGATGGGCGAATGGAAAATGGATTTAAGGTGGGGCGGGTCGGGGGAGAAATTGCATTTGGGCCCCCAGAGCTTTGAAGTGTGGCGCCAACTGCGCTGATTAGATAAGCAACAACACAAAGTGCCCCGCGGGGCCAGAAGCGGAATGCAACAGCAATAGCTTCATCTCTTGCTGCCCCTGTCCCCTGTCCCCTGTCCCTGCCTCTATCCCAATGTCTATGTCTATGTCTATGTCTGTCTCTCTTTCTCTCTCTCCGTTGGCAGTTGACTGCAACTGCAACTTTGGCTTACAAATTGTTTTTTAGTTGGCAGAACTTTTAATTTAGTTATGGTGTGAAAATGTTTGTTTTCTCCCTCTTTTTCACAGTCTCTCACTTTACCTCTCTCCCTCCCTGGCCCTGTTTTATTTTTATTTTTTTATTTTGTAACCCCCAGTTTGATGAAGTTTGTGGTGCAAATTAATTTGCATTTTTACTTGGGGATATACAGTTGCGAAAAATAGAATAGCACCACCACCACAAGCAACTTTTAAATAGTTGCCAAACTCACATTTTTAACTTTAAGGAAACTTTAAGCACATTTTTAGAAATGGAAGACTCTTATAAACATATGAATATAAAAAAAATCGTCTTCCTTTTGAACGTTTTTAAGTTATTTAAGAAAATTCCTTGAAAGTGATCAAATTCGGCGAAAAAAATAATAGCACCACTTTTCAAAAATTGAATTTAAAACAAAATAATGACCAAAAAGTAACAAATTCCTTAGTTAACTATTTTGAACTATTATTACTAAATCTATAATATTCATTTAACATTTAGTACCATGTCCTTTTTTGGCAATAACAGCTGCGTAGCGTCTTGGCATGGAATCAATCAAGTCCTGGCCTAGTTTTAGGACCAGGACCCTTCAATTTATACCCAAAGTGATCCGATAGTGGCTGGCTTTGAAGTAGCAACCGCCTTCTTAACGTAGGACCACAGATTTTTGATAGGATCAGGTCAGGTGACTGAGCAGGCCACTCCAAAACGTTCACACAGTTTGCCCTGAACCATTCCTTTGCTTTCTTGCTGGTGTGTTTGGGGTCATAAACCTGTTAAAAGACCCATACGAACGGACTTTCATATTCTGCAAAGGATAGCATTACTGTCTCCACGATATTCACCTACA